>JANRMT010062835.1:57993082-58008297 GCA_026402145.1 Polypterus bichir lapradei | reverse complement strand
AGTCAGTCAGTGAGTGAGTGAGGGCTTTGCCGTTTATTAGTATAGATATATATACCAGTAACGGCGTACTGCACGATAACGTGCAGTGAATACACTTGACTTGAGCATTCCTAGTTTTCATTCTCTTTCTCTGTCTCTGTTTAGCATTCGTTTGCTCAGAGGTTGATGCACTTGCTGCTTCCTGAGCAGCTCTTTTCTCCACACTAGCGGCCCACTGCTTTCGTCTGCATCTTTTCGCATTAAAACTGATTAAGTTAGTTTTTGTGTTGCAATTACTTAGTACGTTTTCTTTAATTTTTCACTTAAGCTGGCACTTAAGTCTTCAATCTGCCTCAAGAATGATTAGCGAAGGTGGTAGGGAACGAGAACGGTGCCCATACGCATGTGCCACACAGCCGCCCTGCTGCTTGCTGCCGAGAGTTGATTCTACAATAAAATATTACAAAAATTAAAAGAGTAATAAAAATCATCACCCTGAAAGTGGATAGTAGACGTCATGTAGTATATGTGTACCAAATTTTAAATCAATAGGTGAAACGGTTTGCGAGCTACAGGTGATTTCAAATCCTGGACAGACAAACGAACAGCCACGGTAGCATATTATATAAGAAGATACTGTATATGAATTTAGTCAGGTGTCGGTGAGTTTATGAGATTTCTGCAGGAGGATATTTTGCCAAACTCTCTGAAGTTCAAAACATATATTGTAAATAGTTTTCCATAATTAAGAATAATTCAAATCCTCCAAAACTACATACAACAAGATGGAGAATCAGTGGGTTTTATTTCCTAAAAAGAAAATGTAAATATCCCAATCCAGCAGCAAATTCATTTTGTTTTTAAGGTATTGTGATGTACCAGGTTGCCCGCAGCCTTAGCTTCTTCTTAAACCCAGGACATGATAGTAATGTCCTGGACAGACTAATGCAATGAGGACAGATAAACAAGCAAGGTTTGGTACATAAGTGCATCATGCAGTTTATTACAAATCTAAGCAGTGTCCAATAAATAAATAAGTGTAGTGCAGTTCCTGTTCAATAATAAATAATTCTTAAGACCAGTGATGCCATAGTTCATAGATAAAATAACCTTTAGAAAAATAGAGCACTAAAAAATTCAATAACATTTAAAAGCAATAAAAACAATCCTCCATCAATAGTGCCCAACCATCCTCTCAGGAAAATCAAACAGGAAGCCTAGCAAAGTCCACAGCAACTTATGCAGCCCAGGGCCCCATTGACACATTACCATTCCCAGATCATGGCAACTTCCCACTTACTAGCTCCACAGCTCCACTGCTGTAATACTTTAGATTCTCCTCCTCACTCTCTGCCAATTCCCGTCTGTACCTGAAGATGAAAACTCAGGTTCTAGCAGAAAATGTCTTGTCTAATCTGCTCTGCAAAGACTCAGCAGCAGACCATATTTTTTTACTGGACCAGCAACCTGTTTCCAACCCTCAGTCCTGCTCCAAGAAGAAAAGATCAGCAGATCCGATAATGCCCTACACTACAGGTCAGTTTACTCACATCAGTCACCTTAGCACAGGTATAATTCCAAAAATGATACAGTTTGAAGTATTGAAACATAATATATTGCTAATGATATAAAAATAAAATTATTTGTATTCTTATTGTAAGATTATTTTGGATTAGATTATATTAGATTAGAAAAAAATTACTAATCTCATGAGGAATTTCAAATGCATGAAGCAGTAGAAACATATAAAAAAAAAACAAGAATACAGACTCACAAGACCGATAATATGTCCGAATCAATCAATTGATTGATAAATAAATAAATAAATAAACTTAACGATTACATCAGGTGGAAGCACTGATAGCAGTGGGCAGAAAAGACCACCAGAATTATACTCATATTATTTAAAGCAGACCTTACAATACCTGTACAGTTACCAGAATTGCAAAGCTTTTTTTCATATTAATACTGTAAGAAATTATTTTCTTTTTAAAACCATATTAGCTTTTAGTTATCATTTCACAGCAGTTCGGTCTGTTGAGCAAAACTGTACAGCATGGACAAATAATGGAAATGTTCTTGACTTAACAGTATTGACTCAGAAAGTTGCAACTATATACTCAACATACTTCAGTTTAATTTTCTAAAAATGTGGCCTAATGAAAATATACTACTAGATATACTTCTTCGTAACTACAACTCAATCAAATGTATAATGAAAGCAGCTGTATCACTTTGAAAAGGTGTACTTTGAACTAAACCTTGAAATTCAGTATTGGAAATATGCTGTGGTGATAGCAAATTATTGACTAAACGTTTTGTGCTTGATTACACACCACTGTCAAAATGTTCACCGTATCTGTAATATTTGAACACAATGTAGCACATCAAACAAATGAAACCTAATCCAGCAGTGTTTATAGAAATTAAAAACAATACACAAAAATATGGTTTATTCACAAATGACCAAAATCCTCTTAAGCATTTTCAAAATGAAACGTATATTACAATCAGTCTTTGAGGATTTCTTACCCCTTTTTCTATGCTTCCAGTCTGGCACAAAGTTCCCTCTGCAGCAGGGATGCTGTTGGTGACACAGCGGTTACTTTTGCTGAGACACCAGAGCTCTCTACACACTTCCTAGGAAGTAAGGCAAAAGCAAGTTGATCAGAATAAATACTGAAAAAGTGAAAGGTGAGGAGAAATTTAACTGAGGAAAATATAATATGGCAATATTTTCACTTAACTTTAAAAAGGTATTCTGTGTCAGTATCTGGAACACAAGCTTCCAACACCGAGAGAATAAAGTTTACCATTAAATCTTCTGTCATCCAATAAAAACATAACTAGAAGATATGATTAGTTTTGATTTTTCAAAATTCTCCTATATTGTTTCTAGTTAAGCTTAAAACATATAAGCATACAATATTCTTTTAAGTGACCTAAGAGTAGTTCTTACCTTTGATTGGCTAAAATTTGTCAAATTAAATGAATCACGTGTTTCCTTACCAAGTTATCCAGGGGAGTTAGTCCTCCTGTTTGAAATTAATTTTTGCTTGTTTTTTTAATTGATTTATTATGTTTCAGTCTAAATGAAACCCACTCTGTCTACATTTTATGAATTATGGCCAAATGGCAATGTGAAATGTCAGTAAATTTAAAATGCTTCTGGATAACCTTGGATGGCTTGTTATCAATTAAAGTCAGCTATTTTATCTGATCACAGTATAAGTGTACTGTGCTAATATTCTTAGCGATGTATGGCTAAACTTTTCACATGCACCAGAATTTTAAAACTATTATTTACTCTATATCACAATTTTTTTGGGATGAGAACCTTTACAGGAAGCCTTTATCATAAGACAAGAAAGAACCCTCAGTGGAATACTTGGTTGTCTAATCAAAGTGCATGCACTCACCAAGATTACATCACTCCAATATAAAGTCTCCAGTTATATTAACACAAGGATATACCAGAGTTTCCTGAGAAAACCAGCATAGCCACAGGGAGGCCATACACACACCACACATTCAATGTTTGGCAAGGAATGAAAACCAGTCCAAGGAGTTACAGCACGAGGCAGTAAAGCTCTGGAACTCAATATATTTTTTCAAGCAAATAATCTTCTTAGCTTTGGCTTAACATTGTCTAGACTGTCAGCACCATAAAAACAATTTTTAGTAATGTAAGAATAATATAGTAAAATACCACAGTGGCAAACAACACAGATCCAAGTATTAAAAAGTCAATTACCAATCTAGTACAAAAATAGTCTGCTGCATTCAATAAGTGATTGCTAAATATGTACAGTAATTTGAAATAGTGCCATTTGAACTATTCCAAATACAATTATTGCAAAAATATAAGTAAATGAAAATCAGACTATGCACATGTTGCACTTATAGTGATATATAGAATTAGCATGAAAATACTTTACAGATGTATTTACACTAGCAGATTCTAGCTTCCTTGAAATTAAAGACAAAATGAGAATTCCAAATGAGTTTTTAGATTTGTTGCTGTGCAGTCTTACACTTATGTAAGAAATGCAAAAAGATTCAACCACAAAATTTAAAGGAGAGAAAATGCTTAGTGCTGTTTACTACTAAATTACAACATTTTAAGAATTGTAAAAAAAGGTTCTTGTTTAGGCAGCTAATTATTGCTTTGATATTTATGCAGGTATTCTCACAAAGGATTGAGGTAAAAAGACACCTGTAAATTAGGAGCCACCTGTGCATGTAGAAATCAACCAAAGAGATTGGTGTTTCTTCTGTAAATTTAATACGTTTCTGACACCGAAAAAGATTTATATTTCAGGCACAAAAGTAAAAAATATAAGTATTCATCAGCCAAACAGCCAGTTAATGTAAACAATATGTTTAGCAGCCTTATAATGTATAATGAAGTATTTTATCATTAGCAATTTTATTTTCAGGTTTATTTGTGCTTGTGTCAAACCCAATACAAATACACATGTATTTATGCAGTATCTAGAATATATTGTTAATTTCGTATAGCAAATGTATTTTAACATTTATGTTACATGTATTACACATCTTATATACTGGTCAGCTTTTGGCTGACCTATGATTTGTTTTTAATAAATGGTACACAACTAAACAGTAAGTAACAATATTTTTTCTTTGTTAAAAATATCATTTGAGGGAAAAAGAATTCAATAGCCTGAAACATTCTTCTTTCTGAGTAATTCCTATGGGAGTTTACTAAATGATTGGTAGAGAAAAATAAACTTGTTTCCAGATTATCATTTTCACACACAGATTGATGTGTGGCATTAGACACTGCGTGAATGATGAGTGTGAAATGCATGGGTTATATATTCAAAGTAAACATTATTGTTACCCTAGAAAAAAATAAATTTATCTCCAGCTTGATCATCACATGATTTTTAGTTGTGACGTGTAGTCAAAAGCATTGAACATTTTTCACATTATGTATTTTTTAAAAATCAATCCATCCATTTCCAAAACCTACTTAGCCCAATTCAAGGGACACAGAGAAAGGCACACAAACAAACTAGAAGAATATGTACGCTTCACTCAGAGAGTGACCAGGAAGGAATCCAAGCTGAGTGTCTGAAGAGCTAAAAGGCAGTAGTTGTGACAACTGCTATTATATTTTTCACTTTTCATGCATTCTGTGCATCTTCAATTATGCATTAGTTTACTATTTCAAATGTATCTCTTGAGAGGGGTTACTTTGATGTGTATATTTTATATATTTTCCCTTTTTATTTGTCCAACAGCTACTCCTGATGGCAAACTGGATCCCCAATACAAGTTAGTAAAATTTCTGGAAACGCAGGGGAGTGTACAAACTGCATTTTTTGTACAACAGCTCACTTGTGCTGCGACTAGAGGTAAGTTAACTGGAAAAAAAATGTAAGAGAAAAGGAATTATGTAAGCGCCACTCTGTAAACAAAGGGTAATGAAATATATATTCACATTAAACTCAAAACACACGATAATGATCCATCCATCCATTATCCAACCCGCTGAATCCGAACATAGGGTCACGGGGGTCTGCTGGAGCCAATCCCAGCCAACGCAGGGCACAAGGCAGGAACCAATTCTGGGCAGGGTGCCAACCCACCGCAGCACTATAATGATCTTACACTATAATTTATCTGCAAAGTTCTACACCTGCTCTCTATCACAGTCCAAAGCAGCCAACAATTTTACATTGGGACTTCAACAGAGATTTTATCTCTTCATTGGGTACTTATTTCAAAAACGCTGAAATGAACTTTGAACTACTTTTAGCCACAGAGCCTCCTCAACCAACAACTAACTACAGCACATCAAACGATGACATTTTTATATCCCTTGATTCAGACTCCGCTGTTTAAGAAAGCTATTGAGCCATGACAAGCTTGTTTGGGGTACATTTTCTAACTGCATAATATTGTAAAATGCTGTTATAATGCATGTATTTAATGTAGTCTGCTAATGAATGTAATTATATACTATTATCACTTGTATTTTTGTATATGACTCACTGTTACATAAATATTTAATAAACAGAAATGTGACAATTGACTTTTTTCATGAAGTAACTAAGAAATGCTCTCCAACATTCAAATCAGTTAAATAAGTCCTCAAACACACCTGAACATTGGCCATGGTACCTTTTCTAACCATTATTACATATATTTGCATAGGATACATACAGAAGTAGTGTATATTTACAGATACATGTGAGTGTAGACACTTTTGATTTTACTGTTATATACTTTCAGTGTTTATTACTTCAGCTCAGATAAAGGCCATAGTTTTACTAAAGATATTAACATTTGGACTCTTCTCACTGATGAATATGTTTTTAAATTGGATTCTTTATGGTACATACTATGATGATAGTTTATCAAATCTACTTTACCTTATTAGCTCTGAAACAGAAAATATTGACATTTAGGCATTACTACATGGGAGAACTTAAAATATCTAATAAAACAAAAAAAAAAATGAAACAAAACCCAGCTGATCCACTATTGTTCCGTGCATGGGTTTAAGTTAGTTGGGAAGGCTTGTTTCCTTGCCTATTGTCTAAGGCCACACAGATGAGAAATGAGGGATCAATGGTGAATTTGCTGCTTATTATTGTAAATTATATAAAATGGTTTGGATAATGGGTAGTTTCACAGCTTTTGAAAAGTGGGTTCATATACCAGGCCCCTTCAATGTATTTGTGGAGTTTGTAAGTCCTCAATGTCCTGCATGAATTGTTATCTAGTTACACCCAGTTATTGTCCAAAATCCCAAAGATGTGATTGTTGAAGTGAATGTGGGAGGCTATGATTGCGCCAAGGATGTACTGTTGTCCATCTCAGGGGTTTAATTCCAGTCTTGAATCTGACGCAGCTGGAAAGGATGTTACCCCATGACCCTGAATTGGAAAAAGCACATACAGATAATAGATGGGTGAATTACCACGATCCTAAAATAATATCTGACAGTTGTTGTTAGCCTTTTGTTAGCCACATAAAAGAAGCAGTGTGCTTACTTTTGTCATGCTGGAGAACTATCCTACTGTGTTAATGCAGTTGTGTCTTCCTATGTACTTGCCCTAAGGCATTTATAAAGACACTATTCGCTTACTCATCCAAGAATATTGCATTCCAGAGGAAGAAAGCCAAAGTGTAAAAATCTTTTACAGCTATAACTTGCTGTGGGTCTCAAGAATGACTTTGTGGAATTAATGACCACTCTTAACAATAAGAATTTTAGATTTCCATCCAGGTCCCTAATTTGTTCAAAATTAATGAAATTAAGACAAAACGGGGGGGAATCCACAAGATCCAATTAATACTTCCAAACAAAACTCGTAAACAATAGAGCAAAACTTGGCAGAGCCTATAAAAATATTCTTTATTGTACAAGCCCAATTACATACCCAGTATGTTTCCTTAAATTCTGCAAACACAGCAAACATTGCTGCTATAATTTATAGACATAATTATTGCATCTAATTCAGCTAATGGTATGCCATTTCTGACTTTGTTTTATTAATTTAATAATTGCTAAATACATAATGTAAAGTGACGATGCTTTTAAAAGAGATGAGGTGTCAAAGTACCTATTCAAATCACACACAAAATGGAGAAAAATACACTAAAAGAATTAAGACTGATGGTAAATGCTGGCTGCATTTTGTAAAGACTTGATAAGTAATAATTACAGAATCTATATACTCCATCAATATTTTTTCACCGCATTGCAGCAATTTTCTCTCTGCCCCTATAAAATCAATTTATTTCTACCAGTCTATTTTAACTCTGTTTACACTATATACTTTTTTGGAATGTTTTCTACCTTTTTCTTATGCTTTGTTCCACATTTTTAACAGAAACTATTCCACCGCAGCTTGTGAACTGAAAGTGTTACTATTTTTTTAAGGCTATAATTTTACTGTTAGGCTACTGAAGGAGCAGGTCATTGAATTAAAAAAATACCATATGGATGCAAAGAAAGTGCTCTTCCAAAAACTTTACTACTACACTTACTTCTTCCAGTATGCACAGGTAAGGTTACTATGCATTTTGAAAATATTTACATATAGCCAGGTGTAAAAAAATAAAATGAAACATCTGACATCATTTCATGTTCATTTAAACCAAGAGATATCTTTAATATGTGACACTTCCTGTGATTTTTAATTTTAGCCTTACGTGTAAAGGCAAGCTGGGGGAGGGAGGAGACCGGAAAGACAACAAGTTTTTATTTCTGCATTTCTTTAACCCTCACACTTGTGACAATTTATGTGCTAGCTTACCAACTGCAAAACCTAGCAATACATATTTGAAATTAGTGTTAAAACTGAAATCTGAAATAACCCCTGCTTTGACTTAAGATCAAAAATATCCCCTAACTTTTAGAAGAATTAAATCTCTGATGAATTATTGAATTTTGTAAGCTTGAACGTTAAAGGTCTCAATCATGAGCTAAAGAGAACAACAGTAATCTCCCATCTCACAGGCGTAAAGGCAAAGTTAGGATTTTTAAAGGAGATTCACATAACAAGTAAGTTTCCACTATAAAGAGACTAAATTGACCAAATCTTTCATTACAGTTATAATTTGAAAATAATAGGTGCGGGAATTTTAATTCATAAAACAAACCCACTTGTAGCAACAGATGTGGTATTCAATTCTGAAGGGTGCTATGTCATGGTAGTGCGGAACTTAATGAACTATAACGTAATTCTGATAAATATATATGCACCTAATGTGGATGGCAGAAAATTTATGCAAAATGGATTTGTACTGGTTCCTAACATGAGTACTCATAAAATGATACTGACTGAAAATTTTAATTTTTTTTTTAATCTAGACATGAACAGGTCCTCAACTACAATATCTAAAACTGCAAACAAAATTGGATAGTTCATTGCAGATCATAATTTGTCAGATCCAAGGAGGCTTTTAAATTCAAATTCAAAAGAATATACAGTACCTTCTTCTCACCTGTACATCATAGTTACTCAAGAAATTATCATTTCTTCATTGATTTCTTGCCCACTATCAAATCTTGTAAGTATGGTGCTATCATCATCTCTGACCACTCTCCTAGTATTTTTTGGCTTATATCACTATCTGACACATTCTTAACTCATAACTGGCAACTTAAACCCCAACCATTAGCAGATGACATCTTTATTGAATTTATCTCCAATCAGATCAATTATTTTTTATAGACCAATGCACCCTCAGAGGTTCAGGAAATGATAAAGGCTGTTTTAAGAGGACAAATGCTTCCATATGTTTCTCATAAAAACAAACTAGAGACTCCATGAAGTCATCCAAAATTATTACAGAGGTTCTAGATCACATTATAAATTTGAAATATTTCATCTCTATAAGAAAAGCCTGGCCTTATAGTCAGAATTTAATGTCTTCATAACAAGGGAAACTGAACAAGTTATATTTAAATTGTGACATCCTTATTATGTACACAGAGAGAAGGTTAATATGATTCTACCTTAACAAATCAATAAACAGAAAAGTGCAATATTAGAAATTGCCCACATAACAGGAAGTAAAATAAGGGAGCAAAAGGAGAAACTAACACATTTAAGAAATTCTTTATATTACTTTCAGTCTAAAGAAGCTGAGATACAAGCTACTGAGTTTTCGATAAAATACAAATACCACAGCTTGACAAAGGGCTGTGTTACTAAGTACTGACCATGTCAGGTGCCCTAACTTTTGCTTCAGGCCCTTTTCATTTGTTTGGTATTTTGTACCTGCGATTGATGGAAATATAAATGTAATCTTGCTTGAAATATTATAGAAATGTGTCCTCTAACTTTTTGCCTTTTGGTGACCAGTTCATCTTCTGCTCACTTAACTATTCACAGTAACATATTTTATGGAAGGGTGTCCAAACTTTTGCATGCCACTGTATGTTGTCTCCATTATTATTAACAGCATTTATAGAAACAACAGGAAATAAAATTCCACCCCAAACATTCCTCCAAGCATTAATACCCTTTTTCCCAAAGAAAAAAAAAACTTACTACAATGTGCATTACAATAGGCAAGTGTCACTCCTGAATAATGATATTATGATACTACCAAAACTCTTAGCTAGAAGAATTGAAGAAATGTTTCTTGCAGTAATTTCACAAGACCAAACTATACTTATTACAGGCAGACACTTAAGCTCAAGTCTTTGGCGACTGCTTTAAGTAATATACTCACCAAGAAAATCAGACTCACCTGAAGTCATACTATCTTTGGAGACAGAAAATGCCTTTGATAGAGTCAAAAGGGATTATCTATTACACTGCACAGATTTAGGTTTGGCTCCATATATGCATGAATTAAATTACTTTATACTAGTTAAGAAGGCTTAGTCCATATTAATAACATAAACTCCGAATACTTCAAATCAGAATGAGGTACTTGACAAGGGTTCCCAATATCCCCAATGCTTTTCGAGTTAGCCATTGAGCCATAGGCTTTTCATTCCAGTAAGAATCCAGGGATAATGGGGATTATCAGGAAAGAACTCAAACAGAAATTATCACTGTATGTAGATGATATGGTGCTTTATATATCAGACCCATAATCATCTATAGTATTCACCTTAATAAAAGGACAAGTATCTATGTGTCTGTCTATGCGTCCATCCAGTTACATTGTCTATGTCTCTCAAAGAGATGCAGCATCCCAAAAAATTTTTAGTAATTAAACACATTTAATTTGTCATTTCAATAGATGGGGAATCACAATTATTAACACTGCTTTTATGAATCCCATTCCAAATGGCAGATAACAGAAATATATGCATTGCATAGTGCACTGCAAATGTTAATGCTGAGGTCTGCAGTGATTACTTAGATTAAACCCATTTTAGGTGGATAACAGGGCTAGTTAGTCTTAAATATGTGGGGAGAATTTCATAAGACTTTTGGATTGAAAATTTCCCAGTGAAATCTCTAGGATATTATACTATATTAGATAACTATTCATAATATAAAAAACAGTTTAAATATGATTTACAAGTAAATATATACATCCTTTTCAATGAATAGACAAAATATTTGCATTTTATAAACAATTATAATCTAAACTGAAGTAGTTTGTATATTCAAATTAGAAATTTTGTTAAAAGAAACCTACCCAACTTTCTACATCTCACATCCGTATTTATCCAAGAGGCCATACTGGTTAGTCTTGTTGAAGACTCAGGCTGCATATAAAAAAATGTCTTCAAAAATCAAGGGGAACAGTGGGAAAGAGGCCTTTCATTTTCAATTGCCATCTCAGAAAAGGAGAGGAACTCCATACATAAAACACACTCTAGTTCTATATGCACAAAACTTTCCATAACTTAACTAAAGGTCTTTCGCTGATCACATTTATCTTGTGTTGCCATCAAGCTCCGGCATCACTAGGCCTTATGTTCTGGGAATGTACTAATTTAACATAATTACATACTTCTCAGACAGCCTTAGTGTCACAATCATTCCTAATCCATTAACGGTAATATTTGGAGTAAAGACTGAAGGAATCCCAACCCACCTTCTATAACTCAATGGGTAAGCAATATGTTTTATCTGAAATGAGAAAATATCAAATTCTCTTTTAGATGATATGTCCAAAACTTTTTAAAACATGGAAGAATTCATTATTATTATTATTATTATTATTATTATTATTATTATTATTATTATTATTATTATTTGTGGGGTCTGTGATTTACTCTCTTGTGTTATTAACTGTTTTATTATATTTAGAAAGATTTATTTCTGTCTCTCTTCTTTTTTTCTTCCTGTTGGGTGGGGGTAAAATTTGTTTGTTTTCTCTGTATTGATTTTGAAGTAAAAGTTGTAAATATTAATATTATATAATTGATGAGTAGTATGACGTTTTAATGTTCTGTTAATGAAATGATTATTAATGAAAATACATATAAAAATGTGCAATTTTAAAATATAAAGGGACAGCCTGTGGCACCCAAAAAGACAAAATAGTCAAATTGCTGGCTGATATAACCTGTAAAAAAGTGTACTCTCACACAGTTTTCAGGAAAAAATAAATAAAGCATATAGCTGAAGATTATATTCTGCTTTCCTATAACTTATGTTACATCAAATATTTGTAAACTGTGTAAGAAATTTTTAAAAGCATACCAAGACAATTTCTATCACTTAACTGTTTATTGTTAGCAAACATCTGTTATTCAATCCAGTTGCTTCTTAAATAATTGCAGTGACTGACTTCAAAATTCATGACATGTCTCTTCCTTGTAGACTTCCACAACACTCAGTTCTAGTGTTTAAATAATAACAAAGACTGTAAGTAGCTTTAATTATAGCTATGTTAAATCAAAATTGTAACAGTTTGTGCTGAAGCAGAAGCAAAGGAATAATGGAGCATGAGATCATAGCATAATAACGACAGTGATGGAAATTTGAACACTGCTCAATAGTATATGCAGTTTGCATAACTTTATTATCTTATTTTACTGATGATATTGCAGGAGGTCAAAAGAATCCACTGTTTTAAAAACTGGGCGTAGATGTTTGTATCCTTCTTTATATGGTTCATAAATGCAAAGTGTGCAAACTTTTTGAGATCAGGCCTCATATAAATCTCTTGTGCAAACTATATTAAACTGTATACAGTCTGATAGGTTATAGATCTACATGGTCTCCATTGTTACTCTAATTACCACTTGAAGCACAGTCTCTTACATGATCTCTGGGGCCACTTGGCACCTTGGATGTAGCCTGCTAAGAAACCCTTTTGGACCCTAAGTTCATGACTCCCTTTTCGTCACCTTAGACCAAATCTCTGGTATAGACCTGACAGATCCCAGTGCACTGACATGTAGGTCAGGCTCCTACATGAACCTCACTGTGGTCACATTGGGTACTACTTTCCTTATGCTCCACCTATTACATGAATGTCTTGGTCCTAATTACAAGACATCAGGTAATATGTGTGTTGTATAGGTATTACACATCTGAGGTTCAGACTCCTCTGCAGACTATATGAGCAATAAACATCCAATACTATACCTTGTATATAAAGTTTAAAGACACTAAGCATCAGAAGCATAGCTAACAATCTAGAGATTAGGGCCACTAAGCAATTTAGAAGTTTAATTTATGGAGAAAGAGGAATATTCAGCCTCCTAAGCAGACTATCTAGAGAATAAGTACATAAAATGTATTCTTTTCACACTGTCAAACTCATCCTCCTATAAAGATTCTACAGGTACTAAGCACCATGTTATTAGAAGTAACTACATGACGAATAGGTTCCCATATGATTATTATGAGCATTAAACACCTATTATTCAGTCTCCTATACAGAGTGAAAGGGCAATAAGCAAAGGCTCAGTCTGCAATAGGCACTTTATGAGCCTTTACTAAGCATCTCACAGACACTGACAGGCTCAGTGATTGTTGTAAAGAGTACTTTGACAAAATGATCAAATTATGAGGATTTCAAACTGCTTACCCCATATTTACATTGTCGAGAAGTTGCCCCATACTGGAACCTACACTGTTCATCAGCATCATAGACTTGCCCTGGAGCTATAGTAGGGTAGAAGAAGTCCCGCTTTGGTGGTTCATTGTCTAAGCATGTCCCACGACCTGAACTGTCAAAAACAACAACAAAAAATCCAAATAATATTTTTTGCAACATTTTAAAAATAATGAACAAAGTACAATTTCAGGTCGATAGTTGATATGAAACCTACCTGGCTCCACAAACATGGATTAGTTCATCACATACACAAGGACAAAAAAAAATCAATTCTCCTCAGTATTCCTTAAATGTTATTTCTGTGTTTTAATAACTATCAAGAAAATTTCAATAAGATGTTTCACTAATTTTAGAAAAAGTGAAAGTTCACCATTTTAGACTTGAATCGGGCATTTGTTTTATATTATTGAGCTTAAAATCACATTAAAATGTACAAAACACAATCCATTCAAAAATACAGTCAATCAATATTTTCAAATGAGTTAAGATGCATTAAATCATAACCAACTCTTAAAGTCACATCACTAATCAGTTTTGAGATGTATATGAACAAAGGCCTATTTGCATATATCTATTAAAACTGTGGAAAAAAAAATAAATGAGGAAGTGGTCAGGTAGACTTATTTCAAAACATAAATTTTGCGACAAGAATTTTTTTTCTAGTTTTAGATAGAATTATAAATCAGTTTTCCATTAAATTATGTAGGATAGTTTAGGTTTCTTCCAATTGAGCAAAATAATTTGATGTGCAAGTAAAGTGTGAAGGAAGGAAAGTAGTGAAGGAAATAACAATGCATTTATCATTACTAAATCTGTCATATGCAGTGTTACTCCAAACTTGCCGTTAAAAGGTTAGGATTAATAGTAATTTTGACAGCATCTGGAAAACATGTGAATAGTTTCCCCCTGAATAGCCTCAATTCAGGACAATTCCCAAACATATGACCTATAGAGGCTGGAGCTTTATATCATCATTCACAGTTAGGGTTCAACCACTGATGTATTGTGGATAATGTTAATCTTGAAATGTGCACAATAAGCACAATTTTAAGCTGAATGTCACCATGCATTACAGAAATTGATGTAGAGTTTAGATTATGAATAGCAAGACCTCTGGAAGGTCAGATACTGAAGAGGCATATATACTACATCACACAATCATCAAATATCTGACAGGTATCTGTCTACCTTTAAAAAACAGTTTGATCTTATCATATTATAGAATGACGTAATTTCTCCAATCTTTATTCTTGTTTGGAAGGACAATGATTGATTTCTGGTATTGCATTTGAAGTAGCAAGTTATCTTCTCAAGCTTCCTCAAACATACCTAGCATTAAAAGTGATAATTTAACTGAAAACATTTTTTAAAATCCTAAGCATAACCAGCTGGACTGTAAGCTATCCCACTTTCCAATGTATTTAAAGGTATTTAATGTATTTATTGATGTACTGTATTTAAAGCATCTTCGATATTGATAAACTGGTTACACAACCTTTTCTTTGAGCAGCAAGTAAAGCTTTGGAATTTAAATTTTATCAAGAAATTCATTCAGATATAAATATCCCTCATTACACTCCAATGTGTATAGAGACATATAATATTCCTTGAATATACAGTGGGTACGGAAAGTATTCAGACCCCCTTCAATTTTTCACTCTTTGTTATATTGCAGCCATTTGCTAAAATCATTTAAATTAATTTTTTCC
>JANRMT010062835.1:57960420-57993072 GCA_026402145.1 Polypterus bichir lapradei | reverse complement strand
AATTTAAATGATTTTAGCAAATGGCTGCAATATAACAAAGAGTGAAAAATTGAAGGGGGTCTGAATACTTTCCGTACCCACTGTATGACTTATTTCTTTATGTTTACTGCTTTAGTTACAGGTTATTTGTTATGTTCACTACATTTGGGTCCAACTGTGTTGCTAATCTCTAACAACAGCATTCCACACTTAAAATTTTCTTTTGTATATTAATTAATTTAAATAAATCCTTGCCCGCCCTCTTCTCTGTGCTCATAATAATAGTGACATGTCTTAGAAATTCATTTTTCCTCTTTTTGTTAATTCAGAAGTTTGAATTCTGTTTGTAATCACAGCCTACTATAGCTTTATAATCTCAGCGATTTGTTCAGATTTTTTTACAATTTTATTTGTTATGCAAACATTGTGAAATGATTTGTCCCTTTAAGTACTTCTGAAGTGTTCACATAGATATGTCCTGAAAAGTTGGCATCTATTTGAATAAAACAACCTTTTCACCAACCAGAAAGTTCTAATAAAAAAAAGTATCTATTTAAACTACTATATCTATATAAAAGATTAGATCTTTCAATAAAATAGTGAGGATATGTGAAAATGTCTCATAATGCAAAACTTTAAACAATACAATTTGCATTGGGTGTCCTTTAATTAACTAAAAAAACCTACTGAAGACATTTCTTTCTTTAGTTTCAGTTAATATAGCAGATATAACAGCCACTTATGGCAAACAATCTAAATCTGTTTAAGCGCTATAATTTTTCAGATTTTTTAAATGTAGCTAGAGCTAACTTTTATCATACATTTTTATAAAGAGAATACGGTATTTAAAATACAGCACATGACTCTTTTATTGACATAGATATTTTAGTATGACTGCTGCATTTAAATTTTATAAAGAAAATTATTAATGTGGTTATATGAATTCGAGGTCAATGTTCACATTGATTAGATGAGAAAATGCATCAAACAGAACACTCAAGCATATTCTTATGATCATTTATCATGTCATCTTTTCTTTTTTGATTTGAAACATATGGGCAACCATTAAATTATTACTTAAATTTGAATTTTAGTCAAAATTATCAATTGCCTTCACCAATGATGGAAATGAACTAGTAGTCAGTTAAGGAAAAATTGCAAATTGGGGAAACCTGAACACTGAGAGCTAAACTTTAAGAACAGATTGCTGTTATTCACAGATAAACATACCTTCCAGTGCTCACATGAACAGCTGCTCTTATGAATAAAACACATATCTTAGAGGAATTTACAGCAACCAGAAAACTCGAAACCAAATATTTGGGCTGTGGGGGGAAGGGTTCCTGGTGAAATGATTATTAAAAAGATGCAAAGCCCTATGCATTATAATTCAGTTCTGAACCTAGGACCAAATAACAGTCACCTGGGTGCTTCACAAGTCACAGGTTTATTGTAGAGTAGCAAAACAAAATGCATTTGACATCTCATCTAGAATTTACTAGAAGGCACACAGAAGACTCTGAAGTCAGCTGGAAGGAGGTTCTATGGTCTGATGAGTCCAAAACTGAGGTTTCTGGCCATCAAACTAAATAGCATGTTTGGCGTAAGCAAAACATTGCACATTAACAAAAACACATCTCCACCATGAAGCATAATAGTGGCAACAGCATGCTGTGGGGATGCTTCTCTGTAGTAGGCCCTGGCAGGCTTGTGAGAGTAGAAGGATAAAATGAATGCCGCAAAATACAGAGAAATCCTAGGAGGACATATTCAGTCAGTTAAAAACCTGCAAGTTGGGAGAGGAGCTGTTTTCTAGCAAGAAAACAACCCAAACATAAAACCAAAGCTACACAGGAATAACTTAAAAACAAAAATGTTAATATCCCAGAGTGGCCCGGCAAGAGTCCAGATCTCAATCCAATTGAGAATTTGTGAAAAAGGCTGTTCACTAAAATCCCAATGAAACTTGACAAAGCTTGAGCAGTTTTGAAAAGAAGAAAAAAAATTACAATGTCTAAATTTGCAAAGTTGATAGAGACCTGACTACACAGACTAAAGGTTGCCAAAACTGCATTTGACAAATACTGATCTGAATACTTATTCAATCAATTATTTCGTGCTTAATTTCTGTAGTTAATTAAATCACTTTGCAGAGACAGATTTGTTTTTTTCTTTGACATTAAAGAGTCTTTTTCTGTACTTCAATGTTAAAAAACACAAATTAAACTGAATGTGAATAAATGTTGTATAACTTTAAAATGTGAAAATGTCCAAGGGTGTGAATACTTTTTATTGGCACTGTACTTTCAATAGTTTATGTTAATAATTGTTAGGAATTATACCACATATTTCTTACTGTATAACTTTCAAAATGAGCTTGACTATATATGGTACAGAAAATAAGACACCCTCTAACAATTTAATGCAAAAATTTGACATGCATTTCTGCTATTGTATTGCTTAAAATATTGTATCATTGCAAGAATGAGAAACTGAACAAGTTTAAGAATTCAAACTGTGTAGTAATCTGTTAAAATGAACCTCACAAATTGCCATCTGAAGGATGGGAGGCAATATAAAGCCTTTCTCATTGCCAAAGTGGATCTTTCATGCTCTGTGAAGTGTCTGATAAGTTAATATTCCCAAGAGTTCAATCCACTTCTGTGAAAGCAGTTTGCTTTTACATTTCAGCATGCATTTTATAAACCCTATTGTTTTCAGTATGTGTTGAGCATGTTTTTACTCTGTTTTTAAATATATTTTTCGTTTATTTTTTTGATTTTGAGAACAATTTACCTGGCTCACATTTTTGTTTCTTCCAAGGCTACAGGGTATAAGGTATACCATTAAGTCATGCTAGTATATGCTTCTGAACAATACAATTTACGTGCCTAGTGTACTGAGGGGTGGCATGGTGGCACAGTGGTAGCGCTGCTGCCTCGCAGTTAGGAGACCTGGGTTTGCTTCCCAGGTCCTCCCTGTGTGGAGTTTGCATGTTCTCCCCGTGTCTGCATGGGTTTCCTCCCACAGTCCAAAGACATGCAGGTTAGGTGCATTGGTGATCCTAAATTGTCCCCAGTGTGTGCTTGGTGTGCGTGTGTGTGTGTGTGTGCGCCCTGCGGTGGGCTAGCGCCCTGCCCGGGGTTTGTTTCCTGCCTTGTGCCCTATGTTGGCTGGGATTGGCTCCAGCAGACCCCCATGACCCTGTAGTTAGGATATAGCAGGTTGGATAATGGATGGATGGATAGTGTACTGAGGTATGTGACATTATGATGATAATATTTCCCTCTAAAAGAAACTTGAAAATACAGGAGAAATAGTTATCTAAGGAATAAGAATAGCTTGATAATTTTGCTTATTCCACTTTTTCAAAACAATTAGTCTTCTTTTTGGTAAACTTTACATATTGTTTTTTGAAAATATTTCTTTTTTTGTTTTGTCATTCTTGTGCCTTTTGCTTGTTAGTTTGTTTTTATTTATTGCATTATGGATTTTGATACTCTTTTTAAAATCACTTAGGAGCTTGCTGGTTAGGCAGGTAGTCACACAGACTGTGTAAGATGGGAAAAGTGAAGTAAATCCTTAGAGGCTCAGAATCTCAGATTACTTTAAGTGTTTGAAAGGGTTATACCTTGTGATAAATTTTGTTAAGTTTTCTTATATCTACTTTATTGAAAAAAAAATATCATTTATATTCCTATTATTTCTTAACTAACAAATTACAAGTATTTTAAATAACCTCTCTTTTGCAGTAACTATTTTTCCTATACAGGAACACATTGAAGCAATTTATTTAAAACTGCACCATTGTTACCCTCTAATGAAACTGCATTTTATTGATAGTAACATTTCTCAGATGTTACGGACAATATTATGCTATGAGTTGAAATTATTTTGATCCTCCTTCCAACCCATGAAACATGGTTGGGAACAGCGTAAGGCAAAAACACATCTTGTCCCCAGTACTTATTTGCTGTTTTGTTGTTTCCAGTGACCAACAAAAATGGGAAACTGAAGCCTTGTTATACTTTAAAAGTGTGTTGATGTTGTTTACTGTTATTCAATAAAGAAGCCCATTATTAAAATAAACCTTTGGCAGTCCTACTGAGGGGACTTTAGTTCCCAACAGGAATGTGCAGGGGCCAACAGGTGACCCCCTTGATCAGTGCACACTTTAAAGGGGATACATTTTTGACAGGATAGAAAAAGTAGAGCTGCAGCAGTCTTTCACATACAGCCTTCCAGGGCAATAATATGTCACAAAACGTGACTGCTCTGCATGATGATAGTCAGAAGTACAATGGTTTTTGTTTGCAGAGGGTGTATCTATGAATGATGTGATTTGTATACTAAATATAGACAAATCCTAAGTGACAGCATTCTAAATAGTAATAAACTAATATTTCAGTGATTAGCTAGAACTGAAGAACCAACAGTACCCCCCTAAGTACCACAGGGCACATAACTCTCTGGTTTTAAGGTTTTTGTCTTGTCTTGTCCCTATTTGAAATGTTAAGGACAGTATATTAAACAGCAACAAAGGGTTCAGCTTGGTTATCTAAAGGTTGGATTATTGCTGCTTGTTGATGATTTTTTCCTCTTAAATGTATCTGTAATGTGAGATCCAGCACTTAGTAAAACAACTTGAAGATGAGTGTTACTTGTTGGGATGAGAGGCAGCACCTCCAAATCTGAGGTCATTGTCATCTCCTGGAAAAGATGGTGTCTGCATGTGAATGACTGTTTACAGGTAAGGTAAGGGCAGTAAGGGTAAACAAGACTGACTAAATATCAGCACTGCTACAACAATTTTTCAGGTGCTGTACTGTGCAGTGAAGTGAGTATCAAGTTGTCATTAAAAGGTTTTGATTTATTGGTCAATTCACATCCTGAAATATACCATATCTCCCCACCCATTCCCTACTGTTACCAGCTTTGATTAGTGCCAAAGACATAGCAGAAGACTAATATATATTTACTTATTTCAGATAATCTGTTTAAGACTATGTGGCAGCAAAGGAGGAGAAGACATAGACTCCTGTGGGATTAAAATATCACCTGGAGGGCAGAGTCTGGTGCATATAAACCAGCTTACCACTCAGAGCAAATTTTGGTGATCACTGTAGCTCAAATACAGTATCAATCTGGGCAACAGATATAAATTCACAAAGGCAGCCAATGTTTTCAACATTCATGGCTTCAAATACATCCACAGGTATAAACATTATAACAGAGGATGTTTTATCAATAAAAAGAGAAAGAAATGGGTGGAGTGAATTTATGGACTTCACTACACAATACAGTAGCACTAACTGTACCAAACCTTAACGTCTTAACTTTGAATCTTTCTCAAAGTAAACTCTTGCCTTAATTTACCTAATGACTTACAGTCATTAACTCAACAGTCCTGTCAGGCATTGGACATTACTACATAATACTACCCCAAAATATTTTTACATATGAATTCTCAGCAGGGCGGCACAGTGGTAGCGCTGCTGCCTCGCAGTTAGGAGACCCGGGTTCACTTCCCGGGTCCTCCCTGCGTGGAGTTTGCATGTTCTCCCCGTGTCTGCGTTGGTTTCCTCCCACAGTCCAAAGACATGCAGGTTAGGTGGATTGGCGATTCTAAATTGGCCCTAGTGTGTGCTTGGTGGGTTTCTGTGTGTCCTGCGGTGGGTAGGCACCCTGCCCGGGATTAGTTCCTACCTTGTGCCCTGTGTTGGCTGGGATTGGCTCCAGCAGACCCCCGTGATCCTGTGTTCGGATTCAGCAGGTTGGATAATGGATGGATTCTCAGCAATTCTGAACCCTGGTCTTTATTTAAAGGACTAGGTAGTTGTGCCAATAAATTGGATGCCTTTTCCAACCCTTTGCCTTTGTATTTACTACTTTGTTCCTCTGATACCATTTATATTGAAGAAGGCTCTAGAAACATTTTTTGTAACAGTAGACATATAATTACACAAGTTATATATTTTATTATCAGTGTGCTCCTTCTAATCTTTGATTTCAGATCCAATGTATGCAGCAGAGATTTAATACACCAGGCATTACCATCTTCTAAGCTGTTTACTTCTGAAAATTTGCATGAAAAAAAATTCTCTAGTGTTTTCCAATTTTATTATTTTTTTAGTATTAGTGAAGTGGCTGCTTTTGTTGTGTATATCTATCCTACTGAAGATGTCCTTACCTTTCATCATTTACATACAAAGGTTAATCAAAAAGTAAAGCCAATTTGAAAATGACATGGTAACCACTATAGATAGAAGCTTACAAAATACAACAACCATAAGCCATTGCAAACATGTTCTATCACATCGGCTTCTATCTGTTGTCATTACAGCGTAATTTTCAAATTCCCTTTCCTTTTAGATTTACCATTGTATGAAAACAGGATTTTGTTCTTTTAAAGGTTTCAGAAGTACTAATACGAAACAATTTTTTAAAATATAGACTATTTTCCACCATTTAAATCTATTAAAAGATGTCTGCAATGAAAAATAGTCAAGACCTTGGAAAAAGAAGAAGACAGTGTATTTTGCTTTTTTTTTTCTTTTCGACCATATAAGTGATATGATATGTAAATTATCTAGAATTCAGTAAAATGCAACAATGTATTAAAACCTTTATAGCTGCAGCAATTCAAGTTATGTAGTTTTTAACTAGTGAAGATGGGCCAATAACAGGTTTTATTTTAATAGGACAGAGTGGAGACTGAAGACTGTATTTGATTGGCTGCACTAGAATTTAGAAGAATTATGTATTGTTTTTCCCTAAGATCAGTACTAAGCGTCACCTGGAGAAAGGCATTTTTCCTATGGATACACATTCAGTTGATATGTACATACAATTGCCATGTTTATTCATCCTGTTATTGCAACAGGTGAAAAAAACAATTAGATATTAACAAAGTGTGTTTTTTATCACTGATTCATACATAGTATAGGTAACTTCAAAGGACATGGTCATCAAAAAATAACTAAATAATTCAACCATCAAATCATTCCTTGAATTCACTTTTTCCACTAAGGTGTTGTGGGGAACCAGGGTCTATTCCAAATCAAACAGGAGCAAAACAGGAACCAAACCTTGATGAGACACCAGTATGTCGCAGCATACACTGATACTAATAACATTTTGGTCAATTTAATGGCATAATCTAATTGCTGTATATTATAAGTCTATCAATGTACATGCTGTTAACAGTGGTAAATAAAATAAAGATCAATTAATAAAATGTTAATCTTTGGCATATATGAGGAATATTTCAAAACCTCAAGAAGATTAATGTGAAAAAATAGAGAATATGCAAACTTTGCAGCTAAACAAGCGGACAACTGAATCCTTGTTTTAATACCTACTGGCCAGAAACTCTAAACAATATGCCTCTACTGCATAAACTAAAACAATTCATTCACATACTGTATGTGGACCATTTTATAGAACTTAAGACTATCATGGGTTAACAAAATTAACATTAATAAGTATTATGCACAATAGCCATCAAAATCAGGTGTTTAAGAGCTTGTAATTAAGTATGTTACTGCCACTTCTGAATAGTAGAAACAAAAACTAATTACCCTGCATCAGTATTTTTCAACCTTTTTTTTTTTTTTACTGAGGGCTGCAGCTCTTGTCATCACACAATTAGAAATCAAAATGTTTCCTTAGAAAGAACACTTAATGTTAGATGTACACAATAAATAGAACGTATTGCATGTGTTTATCAGGTAAAATGTACAATTGTTTTGGATCAAATCGTTATAGAAAAGCACTGAAAAAAGAGAAATTACAACACCTCTTTATAATTAACAAGAGCAAAATCAATCTCTGAGCCATCATTTTTTAATTAACAGTTAAAAAGACCCTTCAGAATTTGCTTGAACATATTTCTAAAAAAAAACGTTAACTTTTGATAAACAACAAATCCTTATATTAGTGAGATTTCTGATGTTGTTTTGAAGAAATAATTCTTTATAGTCTGAGGACACATGAGTGACAGCACAATGAAGTTCAGATTGCAGATTCCTGTCTATGAGACATTCGCAAAAATCTGAGTAACTTTGGCAAATTGCAGAGAAAATATGCTCACAAACTATGTATCAAGGGTTTCCTATACCATTGCCACCAGATATGAAGAATGAGTGGCAGGAAACCAAATTCCCATCTTTATTGCACTAACACTTATTTTGTGTGCAGCTTTAATCTTTTAATCTTCTAAATCACACATTTAAAATTTAGAGCCTCTGGATTTCCATCAGCCCTCCTCTTTTGCACATCCTACCTCCTAACTGTCTGTCATTATCATTTCCTGGTCTTGGTATTCAATTGAAAAACACACACTAAGGCCTGCATCACTCTAAACAATTCTTCACATGATTTTCGGTCATAGACTTCATTTGCATGATTTGAGTGATTTGGTGACAGTTGCCTTGCTCTACCATGACCAGCTATACCAGTCTGACAGTCATCCAAAATAAAACCTGCTTGATTAATTGTGTCATAAGTATGATGGATAGGCTCATATGTTTCCAAAAGCTGACAACCAATGATCACCCAGAAGTACAATGCATACAATGTGGCTGCTAGAAAAAAAGGAAAATAGATAACAAGAAGAGAGTCTTTTCTGTCTAATATCTTGTGTTTCTCGTACAACAATAAAATGTAAAATGAAAAAAAAAAAGCGGTGAGATTCAAAGCATCATACATAGAAACTATTTGTACAGGCTCTGACACTGTCAGGCGGTACAATAATTGGCTGCCAAAATTCAGTGAGCTCACAATACTTTCGAAAAGTGCTGAAATGCAATACTTTGAAACTGGGCTGAAAAATTAAAATACAGTGATGTAATCCATCGTACTCTGCTTTTGCTAATCATGTAATCAGATCCTTGAAAAAAGGAGATGATGACATCCAGAAACTGCAGTCATTCAGTTTGACATGCTGTCTGATTAGAAGTAATGCAGTGTGTCGCCAGCCTTAGAAGCACTCATGAAGCATTGTAAAATATTTTAAGAAGTTGATTTGAAAGACACGCAAATTATGAGAGGATTATGAGCCTTTACATATAATTTGGTTAAGTATCGGCTAAGCATAAACATGATGAATGGCTACTACAAATGATTTGTGTGCCAGTAACTTCTAGGACCATGTCCGGCTAGATGTTCAAGTAATGCAGGCCACATGTAGCCCTTATGCCACATGCTGGAACCCCTGGCTTATATACTGTATACTCATGTGCATCTGGTTTTATACAAAGAATTATAGTTTATATATTGCCATTTTTAGAAATTATTATACATCCATCTATTATCCAACCCACTATATCCTAACTACAAGGTAACGGGGGTCTGCTGGAGCCAATCCCAGCCAACACAGGGCGCTAGGCAGGAAACAAACCCCAGGCAGGGCGCCAACCCACCGCAGGGCACACACCAAGCACAATTTAGAATCGCCAATGCACCTAACCTGCATGTCTTTGGACTGTGGGAGGAATTTGGAGTACCCGGAGGAAACCCATGCAGACACGAGGAGAACATGCAAACTCCATGCAGGGAGGACCTGGGAAGCGAACCCGGGTCTCCTAACTGCAAGGCAGCAGCGCTACCCACTGTGCCACCATGCCGCCTTAGAATATATTATTATTCATATTATGTAAATGCCACAGACCTGCAATAAGTGAATGAATCTAATCTAAAAAAAAATTATTTTTTTAATTTTGGAATTGTTTGCAGATTCAACGGCAAAGCCAGTCAATGAATTTCACAGTTGCTTATTAACCAAGACCCATCCTGGATGACTTAAGTTTGAAAAGCACTGGTTCCAAATGAATTCATTTGAGGAATTAAAGGAAAATCAACATTTATTCTACTGAACTAAATTTCTAACATCTTTGAACATTCTAAATAACTGAACGTCAAACACAGAAATTAACCACATGGTAATTTTTTAAGTAGCAGAGTATGATATTTACTATAGTCGTGTCTTGAACACCTATTTGGTTTTCACTAGATGATTCCAGCTTACATATCTCTTTTTATAGAATCCAGAACTGCAAAAAATAATCTGAAATTGGTCTCATTATTTTATTACAAACAGTGAGCATAATATACCCCAACTGATATACTTTGCATTCTTTTTTATTAGGTCTGATAGAAGGATGAGCATGTTGAGTCAATATAAACTGAAAACGACTAATTGTATTTATAATTTGTTCTTAAGACCTATCAACAGCACTTTGCAGTTGCACATTTGGTTAGTGCTACAATTTTCCAGTCTTAAATGGTATTTTTTGGTATTTTAGTATTTGCTCTCCCTTCTGTTTAGGTAGTGTCTAAATAAAGGGTGAGCCAAATAAAGAAGTACCACATTTCTTATGTTTATTCTACAAAAACACTACAAGATAAAATACATTTCTTCATGACACAAAAAAGATATACAAAACTGATTTTTTTCACTGTGTTTTAAAAATGATGTCTTCAAGCTGGTGGCCATCATTAGCGATACACTCTTCGAGATGATTTCTGAACGCTCACATGACTCGTTCGGACATTTCAAGGAGAATAGCGTCGACTTTGTGGCCAATAGCATCCTTGAGGGCTTCAAGGTTTTGAGGTTGGTGTGTGTATACACCTTCATCTTGAAGAAGAATTTGCATGGAGCAAGATCAGGCGAACATGAAGGCCACCCAATATCGCCACACAGGGAAACTAGCTTCCCCAGAAACATCTCACGCAAATTTTGCATGGATCTCCACACCATATGAGCTGTTGCTCCATCCTGTTGAAACCAGGCATCCACCACATTCATTTCCTCCAGTTGGGGCCGCAAAAAGTTCTCTAGAATTTTAATGTAACGTTCTCAAGTGATGGTGACTGTTGCATCCCCCTCGTCAAAAAAGTAAGAGTCTACAATGCCAAATTCTCCAACGGTGCACCAAACTGTAATACACTCACTGTGCAGGGGTCTCTGATGAAGTTCATGAGGGTTGGTGTCAGCCCAATAGCGAACATTTTGGTTATTTACACAGCCATCCAAATGGAAATGTGCCTAATCACTGCACATGATGATGGCATCTCAATGAACGGTTTGGAGAATGTTCGCACACAACTCTCTATGGTGTTCCCAGTCTCTCTCAGTGAGTTCCTGCACTACAATCACTTTGTGCAGATGGAAGTTAAGGTCCTCATGCAAAATCCTACTCAAAGATGTGTTGGAAGTGCCTAAGGCAGAAGCTTGTTTGCACACTGAACGTCTAGGAGACTGCAAAATTGATGCCCTTACAGCTTGGATGTTTTCAGGTATTCATATAGTCCGAGGATGACCTGGAGATTTTCTATTCAATGTTGTATCTGTCTGTCTAAATTTAGCCACCCACTGAAGAAGTGTTTTCCAATTTGGGAAGTCACCATTAGGACGAACCGTGAAGTGAGTTTGGAAGGTGCATTGTGTGGTGATGATGGATTTGTTGTTTTTGAAGAATGGTTTGACAGCAAAAACACAGTGCACTCCGGACCAAGGCATGTTGCTGACTGGAAACTACAAGGGATCGCCTATCAAAGGACCCCCCCAACCCACTCGCATGCCTCTACCTCGCGCAATAACCTTGAGAAATGTGGTACTTCATTTTGGCTCACCCTGTACTTTACAAGTTAACACAATAGATTCATTATCTTTATACTCATTTTCTGTATTCACTTTTTCAGAGAAAAAGCAAGTTTGCATGGGGATGTTATAGTCAAGGGGCAACATTACACAAATTTTGACTGGGCTAACTTTACAAATAGTGGAATACAAGAGCAGGACATTTTAAACATAATGAGAGACTATTAAAACACAAACAAAAGGGTCTAACAAAGTCTATCTAGGTTTAGTATTTTGTAATGATCAGAATGGAAATCAGAGGGTAGATGTGATTAAACCATTAGGATCAAATGACTGTAATATAACACATTTCAAAGTGTTTAATTAAGAGTGCATATGTAAAACCTAAAACTCTTAAGATTAACTTTAGTAGGGCAAATTTTAAGCAAATGTTGTAAAACCTAAAAAAGATTAATTTGGTTAGCTTTTAAGTGTGGAGACAGTTGAGAGGCAGTGGAGATTAAGGAATCAGGGAATACTCCACAGAGAATATTTAAGGTAATAAAAAGGATGCTGCAAAGGAAAAGGCAGCTATGTAAGATGTACAGTATAAAACTAATAACTCAAGTGCTAACTGTAGGGTTTATAACAGAATAAGAGCAAAGGTTAAAAACAATATTTTAATACCTAAAATGCACTTGGAGTGAAATGCTGCAGAAAAGCCAATACACTAACTGAAAAACTGAATCAGTAAAAAAACTTATGAGGAAGGACTATAATAAAAGACGTCAAAAAACAACTGGAGGGCAACATGCAGACCAGAAACACTAACCCAAAGTCAAAAAATCAGAGCTTAATTCTTATACCAAGAATCACAAAAAGATAATACACGTTATCCAGTCTTGAATAATTTTGGAATGTATACCATGACCTTTATACTGTCATGCTGATGATGTCACCTGTCACGCACTCCTCATAAATCATAGGAAATATTGCCATCACAATGAAAGATGCAAAAAGCACCAAGATGGCAACTCCTAAGACAAAAAAATGGGATCAAAAATAACAATATAAAACTAACGACTTTTAATGGAAGCACTTTAGCACAAAGTACATAACAATAACATATTTAAATTCTTTGATGCAAAAAAAAAAAACGTACAGAGACTGAAATAGCGAATAAACAGAACTTGCATTTACTTGAAGTTCTCAACAGCAAAGAAGTCGATAACCTTCAAGCAGTTACTGGGACTGCCAGCCGTCCTAGAAATAATTAAATAGGTTAATGTATGTACATTAATGAGTACATACAAAAGCTCTTGATACTCACTTTTTGAAAATCACTGTGCACTGAGGAATTTCCTAATGACTACAAGCTAGAAAATATTGTCCTATTATAAAAAAAAAAAAAAACAGTGATCAGATGGCTCCGGTTACTATAGCTTAATGTGTGCCACAGTTAAATTAATAAAAGGAATTATTACATTATTGTACAAGGGACAAAGTGTAGTGTGTCACTAAAGACATTAATCATAAGGTTCATTTCATTATCTTTGCACCACATTTTATCTGCCCTTATACTATTGTAAAAAAGATTAAGCAAGTCTCTCATTGGTTGGCTTTACCAGATCATTTTTAAATACACCAAGTCTTTTATGTCTCAAATTCGAAACCAATACATACTCATCTGCATTTATAGATTCTAACCGCTTGCTCCTGTGCGGGTAGACAGAGAAGCTGACTTTGAACTTCAGTGAATCTTAGACTATCGTAAAGGACAGTCCTTGGTACATAGAATACCTTGTTTAATGGTGGGGTTACTAGAAGGCAGCTCTTTTGAGAATTTGGAAACCCAATTTGACCGTTTACAAAATCTCTTGGGCAATGATTTTTTTTTTAGTTTGTGAGAATTTTATGCTTTAAAAGTTTAATTCTGGAGCTTTATTTTCATATATGAGTTCAAATTTTATTTCTTTGCTTGAGAAAGTTTTACATTTTTTTCTTTAAACTTTAACTTTACCAAATTACCACTTTAAAAACTGCTACAGGCAGGTAGTGCTTGCTGTGGGATCTGGCCTGTTGCTAGGGTTTACCTTTCTGATCACAATGCAGCAGTGCATACTCCTTCGAGATATGGACTCAATCAGTAAATAAGTGATCTTAGAAAGTCTGTTTTTGACTCTTGTTATTTTATTTCGACTTAGTCTTTGACTTGGCACTTTGGCATTGGTGGTATTGTAGAACAACACCTTACAATTCTTACCTGATAGTGATTACGAAAAAGCCTTCTCGTTTAGAAAAACAAACTTAATTGCTTAGAAAAGAAACTTTTGTTTTTCAATTTTATGCTTTTTCCTCAAGAAAGAATGTTTTTATGTTACTTGTGTTATTTCTGAAGGAAATATACACCCCCTGCTTTTAACATCACGGCAGTCCTACCAAAACACATTGTGCCAAAAAAGATATAGAAAAGAGCAACCAGGCTGATTCCAGAATTGCATGTTACAGAAGTTTTTAAGATTATGAAAGGAATTTATACAATGGATACCAGCTGTTGATTTAAGATGAGTTCTTCAACAAGAACAAGGGGTCAGAGTAGGAAATGTGTTAAGGGTAAATTTCACCCAAATATTAGAAGGTTTCTCTTCATATAGGGAGCCATAGACACATGGAATAAATTAGCAGTTAGTGCGGTGGAAAGTAGTACTTTTGGGACCTTCAAAACTCAACTTGATGTTATTTTGGGCAAATTGGATGGAGGACAGGACTGGTAAGCTTTGTTACACAAAATGGCTTGTTTTCATTAAAATTGTTCTAATCCTCTCTCTTCTTAAGCCTTTGGTTGATTTTGACCTGTCTTTTGATACAACTATGTGCCTGCAGTCCTATTATCTACCAAACTAGGTATCATGCTATATTGCTAATAAAAACATTTTATGAAGTTACAATTGACTAGTTAATATGTTAAATCCAATTAAAAGAAGAAAATTTAAAAAAAAAAAACTGTAATAACTAATTTATGTGTCATATATGAAGGAGTTAGCATCAGAGAATAAGATTAGATTACATTAGATTAGATTAGTTATTTATACACTTCTCCTTTTTTCAGATTGGAAACAACCTTTGCATTTTTTATATTGATTCATACACAATGATGCCGGCCTTCACTAAATCCGTTGAAGCAAAAAACATACTGTAGGCAGTAACTGTATACAAGACAATGTGTAAAATAAAAAGCAGGTTTATATTGTAACCTATTCTGTTTTTATTTTAACCCATGTGAAATATATCTTTCAGCTTTTTAGTAACCTAGGAAAACAATTTTTTGTAGTGCAGTGGTTAGTGCAGCTATTTCAATTCACATGCCTAAACACTCTCCATTTGTAGTTTGCACATTTTCCTCCTCTCTCCATTGGTGATATTTTGGTCTGCCTTCACATTCTTGAAGACGTGCATCTTTGGTTAATTGAGGACTCCAAATTTTTCTCAGTGTTTGCATGAGCCTTGTGATGGACTGGCACTCAGTCTAGGGTTGCTTTCTGCCATGTGCCAAGTGCTGGTCCCCTACAACCCTAAACTGGATTAAACAGGTTTGAGAATGTTATGTTATTATTGGTAACAAATAGACGTCACAGGACTTTAGTTTTATTTGGTTTTCACTCCCTCTAATACCCACCTTAATAAAAGGACAAGTGTCTGTGTACGTGTGTGTCTGTCTGGTTGTTAAGTCTCTGTTATATGCCATTTTGTATGAGTGTCGTGAAAGCAGTGTTAATGTTTGTGATGCACCATCTTTGGGTACGGAAAAATGCAATTCATTTTATTACTACATGCATTACAAAATACATTGCAGAAGTGGTGCCTCACAAACATTAATGCTGAATACATCCAACAGACAGTAACTGCCAGACAGAAAAAAAATCAACTTAATAAAAGTACAAGTGTCTGTGTATCCGTGTGTCAGTCTTGTTGCTAAGGTTAGAAAGAAAAAATTAAAAATAGACAAAATATGTAGAAGGGTCCAAAAAATCAAAAATGCTAATAAAAAAACAAACAAGGGTCTAAAAATAACAAAATTGTTCTTACTTGCTTATTTTGTTTTACGCTAACAACAGCAGTATTGTAGCAACTTTCTTGCACCCGCTTCAGCCACGTGAACAAGGTTTATAGCTGTAATACTAATGATTGATAACTTCACATGGTGGGCAATGGATGAGTGAAAATAACGATAATCTGATGCGCATGTAAGAAAACCAAAGCCCCGACACTACTAAGATAGAGTCTATAAATCAGGCCAATGGAGTAGCAACCACTGCTACATTTTCCCTGCAAAATATTTTGACAATAAGAGTGATGACAAGCGGAGGAAACAAAAATGGGCAGGTCTATCAAAAGAAGACAAGGGCACCACAAGGGAAAGGAATTGGGTACATATTATTAAACAAGACAAAATGAACCAAATGACCAAATGGACAACCCATGTATCAAATAAAAAACACATGGTCTACGTTGATCAGTTAGACTTCAATTCATCTTAGATGGGTAGCACAGCTAGCTGTTAATTAAAGTGGATGTTAAATGTGATTGTTGAACAATTGAAGTCTACTTTCTTTTGCTCTAGGACCACTTGACCAATGAATATGATTTTGGTTTTCTACTTGGAGTAACAGTGAATTTAATGCTGTACATTTGTTACATTTTTGCAAAAATAGCATGGTATTCTCCTGTTTTAGGAGATGAAGGTATTTACCAATTGTAGCCTGATTAAAAACACAACAGAAAAAAACAGTTTGCTAGCAGTGGAAGCTATCCAGTTCAGCTACACCGATAAATTAAATCATTTCATAAAAATAAACAATGTTAGAAAATCAGAGTCATTGATGACAGATCCCTTGCACATACACTTTCTACATACACTTGGTTAAATTCCAACTTACTCAAGGAAACTGGTAATATAGTCTTTGCTGCAGGCTGACCAGGAAAAGGGATTGGTATTAGCTGTAATATGAGCCGCCATCAGTTTTGCTGCTTCGTGACCTTTAGTCCCACAGGAGTTTCCAATTCCATCGTGGTTCATGCCAAAACTGTCAGGATAAGCAAAGGACAACATTACTCTCCCAGTGGAGCTAGAGAACATGAAAGCATCATTCCTTCAATTTAGTTGGAAAATGAGTAACAAATGTCATTAAATACTCTTCTATATACAAATTTCTATATTTTATAAGTCTTTTTACATGAAATGCAGTAAATCACATTCTTGCATACCATTACACAATACTCTACATTCTTCTGATTACGGGAATGGTCATTGTTTTTTTTAACCCCTTCTTTTAGAAATGCTAAAACAAAGTGAGAGATAAGGCTTCCACTCAGACAGAACAGCTGTTTGCAGCTGCAAAAGGATAAAGGTCAGTGGCTGCCTATGCAGCCCAATTCTCCAGAGGCAATACAGGGCTGTAATTACTGGCCTGATGACTAGCTGTCGAAAGTCATGATTATAGGCTACTGCATGGTCGCGTCAAAAGTTGCAGACAAGTGAGAATGGGGTTAAACCAAAATATAAATCATTGTGTGGGAATTGAAAGGGTTTTCAATGGACCCCATGTTTCACTAGAAAAGAAATTTTCCTTTTTGTGCTTTTCATAATTAGGTTAATGATTGTTTAAAACACCATAGGAAAAATGCTTTTCATCTAGGACATATTCCTAGAATTCCCTAATTTACAGAGAAAATTCCAAACACATGGATAAGGAAAAAACATTATATAACATGTATTAAAATTACATAAAAATTTAAAAACATAATTCTACAAATAGTAAATATGTACAGCCAAAACATCAAAAATATAAATAAATATAAAAATATTTTTCAACTTCAGTATACTTATATTCTCTGCATTTGTTTTACTGGCTATGGTAATCAAAGTGGCATTGGTAATTAAAACTCTAATATTCAAAACACCTACAACTATACAAAAAATCAGCATTGTGCTGCCTATCAGTGATTGTGATGGCCCTTGAGGCACATACACAATGAAGACTGTTATATCTGAAATTATCTACTCCCAAAAAACACACAAAAATTCCAAAAATAACAGATGAGCAAAACAGAAACAAAAGTTTAGAAAAATATTATTTGTTAGATCAAGCAAACATTTCTTTCAATTGAAGCATGCTATTGTGCTTGCTCTCTTTTTTTAATGAAAAAAATGTCTTTTTTCTTTTTGTAAAATGGAAAAAAAAAGCTGAGTGTCCCCTAATATGTAACTCTGTTTTCTATTTTTTGTTGTTAAATTTTAGACATATGAACCTCAGGCATGAGCATCTTTCAGGTTTAGAAGTAATGTCAAGTCACAGCACCTCCTAGATGCTCCTGGGCACATTATATGACACTTTTTGGCAGCTGCTCTTGAAGCATTATGCTGTCAGGAAGGAGCTGGACTGTATGCCCAACAGTTAAACGCTATGCATTACCATAGTACTTCCACGTTCACCGTCATTAACAACATGCTCCGATACGGGAAGATGGCAATGTCTGAGCATCTATAGGAATACTTATATTGACATAATACCCTACACCCTAGTTCCCTACATAATATCTATCATGTTTTGAGGATTATGTACAGTACAAATATAGGGAATTAAGACATGTATGACATCTTGCTAGCAATTTTTCTTAATTTATTATGCCGAGAACCGAGCTAAATTAACACAGTTGGTTTCTCTGGCAAAGAAGTAAGCACAGAAGCAAACTGCAACAGAGAATTTATTATATTTAAATCATTACATTTGGAACAGGTATGCTTTCTCACATTGCAAATAGTGAAGAAATAAAGAATAATTAAAAATGCTTAGTTCAAACCCTTACTATGGGTTTATTTAAAAAAAAAGATATTCCATGACCCTGCATCATCATAAATATGTAGCATCTGGCAGATGGATGTGTCAAATGTGAATGCATCTCATTTAAACTAGTGGTGTGGAATAGAATACCAAAGATCAACGGAAAGGAAAAAACTTGTCTTTATGTAGTCCTCAAGAAGGAATATGGAGTAAGGGTCCACAGCTAGTATTTTAATATGTGTAACAGAATTTAGAAAAAGGCTTACAAGAAGAATTTTGTTTAGAGTAGACACTAAAAAGACTCATCAAGAAACTCCTCAGTTACCACACAAAGTAATCCTTGTTAATTTATATTGTTTAAGTATACCAAGATGATCTACATTTCAAGAATAGGCAAGCTGAGTATACATTTAAATTCTATATGTACATTTGGTCTCAACTGTTGTTTTCTTTAAATTAGGACAAGATAAGCTTTTAGAAAACATGCAAGAATCCCAAGCAGCAATGTCCAGGAAGCAACTGAATTTGTGAAGGAAAAGATAACTGAAGGTTAGGCTTTAATGTCAAATATGGAGATGTTTCAGACATTACAACTTAGCAATTACTGTATGGTAATGAAGAAGAAAGATGACATTTATTATATACTTTATCCGACATCACCAGCATCTGGATCCATGCACCAGCCAGCAAAACAATGCAATACAGTGCCTTTTGCATGGAAAGTAAGAATAACTGCCCAGAATACCACTGGATTTTTGTTTATGTGCAAGTGTATGAAAAACATTGTCTATGCAGACATGAATCATCTAAGCCAGAGACGCAGTGACACCATATACATATGAATAATAGAACTTGCTACCGAAAAAGACCGATATTTTGAAGTTTACAGTACTCAACATGTTCTAAAAAATGTTTTCTTCTTTATTTTCAAAGATTATTTTGAATTTAATGTTAAACCATATTCTGAATTTCAGTTTTAGCAAAAAAAATTCTCTAGTTATTTTAAATAAGTGAAATTTATTAAAAACTAGCCTAGTTGGCCCTTTGGTGCAGTTGAGTATTGCTATATATTTGCTTCAGGAAATCTAAATTAGGTTGTTAGTGTGAGTTTGAAAGTGCCAAATGATGAAATAGCATTACATCTGGAGCTAGTTTAGGCTTTGTTCCCACTGCTAGCTATAGTAGCCTCCAGATAAAGACAACCCTAACTAGGGAAACTGCATGAATGAAAGAATCTTTGGAAAGTACATAGTGTCAGCATGCAAATATTATACAGCCAGCTATCCCATGTATATTTTTTCTTTCTCTGTAAATATTCACTACTTTGTACATAGTCTGTACTCACTCACAGAAAATTAGCATGTGGAAGAGCTGGACCAAAAACACCATAACATTTTCAGACCTTCTTAATCCAGTTCACGGTAGTAGTGGGCCAGAGTTTATGCAAAGCAGGAAACAGACATCACAAAGCCGATTTGCAGGAAAATCCACAATTAGATTCACATACTACAGAATAAATTTGGAATCGATAATTAACCTAACCACCAAACAATTTGGAGATGTGGGAGAAAATCTGGAGTACCCAGAGGAAAACCCACTCAGACACAGGAAAAACAGAACAATAACCATGTGCAAGATTCCAACCAATGACACTGACAACATTGCCTAATGCACCATCATGCCACTGTTGTCAATAATATGTGCTCAAATAGAGCTAGTCTGCATGTCTTTTTGATTTATGAGGACACCTAAGTACCCCCATTTAGCTGTGAACCACCCAGTCTCATTGAGATTGCACAGGTGGTGAACTAGCTGAGGGTAGGAAAGGCAGCAGGGATCTGTGGTATCCAGGGTGAACTTCTCCAGGCAGGTGGTTAGGCTGTACCTCCTGGCATTGCAAGCAATCTTTGCTTCCATTTGGGAGACTGGCATCATCCTTACTGATTGGAAAACAGGACTTGTCATCCATATCTGGAAAGGGAAGAGTGATCACCTGGATTGCAGCAACTACAGGGGGATAACACTGCTCTCGGTGCCGGGTAAGGTCCTTGCTAGGGTCGTCCTCAATAGGATCCGTGATCACTTGTTCACCTACCATCAACTGGAACAGTCTGGCTTCACGCCTAAGAAGTCTACCATTGACTGCATCCTAGCACTGAGGGTTCTCATGAAGCGCAAACGCGAATATCGGCAGAGTTTCTTTGCAGCCTTTGCCGATTTCGCAAAGTGTTCGACTCAGTTGATTGAGCTGCCCTGTGGGACATCCTGAGGGTTCACGGGATCCCCTCGAGGTTGCTGGATATCATAGCCAGCCTGTACACTGGTACTGTGAGTGCTGTGCAGAGTGCAGGCAGAACCTCTGCGTTTTTCCCAGTTAATTCTGGGGTTCGTCAGGGGTGTGTTTTTGCTCCTACTCTGTTCAATGCTTGTATGGAATGGGTGTTGGGCAAGGTCGTGGGGTCCAGTGGTTGTGGGGCATCTGTTGGTGAAGAAAGATTCATGGATCTTGACTTTGCTGACGATGCTGTGATCTCTGCGGAGTCAATGGAGGCTCTGATCGGGGCACTCAAGAGACTGAGTGAGGAGTCTGAGTGTCTGTGCTTCCGAGTGTCCTGAATAAAAACCAAGATCCAGGCCTTTAATGACCTCTTGGGCACAGCCATCAGCAGTGTGTCTGTTTGCAGAGAGAGTGTCAACCTTGTCGAGAGGTTTACTTACCTCGGCAGTGACATTCATGTCTCTGGTGACGCTTCCTATGAAGTCAGTAGATGGATTGGGAGACATTGGGAGGTCAGGAGGTTGCTGGAAAGGGGTCTGTGGCACTCCCGATATCTATGCAAAAGGACAAAGGTCCAAGTGTTTAGAGTCCTGGTGCTTCCTGTCTTGCTATATGGTTGTGAGACATGGATGCTATCCAGTGACCTGAGACAAAGACTGAACTCCTTTGGTACTGTGTCTCTCCGGAAAATCCTTGGGAACCGTTGGTTTGACTTTGTGTCGAATGAACAGTTGCTCATAGTGTCCCGAATGAGGCACATTACCTGCATTGTGAGGCAGTGGCAGTTACAACACTATGCCCATGTGGTGCGTTTCCCCGAGGGTGATCCAGCTCGTAAGATCCTCATTGTTGGGGACCCAAGTGGCTAGACCAGGCCAAGGAGTCACCCAAATAACACCTGGCTGAGGCAGATAGGGGGTCATTTCCGGAGGGTGGGACTGGGCCGCGTGTCTGCCTGGGGGGTGGCAAACTGGGATCCAGAGTTGTTTCGTTGTGTAGTGGGTGCAGTAGCGCATTGTACCAGTGCATGCTCCCCAACTTGACTTAACTAAGTACCAAAACAAAACAACAAACACATGAGGAGAACATGCAAACACTACAGAGACAGGAACTGTGCACCCATAATGATGTATGGGGTAGCAGCACTAATGGTGCCATGGAATTAGTTACTTCATGGATTCAATGTCCTAAGGACAAGTCCTGCAACCAGTTGTTGTCTCTGCAAAGTCTGCTCACTTCTCCCACGTCTATTTGTGGTTTCTTTCAAGCACTTTCAAGTTATTTCTTCTGTATCCCCAAAGATATGTGTGTTAGTTTACTTGTTGGATTTACATTTTCCCTCTGTGAGTGTGAGGATTGGTGTCTGCATGTAAGGGTCCTGAAATGGATTGGTACATTGTTTAGAATGTTTGGAGCCTCACCTCAAATTCTACACATGTGCCTGCATAACTGAAAATATGTGTTAAAAGCAATAGATCATTAAGTCCACAGTATTGTGTTTGTCATAAACAGAATTCTAAACAATGAAACATCGGATAATTGAGGTTGACTAACACTGTCATGTGCCACCTATGAAATTACACACATTTACACAATAAATAAAAACACTTTTTAGAGGAGACAAGGATCATCTGCATATTCCCCCCAACATTTTTAACTAGAAAATCCACTCTTTACCAGTACAGTCAGTTTGTGAACACAATTTTTAAATGCACAAAGAAAAAGATGCAATAGAAAACATTTCTCATACTATAACATATAATGTGTATACATTTCATTTCTGCCACACTTAAAATACTTATACTTCATGCAAAATACTTTTTTTTCTTTATATATTACAGTGGACAGAAAAGACCCTCAGAGGTGCTTTTTAGCTTCAACAGAGTGCCTCCTGGAGGGGATGGAGGGGATTTTTCATGATGACATCCAATTTTCCCACCATCATCTTTTCCACAACAGCTTCCAGTGTGTCCAGGATTTGCCCTAAGATGGAGCAGGAATTCCTGATAAATTTGTTCAGCAATTGCGCTTCTTTTGTGCTCAAATTACTTCCCCAGGAGACTGCACCATAGAACACCATGTTGGCTACCATGAACTGGTAGAACATTTCCCGCAGCTTGCTGCATACATCAAAAGACCTGAGTCTCACTAGCAAGTACAGTCTGCTCCGGCCCTTCTTTTATAGTGTCACTGTGTTGTCAGACCAGTCCAATTTTTGTTTATGTGAACACTTAGGTACTTGTAGCTCTGCACCACTTCCACATCCTCCTGCTAAAATGGTGACTGGTCTCAGAGGCTTCTTGGCACATCAGAAGTCCACCACCAGTTCTTTTGTCTTATTGATGTTGATTTGCAGGTTGTTGTCCTTACACCACAAAACAAAGTCCTCCATGACTTTCCTGCACTCTGACTCATCTACATTATGAATACAACCTATAATGGATAAGTCAGCTGAAAATTTCTGTTGATGGCAAGTGCTGGTATTGTGCTGGATGTCTGTTGTGTTGAGGGTAAGCAGGAAGGCAGACAGGACAGTTCCCTGAGGTGCTCCAGTATTACACACCACCATTGCTGACACAAAGTCTCTGAGCCTCACAAACTGCTGTCTGTTGGTCAGGTAGCCCATGATCCAGGAAACACTTGGAGCATTAAGATTCAAAGCCTTGAGCTTTTTCCCCAGTCAATGATGAGGAATGGCGTTAAAAGCACTTAAAAGTCAAAAAACATAATCCTGACTATGGTGTCAGCTTTGGCCAAGTGGGAGTATGATCTGTGGAGCATCCACATCAGAGTATCCTCCACACCTACTTGTGCCTGATACGCAAACTGCAGTGGATCCAGATGTTCTGTTTTAGAACCAGCCTCTCAAAAGTCTTCATGATGTATGAAGTAAGGGCAACTGCTCTGAAGCTCTTGTGATTACTGGAATGTCCTTTCTTTGGCACTGGGACACAGCTAGGGAGCCTTCTGCAAATTTAAGGAAAGGGAGAACGGGTGCTGAAAGACCCACAGAGCTGGCTGGCACAGGTTTTCAGCACCCTGGGGCTGATTCCATCAAGCCCTGAAGCCTTGTTTATGCAGAGTTTTTCCAGCTCTCTCCTAATTTGATCAACAGAGACATACCATCCAGGGAGTGGAGGGGGGCTAAAGACCACGGTTGTTATGCCATTGTAGGTCGTGCAGGGTTCAGATGACAGCTGGGATTCCAGAACCTCCTTAGCTTGCACACAGAAGCTAGCAGTGTTGGGGGAGGGCTGGACTGACAATAATGAGTCAAAACTATTGAAGAACTGGTTCAATTCTGTTCTTGTTTCCTTCCTCTGTATGTTTAACAGCCTGTTTGTAGCCACTGATTGGACTCATCCCATTCCACACTTACTCATGTTGCTTTTTATGACTTGTGCTCAAGGTTGTCTCTGTTGTGGGCTTTTCCCCCGATGGAGCCGCTTTTTCAGTTGTGACTTCACTCATTTGATTTCACACTAATCTCCAGACTTGAAGGCTCTCTTCTTCATATTAAGTAGGGCTTTAGGTTCTCTTGTGATCCATGGCTTGTTGTTGGGAAAAGAGCACACTATCTTTGAGGGGACTGTGTTATCACAGAAAATTTGATGTAATCTGTGATTCAGCATTTCAATCCCTCAGTGTCCTGGCTGTGTGACTCACCAAGCATATCTCAATCAGTGTTTTCAAAGGCCTTTTTCAGAGACTCCTCAACCTCACTTGTCCATGCCTGCCTGGTCCTGGTAGTAGCTGGCAAACTCTGGACAGTGGGTTTATATAGAGGTATGAGCTGTAACAAATTATGGTCCAATCAAAATGTGGCAAAGTAACAGAGTTATACATAAAGAGTCTTTAACACTGGCATATAACAAGTGCTGGGTCCTGTTTTCTCTTGTTTTGCAGTCCACAAACTGGTAAAAACTGGTGAGGGTAGAGGAAAGTGAAACATATTTAAAGTCTTCAGAAATTGTGATGAAAACACTGAGAGAGTCACTAGAGAGTTTGCTTATTACAGAATATATCGTGTCTGCTGTGATTGCTGCGTCTGCCATTACAGGAAGGTAAACTGCCAGCATAAAAACTCTCTCGGCATATAATAAGGTTGTAAGCAGCTCAACATTCAAGTCACATAACTGTACTTTAATTGTAATGTGTCAGGATTTGCACCATTTTTCATTCACAAAACCGGCAAGTCTGCCTCCTTTCTTCTTTCCGCTTTCCCTCCTTCTGTCCCCCTGCACGATTTTAAATCTATCAAATGCAACCATGGAGTCCAGAGTTTCTGCTCTAAGCCACATTTCAGTGAAGCACATGAGACTGCTTAGTTTGTATTCCCTTTGGCTCCTGATCAGCATTGAGAACTCATCCATTTTATTCTCCAGCAATCTTACATTTCCCATGATAATCGAAGGCAGATAAGATCTGTACTTTCTTCTCTTATTGTGAAGTCGGGCACATGCTTTTTCTCTCCAACATTTATGGTGTTTACTTTAAAAGAGGTTATTCAAGAAGGATAATAGTGTGCAACTGAAAATTAGTAAGCACATGACAATTTGAAGACAGATGGTAACAAGTTACCTAGCAGTTGTCTTAAAAGTTACACCTACATTTTGTTAGTCTCATCTTGTTTTCTTTTGTAGTAATAATATTATTGAAACATAGTTGAATAGTTCATAATGTGAATTAATCAGTTGAACTGAACACTTCACAACAATTTTGGCCTGCCTGCTGGCTTACCATGTGCTATGTTGCTTGAAACTTAAAATCTGTTGGATACTCTAATTTCAGCATGCTTTAATTTTTCCCTATTTCATCAGAATAGGAGCCTACACTAGACAAAACAAAAGAAACTGACACCTTGTTTTGTACTCTAGGATCAGTAAAGACAGGAAATACTTCAAATTAACATTTTTTTATTAAAATTAAAACATTCAAATTGACATGTTTTTATTGGAAATTAAAAAGTTCGTGATCCAGCGGCAAAGACATAGAAATGTTGCAAAACACAATACCCAAGGTAAACCATGCCTTCCGACAATTAAGTATCAAGCTAGATGGCCACATATAAATAGACATAGCTGACACAGGTAATACAAAATATTTCACCCTTTTCACCCAAACTCAATAAAACTTATCCAAAGAAAAACTCTGCAAAGAGATAATTTAACATGACTATCCTCAATGCTCTGAAATTAACTTATTTTGACTTGTCAAACACCTTACTATATATTTAATCACATGCATTTTAAAATAATGCAAAAAACTATCATTTTTTTTACAGGTTTTTCTTTTATTTCCTAAATGGAAGGATGTTGATACAAGTGTTCCCTTATCTGTTATAGTATGCATTTACTGTACATGTTTCAGTTTTATTGCTGTTTATGTTGCCTTTGAATCATCATCTGTTATAAGTTTATGCTGTTTCTGTCAATTTTGTTTATCATTTTTTAATTGTGTACTGTCTCTTTAAGTTTACTTATGTTCCTTGCTTCTTTTGGGTGGTTCCCCAGGAAGTGGAACCACCATGATGTCACCATTCCTGAGCCCTTTCCTCAGGCTATTTAAGTCAGTTGAAAAAGCTCAGGATTTGGAGATCAATTTGTTTGTTTGGAGTATCTGTGAGTATTGCTATTTCTGTTTGGATTTACTGGTTTTTGTGATTTTCTTGGATTCTGCCTATGGATTGTGTATTGGAACTTGTTTGCTGAAGGGTTGCCTTTTAGGCAAATCCTTTTGTCTCTTTTTTCTATATTGAGCAATTTTCAGTTTATTTATATATTTGCTAATAAATATCCTTTGATGCTCTTGCATACACAAGCTGGGAGTTGATGGTTATTGTCCTTCTTACGGTCTTTTTGGTAGAATTGTTTAAATTTTGTGTTGTTTTTCACATTCCTCAGTTTTAAGGAGTGCTCTGGCTGAAGTCAGCCAGTAGTATTTAGGGCCTGGCTGAGTTAAGATGAGCCTCTTCTGTGCAGATTAGTTAAATTCTAGGCCTGCTTGTTGGCTGGTTTTTGAAAGCTTCAAACCCATTTTGCCATTGTGAAGTCTAAAATTATGTGACAACATCTGCTCTTAATGCACAAATTACAAATATGTAAGACAATACTACATTTTATTTAAATAAGATCCTCCTCTACCTGCCCACCTATATAGCAAAGGATGTGAAAGGTTAAATATTAAGTAACCCAAAAGTTAACCAATTAATTTTCAGTTAAAGGCTCCATCACAATACATAATGTCTCCATCGATTTTCAGCCATAGACTTCTTTTACATAAGCGTAACAGTTGTGGCTCTAAAAGAGTTAAGCTGCAGACATCCAAAGCTCTGCTCCATTGACGAGCCAATCAGACTGGAAAATAGCCTGCCATGTAACATAACAAAATTGGACATTTGTGTGTTTTTCAACATGCCCATTTCAAGGTGTACCTTGTGCATCATTTTCATAAAACATCTTTCAATTAGTGTATTTACATACACACACAAATCCAGGATAAGGTGAGTTCCCACAGTTAAGGTAGAAACAAGTTTTTCTTAAAAACTCCCATTTACATGTGAAAGATATGCCTCAAAAAAAAAAAGATTACTGTAAACATCAATGGCTGCCATGAATCCAAAAGCAAGTATGGAGCTTATGTTTCCCCAGAGATTACTGCTGAGCCTCTAGCACTGTACAATCAGCTCATTAATATACATTTAATAATAATTATAATAATACATTTTATTTATATAGCATCTTTCCCAGGAGAAGAAATAATGATATCCCCCAAGCATTTGCTTCAGGAAATGTATCTTTGTGGATACTTCCACCATTTTCTACCTGTGGCTGCAAGACGCATGTGCGAGGAAAACATATGTACAGTATAAGAGAATGCAGCAGACATGTGCAGACTATGAAATGCTTAGCTGTAACTTGAAAAGAATTTATGTGGCCACATGACCAGATTACTTGCATAGAAATTTCACATTTGTTAACCTGGTTTCCCGAAAAAAAAATAACGTTAATTTTAGCTTCATTTAATATGCAATCAAAGTGGCCACATGTAAAAAGTTTTATTTGCTGTGACTGGAAGCACAAGGTGGCACATCACTAATATTCACTTCCATTACTGGGTTGCAAAAACACATACACTAAGACTGTTCAGGGAGGCAGAAATAAATGAAACCACATGCACTTGACTAGCCAAGCAATCTCTCTGTATGCTTTGCTCTGTGCTTCACTAAATATTTTGGTTTCAAAAGATTTGCTTCCTGAAAAAATATTTGGTGATTATGATAGACAGCTTCAAGATGAACACAAATATAATTTCATATTGGCGATATCACAGAGGAATTTGGAAAAACAGAAACATTTATTGAATTTGGTGTGTTTAATCCCTTAATGATGCTGACACATTGCATTAGTTCAATTGAGCTAAAATGCTCTGTTGCTGATTTTCATTTGTACTCAGCATCTGATGCTTCTCTTTTTAATGTCTAACAATAGTAGGTCAGGATTGCTAGATTCCACTTACCCCGCGCACTGCTTTTGCATTGTTGCAATAACTTAGTGAAACCTTTTACCATGTTTGTTTACTGGCTGAAACAACTTCAGCTGGGAAGAAGTCTAAGTATGAATGCAGAAAACGAATCTTTAGTGTATGAATCATGCCGCACTTTGTCGTGTATGCTTGAAGCAAACAACCATTTGGACATAGTTTGGTGCTTTGAGGTTGCCAGGAAAATTCTCAACAACATCCTTGAATGTTTTTTGTCCCAAATATTAAAATACTTCACCTTCCTTGTTCATTAGTTTCTCAAAATTTTTCATCAGTCTAAGATTTATATGAAGAGATGGCAAAATATTTTTGTTGGGTCAAGAAGTGATTTAAGTACCACACTTTCTGCCTAGAACCATATGTTTATGGAATTGCCAGTTTTCTTTAATACAATTACATTATTTAGAGTGATATTTGCAAATGGTATATATGAGCTGCAGATTTTATTTCTAGTAGCAGTGCGACTATTTATAGATTACCAAAGATGTTCCAGTCGTAGCTGTTGTACTGTAAATGTTTCAACAACTGGTCCATGTTTTTATAGGTTTCCTTCATGTGTACTGCACAGCCAAAGAGTACTGAAGTATGGATATTGCCATTGTTTAACAATATAGCATTCAGGCTTAACAGTGATGCATCAATAAAAAAAACTCTATTGTTGTGGGTCATGCTTACAACCTAAAGCCATAAACAGCGCATCAATGTCAGTGCAGAAACAGAGATTGGCTAATGTCTTAAAACTGTCAAATCTTCTTTGTGGCTCCAACAGACAAAAATATTCATATCTGGTGACAGCAAACACTATCATTGCAGTATTGAACCAATTTAGTCTACTTTTTCTTTTGCAGTCCCTGATCACGTCATTTAATTCTCACTGTTATCAGATGAGGCTCACTAAACATAACCAGTTCAAAAGCTGGATCATTGTCAATTTCCATGAACAATGCGACTTCCTCATTACTCTCCAAGTCTCTGGTGGCTTCAGTACTGGCAGTATTTGCCTGATGGCTCAAAGCATAACGAATATTCAATAGATTTTTTTTATTTTTAGTAGACAGAGGCATTGATCAGACAGAATTAACAGTCTGTCATGAGATCTACAGTATGTATTCTCACTATATCATCAGGACTAGAAATGGTATTAACTTCTTAGTACCTCTTGGCCAAGCTCTCAGATCAACAGCAGATGTTACATAACAAATGTAAGGAGACCACAGTTTCTCTTGATCAATAATTTCAAAACTGATATAGAGCTCATATACTTTCTTAGCAAGTTTAGTCATATTGCGTCTTTCAGGCTTCCCGTGTGTAGTTCCTAGAAATGTAACAGAATGTATTGTGGTTGTTTCAACATTGGCAAGACATTTCTGCTGTAATAAATTGTACTCTAGACAATAACTTATAAGTTTGCAGACCATGCTATGTCTTTAAAACATGTGCTTCTGCATATATACAAACTGATATCAACATAATCTAAAGCATCTGTGTATGCAACTGCTTTTACAGGTTATCCTGCCAGCATCTAAATGTCCCAACTAAGCTTGCCCAAGAATGCCTAAGCCTTAGCATATTCATTGAATTTTGTACAACCGGCACTAAGTGCATGCCCAGGCAAACCTGGACTAAACAAAATAGCTCAAGTTCTAAGCAACATTTTAGTAGACTTTGAATATGAGGGGAAATCACAAAAACAAGTGATTGCAATAAAAGGGTACATAATAGGAAAATATAAAATTTAGTTTTGTGATCTGCAGCCCAGAATTCATAAGGTATGCCCAGAAGTGTTCATGAAGGAAAATCTTTGTTTTCCCTTTACATTATAAGAAATTGTTCACCAAACTGTCCACTCTAGACATATTTTAAGGCAGAGATGTTGTTATCAGCGTCTCCAGTGTATTATAATTTACATATTCTGTCCTTCCTTAACCTATACAGTATTGCGTCTATGAAAGCCACTAGGAATGTGAAGATTTAAAGATATATGTTTAAAGATATCTGATTAAAGAATGAAAGAGGGAAATGTTTAGATGTGAAATGGGCTTAAATGGATATAATGAGGGCATTAGAAATAAACTTGATCCATTAGGCTTGAAAGTTAAGACAGAGGTAAATAATTTAGGGGTAATTATTGACTGTGACCAGATTTTTAAAGCACATATTAATCAGATTACTAGGACAGCATTTTTTCACTTAAGAAATATAGCAAAAATTAGAACCCTTATAACTTTGCAAGATTCTGATAAATTAGTTCACGCTTTTGTTTTTAGTCAACTAGGGTTACTCCAACACACTCCTCTCAGGACTTCCCATAAAATACATCAACCGATTGCAACTAGTGCAGAATGCAGCTGCCAGAATCTTAACTAGCAAAAGAAAATCAAAGCACATCTATCCACTTTTGATGTCACTACATTGGTTACTCGTGTCATTCAGAACTGACTTTAAAATACTGCCTATGGTTTACAAAACCTTAAATAATCTCACTCTGTCCTATATTTTGGAATGCCTTTCACCTTACACTCCAAATCATAACCTTAGATCTTCAAATGAATGTCTGCTTATAATTCCAAGAGCTAAACTTAAAAGAAGTGGGGAGGCGGCCTTCTGCTGTTATGCACCTAAAATCTGGAATAGTTTACCGAAAGAAATTTGCCAGGGTAATATGGTGGAGCGCCTTAAAAAACTGCTAAAAACCCATTACTTTAACATGGCTTTTTCATAACTTCATTTTAGTGTAACTCTAATATTTTGTATATGCATTTAATTATCATTTTTTCATGGCTCCAAAATCAGTACTAACCCCTACTTTCTCTGCTGTTCTCTTTCCAGTTTTCTATGATCGGCACCACCATCTGATCAAAGCACTGTGCAGTCCCTACATTGATGGATTGATGGCCAGAGGTCCATATGATCATCATCGTCTAATTCTTCCATGTGAAGCCTGAAAACCATGAGAACTGATTGAGATCATTTATGTTAGGTAGAATGCCTAGTGGGGGCTGGGTGGTCTCATGGCCTTGGAAGCCCTGCAGATTTTGTTTTTTTTTTCCATTTTTTCTGTCTCTCCTGACCTTTGGACCTTACTTTATTCTTTGTTAATTAGTACTGCTTAATTTTTATAGTTATTCTTTTTTTTCTTTCTTCATCTTGCAAAGCACTTTGAGCTAAATCATTTGTATGAAAATGTGCTATACAAATAAATGTTGTTGTTGTTGAAGACAGGTACCCAGAAGACGAGCACTGGCCTTTCCTCTGGCCCCACCCATACTCCTGCTTCCTCCATTCAAATGCATTAAAATATATCCAGAAGAAATTAATGACATCAGCTAAAGACCACCATGGACCAAAGAACGTCAGATTTTTTTTTTTGCTAAAAATTTTCTTAGCCAAACAATGGGATAAATGGGGTTATCTCTTTGCACCTCAACTATTCTCACAGTTGTCCTTTTTCTTTTCGAATATATAGTCAACCTATACATGTTATTTGAACAACTACAATTTATCTTAAATATAATCTTCCAGCAACACACTATTTCATTGATATATAATCTGACTAGATTTGATGAAGATAAAAGTAGTATTTTTAGACTCTAAGGACAAATGTCAAGGTATATATTCCTAGATAATCTTAGTCAATGATGGGAAAGGGACCTTTCAATTAGAATTTTAGATAAAGAATGGAATTTAGCCATCCATAAAATACATTCTTCTTGTGTAAAGCATGCTATATAGCTGAGCTAAAAATTGCACATTCCTCATATTCATCTTTTGTTTAAAACAGAAAATTATTCAAAATTAGATCTAAATTTTAAACAGTCTCATTAAGTGGCCCTCACTAGATCATATCATGGTGTACATGAATTTCTGCAGGGATATTGTTGAACCAAAAAAAAAACTGTTCTGTGCTTCTCTAACAATAAACCTTGGATTGCAAGTAACATCAAGAAACTCCTCAACCAAAAAAAGGAAGTTTTCATGGCTGGTGATAGGGAGAAGCTTAAGCTGGCACAGCAATGGCAAATGGACTATAAAGAAAAATTGAAGGTGAGGCTTCAACACAACATCAAAGAGATATGGAGAGGAATGAAGACTATTTCTGGCTATAAACAGATGAGGAGCCAGGCAACAGCAGGTGATGAAGACAAGGCCAACAAGTATAACCTGTTTCACAACACGTTTGACATGGTGTCCAGCACTGACTCGTTGGCACAGAATAGGTCATCTATTCCCTCCCCCATCATTACAGAGGCATATTTTGGTACTCAACGTTGCTGCACCCCTGATGTCATTGCTGCAAAATCTGCTACACTGGGTCCCAGATAAGGTGAGGATGCAGCTGAGCAGGCTATGCCCTGGAAAGGCAGATAGTCTGGATGGTGTGTGTCCCAGACTGCTGAAGGAGTGTGCAGATAAACTTGCTGAGCCTC
>JANRMT010062835.1:57917352-57940420 GCA_026402145.1 Polypterus bichir lapradei | reverse complement strand
ATGAGCACCTGCAGTCCATCCTGAGAATCTCCACAACACAGAACCTCACACCAAACATAAACGAACTTGTTGCCAAAAAAAGATGCCAGGCGTCCAGCTCTAAAATGACATATGAGCAAAGACAACTGAATGATTTGATTTGTTATTGCTGAAAGGAACACATTTTATTTATATTTCCAGGTTTTGTTATGCAGCATGTTCATATTTGAATTTGTATAATTTTGACAGGATATATTTTTATGGAGAGCAAAATCTTTTGGGATATTTAAAATCTAAGTTTATTTTTTATATAAAATTACATAAGAGTAAAGAAATTTGAATGTTCTTTTAACATTTACTTTATTTCTAACTTGTATAATTTAGACAGGATATATTTTTATGGAGAGCAAAATATTATAAGTTGTTTAAGGTTTGAGTTGATTTATTCAGGAATAATATTCCTGTCTGTTTTTACCATTCCTACCAAAGATATTTCTGTCGACTAAATAAAAATTCCTTCTATTTAAAATTTAAATAGAACTTGAACAAATACGATAGTTCATAATATCCACGCAGACTTGCACGTAAGAGCGGGAGTTATCCGTTTTAACAAGCAGCGTCTTGCACTGATACGAAATAGCTGTGTGTGTATATATGTAGATATGTATGTATATGTATATATATATATATATATATATATATATATATGACAGCAACACTCATCACTCACAACAGTGACAAAACAATTACATTGACAATCATGTTACGTTATTTTCAAAATGTTTCCTTTTCTTTTTCATTGCTTCTTTAACACACTACTTCTCCGCTGCGAAGCGCGGGTATTTTGCTAGTTTTATATATTGCAGAAATGCTGTTTGAGTCCTCCAAACTGAGCAATATTTTTTCCAGCATGGAGGAAGGTGCAAGATGAGGGAAATCGGGCAGGTTCTGTTTGACAAAGTTTCTAATTTAAAGATAGTGAAAGAAGTGTGTTGCTGGACAGTTAAATTTGGAATGTAATTGTTCATAGGATGCAAAGATGTTGTCTATATAAAGATCTCTAAGCAATTTAATCCCAAATATTTTCCAGATATTAAAAACTGCATATGTTTGCAAGGGTTAAAAAAGGTGGTTCTCATGCAGAGGTGCCACAGAAAAAAGATTCTCCATCTTAAAAGTCTTTCTACATTGGTTCCATATTCTGAGTGAGTGGAGCACAATTGGGCTATTAGTATATTGGCGATAACTTGCATTTATTGGGGCACAAAGCAGGGAATATAAAAAAGTACTGCAGGATTTTATTTCTATTGCTGACCAAGCCTGTGTATGTTCATCAATTTGTGTCCAGGTTTTTATAGCTTGTATGTTTGCTGCCCAGTAATAAAACTGAAAGTTAGGTAGAGCCATGCCACCTTCTGCCTTAGGTCTTTGTAGGGTCGCTCTTTGGCTACATGGATGTTTTGAATACCAAATAAATGAGGTTATGGTTGAATCTAATTGCTTAAAAAATTATTTATTGATATGTATTGGAATGTTTTGAAATAAAAAGAGGAGCTTAGGAAGGATATTCATCTTAACAATGTTAATTTTTCCAGCTAGAGTGAGATGAAGGGTTGACCATCTATGCAAGTCTTGCTTAATTTTTTCCATACAGACGGCGAAATTTTGTTGATAAAGAGCTTTATGCTTATTTGTGATATTTACCCCTAGGTATTTAAACTGATCTGCAATGATAAAAGGGAAGGTGTCCAATCTGATATTGTATGCTTGAGAATTCACTGGAAAGAGCACACTTTTATTCAAATTAATTCTGAGACCAGAGATCTTTTGAAATTCTGTAAGTGCTGTTAAGACTGCAGGCACAGTATTTTGTGGGTCTGATATATACAGTACCATATCATCTGCAAATAGAGAAATTTTCTGTTCAAGTCCTTCTCTGATAATCCCCTTTATCTAATAAGTATTTCGACAGTGAACTGCCAGTGGTTCAATGGCGATTGCAAATAACAGTGGTGACAAGGGGCATCCTTGTCTGGTACCACATTCTTGTTTAAAGTAGTCTGAACAAATGTTGTTAATACAAACTGAAGCTTCTGGATTGGTATACAGTAGTTTGATCCATGCACAAATATTCGGGCAAACCCCTAATTTCTCAAATGTAATAAAAAGGTAGTTCCATTCAATCATATCAAATGCTTTTTCTGCATCCAACGATAATAATATCTCTGGGGTGTTTGACTTTGCTGGTGAATATATCACATTAAACAGGCGTTGAAGATTGGAAGCTAAGTGTCAGCCTTTAATAAATCCAGTTTAATCTTGTGATATTACCAAAGGCAGCACTTTCTCCATCCTTCTAGCTAAGACTTTGGAGAGTATCTTAACATCATTATTCAGAAGTGAAACTGGTCTGTATGATGCACATTGTAATAAGTCCTTATTTTGTTTAGGAAAGACGGTAATTAATGCTTGGCGAAAAGCTTGAGGTAGAATTTGATTGTCTCTAGCTTCTGTAAATGTTGCTAATAAGAGGGGAGCAAGCAGAGTGGAGAATTTCTTATAAAATTCTATAGGGTAGCCATCAGGGCCTGCTGCTTTCCCGCTTTGAAGTGACTTTATAGCATCTAGTAATTCTGACAGCGCCAAAGGATTATCCAATTCCTCTGCACTAAAAGTATCTATTTGTGGTATCTGTAATGTATCTAGAAATGCATTAGATTGTGTGTTGTCTTCTTTAAACGCAGTAGAATATAAGGATTTATAGTAGTCTCTGAATGTGTGCATTATATTTTTATGGTCAATGATTTTATCTCCGTTCGTGTTGGTGATTGCTGGGATTGCATTGCGAACTTCTTGCTTGTGGATTTGTTGAGCTAAGAGCTTATTAGCTTTCTCTCCGTGTTCATAATAATGATGTCTTGATTTAAAAATGAGTTGTTCAGTTTCTTTAGTTGTTAATAGGTTGAGCTCTGAATGCAGTGCCTGCCTTTTCCAATAAAGAGCCTCACATTATTCATCCTTGACCACTCCCCTCCACACCACTTGCCCAATAATTACTCCTACTGCTCACATCCTCTCTCCATACCACCCCGTGACACTCTCAGTGCTGCTAAATCGCCCATCAATGCAGTTGTTTATAATGGCAAGGCAGAAAAGCAAATTATGCATTCAAGAACATCAACTTTTAGATTAGTATAGTAAAACAGTGACAAGAGTTGATTATGAACGTCAAAAAAAAGAAAATGAACAAAAAAGAGCTGCATATAACAAAAATCAAGAACAAAGAGAATTGTCGAATAAACAAGAAAGAGAACAATATCCCAAACAATATGCGAACAGAAATGCAAAAAAAGCAACATTTATAAAATACAAGTTAGAAGATAAAGTAATTCATAATATTGTTTTTGATGAGGTGTTAATGTAATTTATTTTTTTATTTACTTTTAATTACATTTAACATTTTTATTTCTGCTTTTTAACTTTTACTTTTTACTGTGTTTTATTATTCATTGGTAATTAAAATAGACAGTTGTAGTGAAATACTAAAGTAACTGAGTTTCTATCTATAATAACTAAGGACCAAACAGTCTTCCTCCTGCACCCCGCATTGTTTAAATTTCAAATGAACATCCAGCTGTTTAAAGTAAGTGTCTGCCAAACTCAGTAAGCCCCATCTTTGTTTGTTATTAAGAATTTATATAGTGAACTTAAATATTACTTTGATTGGTACATTTTAGTAACTTTGACAGAACTAAAGTTATAAGAACAGTTAAGTAGACCAGCTGAAAGGCATTCTTGATTATAATTAAATATTCTTTTTTTTTTTTTGCTGGAGCCTGAGATACACCTCAAGAGAAACTGATCTAATGCAAAATCACAGATTTAAATACCAGATTTTCAGTGATTTTACAAATCTACAATATTGTAGTCAATACTGTTTGATACAGAACCAGTTTTAAAAGCTATCTGCAAAGCAGACTCAAATCCCACTGTATTCATTCAATTACCTTTTGTCATATACTGCATGTGAACTTATAAAAATAGCAAAATAAAATTTGTAATAAAATGATACCAATACTTTCTTTTTTTACTGTTGGGTGGCATGGTGGCATAGTGACAGAACTACTGCCTTACTGCTTTATAGCTCCAAGACTGAATCCTTCCTTTGGCCATATCAGTACTTAGTTTGCATAACTGCAAGAAATAAACATCAAAAAGTGAATGTGTGAAATTAACAGGAATAAGTGAAATAAATTAAACCTCACAGTGGGAATGTCATCTTGAAAAAGTAAATAGCATTCACCCTCTGGATGCACAACAGTCACAAACAAAGCAACAATGCTACTGCATTCATCTATGGGTGCAAGGCAAGGACTATCCTTTGGCTGTACATCCAGAGACACCGCTGATCAAAGAACCATAATAAAAGTACCAATGGGGCAGAGCTGGTCAGTCCATTAGGCAGCATAGGTAGCCGCCTTCACTCATTAATGCCATTTTAGTGGGCTGTGTGGTTACTCACAGCACCATTGTTTGACAAAGAACCAGTTAAATCTGGGAATGATTCTGTGCATGTAAAAATGGTTCCTTGTGCTTTAAAAAGGCTCCTAATATATGGACAAAACAGAAATCTTATTAGGTTACCTAGAACAATACTAACAGATCAAGAAAACTAAACCTAGCCTATGTTATTTTATGCAGCAAAAGTCCTTCAAAAATAATAAAACCATTGGTATTTCACAAATCTGTTATCATGTATTCATTATGTTACCTGATATAGATCTAAATAAATATAGGTTCTTTCTGGAACCATCAAATTAATTGTCCTTTTGGGAACCTGTGCTCAATGCTCAATGTCAGGGTGGTCCTTCAAATTAGAAGCCAACAACAGAGAACATTTTAGCATGCCAGAAGCTAATGCAAGATTTGCTAACAATTTTTCATAAATGATAGATAACAAGGATGGAGAACCAGATCAGGTCAGGTCAGGATGGGGAGCATGCACTGGTACAGTGCATTGGCACACCCACCACATGACGAAACCACTCAGGATCCCAGTATGCAACCCCCCAGGCAGACATGCGGTCCAGTCACACCCTCTGGAAATGACCATCTATCTGCCACAGCCAGGCGTTACGTGGACATCGCCTTGCCCTGGTCCAGCCACATGGGTCCTCAACAATGAGGATCCTGCAAGCCAGATCACCCTCATGGAATCACCGTGGAGTCACTATTCAGGGAGGGAATGTAGAGGTAGTCCACTCCTACAAGAACTTGGGGGTTCACATCAATGACAGGGTGGACTTGTCTCACAACATGGAAGAACTATATAAGAAAGGGCACAGCAGGATCTTTTTTCTTAGGAAACTGCTCTCCTTTAACATAGTTAGTGACCTCCTTCACATTTTCTACTACTGTGTGATGACCAGTACAATTTTCTATGCTGTGGCGTGTTGGGTCAGTATATCACTTTAGGAAAGACCCACCAAATCATCAAGATAAACGAAAGGGCAGGCTCAATTACAGAATGCAGTCTGGACCCTCTGGAAGTAATATTAAAGGAGAGAATAAAAACAATACTGAGTGCTATTATGAACAATGCTGCCACATCCTCTCTCTGACAAACTAACACCGAGCACTTTCAGCCAACTAATTATTTTGCAGTAGTGTGTCAGGAAATTCTATTAGAGCACATCTATACCAAAGGCAATATGCCTGCATAATACCTCACTGCCAAGTCAGAAGATTTTCTTTCTTTTTATTTTTAGTCATTCTGATGGGTGATATAACCATAGTTTTTATTTATTTATTTATTTATTTTTCAAGTTTCTGTAAAAAGCCAAACCCTAATTTTCCCTGGGGATAAATAAAGTTCCATCTATAATAATGACACTATAAACCTATAAACTCAAGCAATAACTATGGGCAATATTAGGCTGTTGAATGTATGCAAAATTAATTATTATTTATTTTGTAACCTATAATTTTAGCCCCCACCCCCATCATTATTATTGAGAAGTTAGCACCTATTTTGGTATCCCATGCATGGATTTGTACCTGTCTTAATATTGATGCTACTGAGATAGGCTCAGGCTTCCCACATCCTCATAAAGTCATACACTTCCTAGAGATGTCTAATTTACAACTGAAACTCTTCTACAATTATGGCTTCTCTGCAAATTAGCATTACTTAAAGCCACTATGCTTTCCTAGCAGCAGCTAAACAAATGAAACCTAGATTACAAAGCCATCAAAAAAGAGATCTGAAAACACAATTTTTGCCCAGAATGTATTGCTACAATTTATTATTTATGTCCATGGTAAGAGTTCACATAATCACAACCTTTTGAAGTATAGCATGTGAGAAAAGGTGGCATTGCTCTTTTTATCTTTGGCATGGCAAACATAAATTTCAACTGAGTTCTTCTTCTGCCACAAGTAAGGTGAACAGACTGAAAGAACATAGAACAATCAGGAAATTAAATGTTATCAGACAAAGTGCGAATTAAACAGATCTTTTCACCTAGCCAAAGGGTTAGCCATAATTTGTAGTCAGAAAAAAAAAAAAAGTTGTATGTCAAAAAATCACTTGAAATAAGATGCACAGAGAGCATCGAGTTATCCACAAACATGGACAGTAACAGTGTGCATGAAACTGGCTTTTAAACCATTTTTAAACACTTTTAAACCATTGCAATCTAGGCATGTTGCCTAGCAACTTCTGATTACATGCTAGAAATGAGATCACAAAATGGCATTGTGGTAAAATAAAAATAAAGACAGTATAAATTTCTACATAACAACTTTCAATAAGAAAACTAATTTTACTAAAATATTTCTTAAAATGAAAAACATATTTCACCTACAAAAATGCATAGAAATATGTATTACATTCAGGAAAATATGAAAACATAATGAAATTTTACAGTTTTCATGCCTAAAAACTGAAATCTAGGAATACACACTTAATAATTGAATTATGTGCACTTAAAAGGTACAGGAAGGCAACTAACTGTAAATGTCTATATCAAAAGTCACGTCTTACTCATCATACACAATAATTTGAATAACATCAGTTAGAATATAACAACACTCTCAAAGCTGCCAGACCATCATAAAATTCCCAAGTTATTAATGACACTTCTGGCAACCCTAAAATTTTACTTAATACAACTCTTAAACTCTTAACCTGGTTAATTACCCAGTATATGTTTTGTTTGAATAGTGTAATGTTTTTTTCAGGTATTTTTAACAAAACAAACCACAACAATCATTCTCATTCCAGTGCCTCTTACTCTGATCCAGTTGATATTCATCCCATTAGCCCTCTTCCTATTGTTTTCTCAAGTTTTAGTACTGTAAATGTTAATTTGGTGTTCATAATGAAGACAACCATCTGTGTTCTTGACAAACCCCCATTCTGTCCTTAAAAATAGTTTTTTTTTTGTCATTTGTCCCATTATCACCTCTCCTACAACTGCACTAGCTCGCCCTGAACTAAAAATTGCTGCCATCACACCAATCCCCAAAAAGCCAGGGCAAGGTGTGAGTGATCTATCCAACTGTAGAACAATAACCAACATTCCATTTCATGCTAAGAAACTTGAACGTCTTTGCTCAATTACCAAGTCATCACTTTCTTCATAATTTATTGGACATATTCCACTTCAAAATTGGACATAGCACTGAAATTGTCCTAGTCGGAGTTATGAATGACCTCCTTATTTTAGCTGATTCAGAGGCATTCAACATCTTGGTGTTACTTGACCTCAGTACTGCTTTTGACATGGTCTGTCCAGTCCTTTTAATTGACGGTATTGCAAGTGGCTTGGGTATCCTGGTACAGTGCTTGACTGATTTAAGTACTTTTTATCTGTCAATTCTAAGTTTGTTGTTATGGTTAATAATAAATTTCACTTTGCCTCAGTATACCGTGTTGCTGTCCAGAATTCAGTTCTAAAGCCTAATCGGTTTAGCTTCTATATGTTACCATTAAGGAAAATCATAAAGAAGCAAGGTTTGGTTTATCATTGTTAGGCAGATGACACTCATATCTATATTGGTGTAAAGCCTACATGTATAGGGGAAACACAAACATTCTTGGAACTGAGAGTAGGTTGTAGTTATTAACTAAACCACTAGGTATTGCATACAGACTGTTAATCAGCAACATTACACTAAACTGTTAAGATTTATGCAGATAAGCATCAGGAAAAAACATCCGGAGCAGGGGTGCATACTAAACGGCAGTTTGCACCATGACAGCACACCCTGAAACACCACAGCACCAGGATAGTGCATTTAATGTGTTGTTCAAAAGGCTGGCCAAAAGCAATGTGATTACGACTTCACACCTGCTGTATTTGCCAAATCTCACGCCATGTGACTTTTTTTGTTCCTGAAATTAAAACTGAGACTGAAGGGATGACAATTTGCTACCATGTTAGAAATCCAGGATAAAATTGAACAGAACACAAATCTCACACTCCTTCTCTTTCATTTCCCAATGAAATTTCTCTGTAACCCCTAAAGAATTCATTCAATAATGCATTTATTCTTTAAGGCAACAGAAACCAGTTTTCATTACTTCTTTGTAGATACTGTTCTGAGGCTAAAACTACTTGTAACCTCATAGCTACAGCAAAAGCTAGAGAATGTATTTGCATGTTTATTTCAGGGTATTGTTGTTACTTAAGGAAAAGGTGTGTCAGGTAAATCTTTATAAGCATTTATTTCTTCTAATGTAACTGTAAAACAAATCTTGTAAAATATAAAAAAAAACTATTCCAGTAACTTGCAATAGCTAGGTTCAGCAACACAGTGGCTTCAGGCTACAAATGATATCACATACAGATTGAGAGATTATAAAAAGTAGTCATCCCCTTGGAAGTTTTCACATTTTATTATTATACAACACTGAATCACAATGCATTTAGAGTAATGTGGCTTTTTTGACACTGATCAACAGTAACAGACTGGTTAATGTCAAAGTGAAAACAGATCTCTAAAAAGTGGTATAAATGTAAAACACAAAATAATTGACAACACAAGAATTCACCCCATTAAAGTTAGTATTCAATAGATGCATCTTTGGGAGAAATTACAGGACTGTATCTGTGTGCACAGGTCTCTATCAGCTTTGCACATATGGATACTACAATTTTCCTCAGTTCTTTTTTGGAAAACTGCTCCAACTTTGTCAGGTTGCATGTGAATTGTAAGTCAACAGTCTTATCCAAGTTTAGCTACAAATTCTCAGTGAAACACAGATCTGTGCCCACATTTATCAAGTGCCTCAGAATTACACCTAGGAATTGCAATCAAAATCTGACTAGGATAAAAATGTGTCCTACCCCCGGTACGACATAAGAAGCAGCAGTTATGAAGTGTTGTACACATACTCCTAGCTAGGAGTAGCAGCTCATGTTTGAGAAAGAGAAGGAACAGTAAGAAGAATACAAGGGGGTCAAGAAGTATATGGAGAGTTAATTGGAATGTAAATAGAAAAAGACAGAAACGTGGCTATATAAATGAACATGGAAGTGAAAGTAAAAGACAAGCTATGGGTTCTTCAGGCTAGGTGGCTTGCCACCTTATTGTTAATCTCTCATTTGAATAAATATTACCACTGATCAGTCTGCACTTGCATCAACTAGAGCTGTTTCAAGTACTGAGAACATATAACTATTTAGCTACGCAGGATCAACTGCAGATAACTGCAGCTCAGCCAATGAACTCATGAATCTCACAGTGATTGAAAGCAACTTACACAATAATCTTTTTATTTTCCTGGATGGTTTATTCTGTCCTTCAGATGGTGAACAGCACTACTGCTCCTGTCTCCCTTCAACTTTACATCCTCAGGGAAGACGCCTTAAAATTTTTCTAATCTGAACAATCCATCATTGTAGTAGAACAACTAAAGAAGTTGTTGAGTTTGCTGTTTGTTTAATAAAGGCTCCAATTCTGTTTCTCAACAATAAAATCTGTAGAAATCCTCCTGGCTGTTTATTGTGCACTCAGAATCCCAAATGCAACAGTATATATAGGTCTATATACTGTATACGTACATATTGTTGCACACAACTACATTGTAAGTACCTACAAGACTCTAATGAAAGAAGAATGGTTGGTACCCAGAGTGGGGTTGTAAGGTCATTTACACCTTCTCCTCTTTCATCTGCAGACTGGAGGACAAAACAAAAGAGGATCTCTGCTGTCACTTCTGGGGGCAGTCCATTAGGTCTGCCCCGATGGGTATTTAAGAGATAATCCAACAGGAAGTTGGAAGTCAATCTTGAACCCGTGCTTGAAGAGGACAGAGCTTCCCTAATAGATACTCTTTAAATCCGACAAGTAATCAGGATCAGCAGGCACATATACATAGCATTCTATCCTTTCATTATATGTTTTTAACAAACTTCCATTTCTTTTGTCTTGCACAGGGTGCTCACAAGCACTTTATTTTTTCTCCACTTATTTTCGTACATTTCATTACACCTATTTTTACAGGGACAGATTTAAAGGCTGCACAGGAAAGTGCTTAGGCTAGATTCAGAAGAGTGACTTTGTCTGTTTGTCACCTCCACAATCTGAACGTTCCGAGCATGACAGAAGAACAGTGTCCCCTACCTGACCTCTCTCTACACCTTAATGGGATCAATGTAACTTTATTACAGTGTGACAGGCACTGCCGGCAGTGTGTTGGCACACACAACTCCCTACTACAGTATGGATAAAAAAACTTATTTTTTCCCACCTGAGTTTCTACACACATATGCATATATTTCTCAGCTGACCACGAAATAGAATTGCTTTCCCATTATAAGCGAGAGTATTTTTCAGTTTCTTTGTTACACCTTGCCTGATGATAGGGCCTTAGCTGCCTCGAAAGCTTGCATTTGTAATGTACTTAGTTAGCCAATAAAAGGTGTCATTTCACCCTACTTTCCATGAAATACAAGGCAAAGTGTCCTCTAGGTTTTTAATTTTTTAATTTTGTCTACAATGTACTCCATGAGATGCAATAATTAATTGTTTGATATTTATTTACATAGTCTGTTTGTATATTTCTTTTGATTCATTCAAAAGCAAGACCTCTAAATGATTTAGGTTTTGCCTTTGTTTCTTCCTATATGAATATCTAGCCCTACTTTTGTTAAAAGCACTAAACAACAAAATCACCTACTGACATCTATTCACCTTTGCTAATCAGCTGAATTGACCCAGAACCAGAATCCCTGAAAATCTTTTTGCTACATCCTAAGCCTACCAGCTGATGAGTCAGAAAAGAATTATGTTTTCTAATTTAGGAAGGGAGGAGACATTTTTCTGAGGCTTAGAAGAATTTTAATTAATGTGAAATTTAGTTTGCACAGAAACTGTTATAATAAGGTCAAATTAAATTTTAATACTGGTGAAATTAGTCAAGTAGCAAATCATTTAAAATTAAAAATGACACATGCTGCTGTCACATTTTGCCCTAGCATTTCATGAAGACAAAGTTGCAAGTATGTGTAAAACCATAAAAGAAACAGACAAGGACAAGAAACCACAGAGCATGCTCTTATCTCTTTTGAAAAGACCAGAATTGTCTCAGTAAGACCACATCCCAGAAGGGAGCCTGAAGTTCCAGAGTCTGTCTAGCCCAAGGAGGTCAATACCAGGAACTAGAATTCTGCCCCTTACAGTCATGATTAACATTCATAATAATGAGACAGCAGAAACAAAGTCAGTCAGGCCATTTCTGGCTCCACAGAGGACCCTACTATGATATACAGGGTATACCACTGTACTTAACAGTGTAATGAGAAATAAGGAAATGAGTGGTGTTTGTATTATTTTAAAAAATAGCTTTGCTAAGTAGAAGAAACTCTGGACCTTTAACATAACCTGACTGAAAACCTGCTATTAACTGCTGTATATGATTTTGCTAAATCCACATTAATATAAGTGTCAGTTTGTCTGTGTATCAGTTTCTGATAATATCTCCTGGCAGATTGGCATCAACTCTTTCAAGTTGTTTGATCACTGATTACGAAATGCAAAGGTTAAGCTCAAACACAAATTCTTGATAAGATTAAGGTCAGCATTTTCACTGGCCCCTCAAGGCCATTCACTTTCTACTGTAGGATCAATCCATTGTACCCTTGACTTTCTATACTGGACACTTATCATTCTCAAAGGTGAATTTTTACCTATTTTTGCTTTTTTTTAGAATGGACAGGATGTCTTATAGTCTGTCTAAAGTTTGCTCTATGATTTTAATTTAATTTTCCTTGTATATTAAGTTAATGCTCAACATATATTAATTTTAACACCCGCACATACTGTATATATTTAAATGCTATTACGTACACAAGGAAACACAGGTGAAAAAACATATAATTTATTAAAAAATGAATTCATTATATTTTAGTACAAAATATTTGTATCCTTCTGGGAGGTAATGACCTCATATTTCCTCAAACATTTCTTAATTCATTTTTCTGAATAGTAAAGAAAATAAAATAGCAGAATATAACAAAGAAAATAATTTTTTTTTACTATGGAAATATCAGTTTTATAAGAAGATAGAAAGTAGTATTAGGGTGTTGTACCGCGTTAGCCATTATGAATGTAGAGAAAAGCCAAGCAAAATGACACCTTTTATTGGCTAACTAGAAAGATTACAATATGCAAGCTTTCGAGGCAACTCAGGCCCCTTCTTCAGGCAAGATGTAAGAAGATAGAAAAAAAGTTTGCCTTTAGCCTAAATTTAAAAAAAATATTAAGGAGCGAGTTTCTGAAAGTTGATAGTGCAAACATGGATGAGAGTAATGCAGTAAATCTAGTTGTAAATCTGGTCTAGTTCTAAAGTTACAAGTGTTTAGAGAGCTGAAGGTAAACAACTAGTATTGATGTCATTTCAAAAAAGACAAAAGCCAGTATAGTCTAGCCAGATGTGCTATTATTAGTCTGTGTAAAGATTAAGTACTTTGGCCTTGCTTATTTAATTGATGCTTTTTGCTTTGAAGATAGAGCTGCAATAATCAGATAAAGAGATAATGAACAGCGTCAGACATGGAAGGGACCACAGTGTAAATGTTTTACGGAAGACAGAAATAACTTTTAATTGAAGCCTACATGTAAAATTCAAGTGTAACATGTCACAAAGTATTGTATTCTATATTAGAGCTTCTATTCATGAACTATGTTAACCTATACATTTAAACTTTCCTTGTTATAACTAGTCATATGAAGTGGCTATTTACTGACACGGCTGGGAAAAGAGAAGAACCATGATACACAGGACTTTAAAAGAGTGATCAGTCGCTCCTACTAGCAGTTTTTTTAATCCAAGTTTTGTTCTGGAATTCCAAACTTTCACAGCTCCCAGAAGTACAATTTTGATATATCTCCATAATATTTATGTATTTGTCTTGGGAGACCTGAATGTTTACAATAATTTTATTTTACGTTACTGTGCATGCAATGTTACTTTTTATATAAGTGTAGAATACATGTTCTCCACAAGGAGGATAACTTGGTAACAGCAGACAGAAGTCATCCATATGCTATTTTCTCCAGCTAGAAGTTATAGGCACCCAAGGCAGTTCTGGGGTTTACTCCAAAATGGGCACCATTTAGAAAATTTACTTTCAAATTCACCTTTAAGGAAAGAAAGGAGCCATTCACTTTGCTTTTTTTCATCTAACACTGACTATAATCTTGCCTATTGAGACTTTTAGCCTTGCAAACAAAGGATAGACATCAGTAATCATAAAGTCTAAAATTTCACATATCGAAACTAACAAGGAATGTTTCTAAAACCATCGGTAAAAACTACACAATAATTTGTAAAGACAAGATTTAAAAACATTCTTACTGGACATGCTAGGGTGTTCTTTCTATTTATGACTCATTTGCAGTGCAAGCACATCTGATTCAAGTTATCTACCAAGCGTTAAGTTTCCCAAATGGCGGCAATTGCCAAGTGCTTTATTTACATTTGTTAATTTCATTTGTTTATTTATTGTTAACCATTATGTGCTGTGGGCACTAACCTGCTACCTCTTATGTTTGCTTCAATCACTACAGATTTTGTGGATTCTGTGAGATTACATGGACAAATGCTCAGTGGTACATGCAGTGAATGCTGCATTTGGAGTAAACAATAGATGATATATAAAACAGGTAATTTGCAACTCATAAGCTGTCAGCTTTTTAATGCTCTTTTCATGGAACTCACTTATCTTCATAATGATATTTCTATATGTGTTCATGAGTGTTTTTGTTGTCCTCTGCTTTCCTCTAACCCACATTTATTTGTGTTATTCTGGTTGAAGCAAGACAACATTAAGGCCAGCTTCACTTTCATAGGGCTGAAGGGCAGAAGAAGATGCTTGCAGGATAATTAATAAGGTTCCCGTTCACATTTCCCTGTTTGGTTTACTTAGCAATAACAAAATATTGTTTGGATCTCATAAGTCACTACAAACAAATTGGGTGCTTTTTTAGCTTTTTTTGTGCCAGCTGGATCCTAACAATCAGCAAACACATATACATAGACACACACTTCATGATTACAGAACATCTGACTGGTTACAATTCACATTTTGAACAGAATCACAGCCCTGCAGAACTTTCTCTATGCTTTTCTGCATAAAGAAAAACTTGTTTCAGTCTTATATCAAGATGAAATCTACTGAAGTTAGCACTCAGTGAACATATACAACTTGTCCTGCTTGATTATAAGATGTATTCTGTTTTTAAAGACAAGAAAATGTGAAAAATTGTGTATATTACAATTGAGTAAATGCAATAAATGTGAAATCATGAGACTGGTCAAATAAAAGAGGGAATGGAAAACTGGAATTTATGTTCTTGAATAAAGCATTTGTTTTACAGGTGAGGCCAAATTCCAATTCCTCAACTTTAGCAATGAGAAGATAAATGAAGCTTCTAAACACAGTTGCTGGGCTCACACTCTGTGACAGTGGATTCAGCTCAATATTTCGCAACGCCCTTGGAGCATTGATGCTGCTCTGCTGGATTCAGAACAACTATTTGAAGTGGTTTAATAACTTATACTGGGGCCGAATTAAATGTACATCTTTGGGTATAGGACACATGAAGTGGAATTTTTCATTGACAAAGAAAGTAATATGGTGTCAGATAGTGCTGGAGACCACTGCTTCAAATAAGGATAGATAGATACCAGCTCGTTTTAGCATGAAATTAGGGTTAGGTTTAGGGTTAGAAGAAAGTATTCTATCAAAATGTACAGTGCGAGTTGAGCAAGAGCTAGTCAGAAGATGACTCTGAGACAGTCTTCCTACAGAAATGTGTCAATGTGGGGCCTTTGAAGCCAGAAAGACTAAATAGTACATAGTAGGATGAAAATATGGAAGCATCCTACTTCCAAGATTGAAGCAACTCAGTTCTTTTCAACAGCTGTGTGCCACCCAGGTGCTAGACACTGACATTGTTCTAGTGAGGAAATGATGTAAGAAGGGAAATGGGAACCTGCATGGGTAAGACTTTCATAGAACAGCCCAACCACCAATGTCTACCAGAGTCACTGGATAAGGTTGTATATTACAGTTGGTGTCCTCCTGTGATATTTTACAGGTAAGTTATTACTAATAAATAATGAAGAATTATGTAAAACTTTGATGCTGAACATGTACTAACTGTGTATCTAAAGCATGACCCGCAAAGAAGCCAAAGCATCAATGAGAAATGCTTTCTTTACAGCAAAATGGAAAGAGTCTCATGAGTGATACTGCAAAATAATCATGTATTATAGTTATTGTGTATAGAATTTTACAAAGTGGGTTGAAGGCAACCTTTAATAAAATGATCAGGTTACAAAATTGTTAAAATGTTTACCACTGAGTAGGTGTGCCATTATGGAGCTTCCTATGTCTAACATAGTGGTAAAGGCCCCAATTTTGAATCTGAGATATACCAATGCACATGCAAATTATTAGTTGTGAAAATACAATCACTTTGCTTTTTAGATCTCATTCAAGTGGCCAACTAGAGCAATTTGATGCCATCTTAGTGAAAATATTTTTTACCACATGTGTCAATGCAGTTGAGATTGGGGCATCAAGGCTCCATACGCACTTTAATGGCTTAACAAGTTATGAGAGACAACTCCTATTTTTTTTACATCTAATGCAATGCTTCTTTGATAAGAAGTAATAGAACTAGCTGACCTTTTTCTGTCTTGCTCCCAGATAATGTCTATAACAAAACCCATCTAAATTTTGTCAGACATCTCACTGAAGGACTAGAGCTCTCTTGCCAGATTGCAACAGTTGCTCTTTGACAGTTCATTAAGAATGCCTGTAAAGTTAAGTACAGCACTAGCAACACTATCTGGCTTCTGCTGAAATGTATACAAAGAGCAAAGAACAAGGTTAGTCTGCTACCATCAGATGTTACAGATTTTGCTCTTGGCCAACTTATTATTTTAGTGAGCTATACCCAAAAGAATCCTAATGTAAAATCACCGGTTGTACTGTATATCTGATAAACTGTACTTTAACATTACCACATTTTGCTGGAACACAGTCGGTGTCAGGATTTAAGTGAAGCCCCATTACAACCTCTCCTTTTGCCTGAAAGTTCCCCTTGGCCACTACTATGATAATATGCAACATTAATGAGATGTTAATCATGTTATGGCAGGGGAAAGATATTTAAAAGCTCTCAAAGATTTTTATCTGCTCATTTTAGCTTGTTCTTTTCTGCACCTAATCTTGATTCATGCTAACAGCCATGCTTGACTGGGCAGTGCACCATACTACTTTTCTTTACCTCATCTTTATCCACCAATTAAAGTAATGTCAAAGGGCTGAACACCCACAACATGTGCTCCCATTTCTGAAAGGGTGTCTAGTTAGCATACAGCCACATTGTAATACAGAAATATCACTAATTAAACTTGATATGATTAAAATTACCTTAATGAATCTGTCTTGGATCTGTGTAAAATCCTTTTGAAATTCTATAAAAGAGGCAGGAAGCAAGGAAAATGTTGACCCTGTCATGAACATGCCTCAGAGAACACTTAAAGTTTAACCTTCTCATCCAGAAGTTACTTTGGGTCTCACCAATGAAACCAGACATCCACTTAATGCAGACATCACAAAGACTAAGAAGAAATAAAGGACCAAAAAAAAGTGTTGACTGGGTGGACTGAGGACTGTTACAACAAAGATTTTTGAAGAATTTTTGTTTTGTTATTTTAGTTGTTGTTATTCATTTACACAAGAGGTTAGCGGGAAATACAATATAAAATAGAATTGCTCATATTAAGGCATAACTCCTCAAAATAGCCAAGTAAGTAAAAAACAGGGGCCTTGTGCATAAAACGCATTAAAACGTGCATAAGCCATTTCTTATACAAAAGTTGAAACTGGCTTAAAGTTTCAACAATCAGTAAGTCTGTAAAGCGGTCTTTTTTCATGTTTGCATTTTAGCACCTACATGAGGCACGGCAATGAAGTGAACACAAAATTCTGTTTTTCAATGTTGTGCCAGTCACATTCTGATGTCTGTCCATCCATCCATCCATCCATGTTCTAAATTCAGCTGTTTAAAACCTGTAATGGAACAGGGATTGCGTCACTTCCGCATGATGGTCCCTGTAATGTTGGTTCCAATTCAGCATACTACCAAAAAAGATGACACTAGGACACCTAAATCAGCTTATAAGTCAGTCATCATCATGTTAAACAATAAAATTACCATTGGCAATATTTAAATAATTTTTTGTCTTTAAGTTTGTTTGTCTAAATATTTTAACTGTGACAAAATAAGCAGTTTCTTATTTTAAGAAGTTACAAAATATAAGCAAAACATAACATTTGGGTGCAACTTAGTTAACTAATTTAAAAGTTCAAGCATTTTCTGTTATTTATTTGCTCCATTAAAGAAACAGATATTACAGTTTTGTTTTTTAAATATTTTACAACATAGGCATGTGTTGTTATGAATAGTTTATTTTCAATATTTTCTGGCCTTTTCTGAGGCTATAAAAATCATCTAAGTTTCGTTACTGGTGTTTATGCACTCAGGGAAATTATTACTTCTGTAGTCATTTTCTTGATTGGAGCCTTTGTTTAGAAATTGATTTTTTTTTAATGTCCTTTCTGATGCCATTCTGTTTTGACTGTTGCATGGCCATTTTGTTATTTCAGTTGTCATAATGTAAGTCCTGGTTGTAAGGGGCATTACCTTTGCACCGGGATAATTGGTCAGCGGTTACAAAGTCATCTCAAAGGGCACTTTGTATCTGTGATTGGACAAAACCCGGCAACTCACTTTACTTGTTATTTTGAATACTGGTTATTGAAAGAAATCTCTGCCTTTAGACCCTGATTTTTTGCTTCATGATTTGCCTCTGGTTTACTCTTTTTTGAGTTTTGGTTTTGACCCTCTCTTTGCCTTGACCCTGTTCTTTCTCCTGTGCCTCACTTCTGTTTTCTTAACTGACTGCCCTTTATACATACAATACATAATCTCAGATAACCATGACCCTTAGAAAGAACAGGAGTTTTTTGATTTAAAAGAATTAAAGGGGGAAGTTAATGTTCTGAAAGAGAAAGTTTCAAGAATCACCTATGACCTCTATGAAAAGATATTTGATCAACCATTTTTTTAATCAAAGAGCAAACACACTTAAAGGGAAAGGGGAAACATCGCTTGAAACAAAGTGTATTATTACTAGAAAACAAAATAAAGAATTTAGATAGAAAATGAATAGACAGGGAAATGTGGGGAAAGTCAAATCTCTCATTTAGTATTGGAAGAGCAAATTTAGGTAACCAACCTTTATGTGAATACGTATTTATGGTGTCAAAATTCATGAACAATGTTAAAGGATCTGCTCTTGTGGAGCAGCAGAGAATATTATTAGGGCCTCTTTGTTAAAGGATCGGGAATTCAGTCCTTTTCCCTTAAAACTTAAACCAAGGGTTTTTTTTCTTGGACAGGAAAGCGACTGGTAATGGGTCTCCACCTATATGCTTTCAAGTGGGGTTATTTCACAAAGAGGTATTGACCTTTTTGTTATTCCATCCTCCAACTCTCAGCTTATTCTGGGTCTTCTGTGGTTAAGAAAACATAATCCCATAATGGACTGGGAAAACAAAGAAATTAAGTATTGGGGCATGAAATGTAAGGAGGAATGTCTTGACATGCAGGTACTGACCTCTACTATTGCTGCGCAAATTAACCTTCTGTCAAAGGAATATTCTGATTTACACAATATTTTTAGCAAGTGTTTCAAAAGAACCCCCCTCTACATCGATATGATTGTGCCATTGATATTTTACCTAATGTACCCCTTCCCATACTCAAAAATCTATCCATTTACCTGTCTAGAAAGTCATACTATGGAGGAATATATTAAAGAACATTCACGGAATGGATTTATTGCTACCATTTGCAGTCCCATGGGGGCAGGCTTTTTCTTTGTTAAGAAAAAGGATGGACTTTCGACAAGGACGCTCTTTGCAATTGCCATTGACCAACTGGCTTTGTACTTTCAACATTCATCAGAGACAAAGGGGATTCTCAGAGAAGAACTTGAACAGAAAATATCACTATATGCAGATGATATGGTAATATCTGACCCACAAAATTCTGTGCCAGCAGTCCTAAAAGCATTAGCAGATTTTCAAGAGATATCTGGACTCAAAATCAATTTGAATAAAAGTGTGCTCTTTCTAGTGAATTCTCTAGCTCACATGTCAAACTACATACCTTCCCTTTTATTTTAGCAGATCAGTTTAAATATCTAGGGGTACATATTACGAGCAAAAACAAAGTTCTTCTTCATCAAAATTTTGCTGCCTGCATGGAAAAATGTAAACAAGATGTGAATAGGTGGTCTACCCTTCATCTTACATTAGCAGGGAGAATCAACATTGTTAAGACAGCCATCCTTGCCAAGCTTCTCTTCCTATTTCAAAGCATCCCCATATACATTAAGAAATCATTTATTAAGAAATTAGACTCAATCATAACTTCATTTATTTGAAATTCGAAACATGCACACATCGAAAGAACGACTATAAAATGACCGAAAGCAGAAAGGGGCATGGCACTACCGAACTTTCAGCTCTATTACTGAGTGGCAAATATACAAGCTATAAAGAACTGGACATTGACACAAATCGATGAATATACACAAGCCTGGTCTGCAATAGAAATAAAATCTTGCAGTACTTCTTTATATTCCCTGCTGTGTGCCCCAGTTAAGACAAATTACTGTCAATACACTAATAATCCAAATTCCCTTCATTCTCTCAGAATATGGAACCAATGTTGAAGACCTGTTGCACCTCTACATAACAACCACCTTTTTCAAACCCTTCCAAACGTATACACTTTTTAATGTCTGGAAAGTCTCTGGGATTAAAACACTTAGAGACTTGAATGTAGATAATGTCTTTGCATCCTGTGAAAAATTACATTTCAAAGTCAACATCTCATCACCACAATTCTTCCACTGCTTTCAAGCTAGAAATTTTGCTAAACAGAACCTGCCCAATCTTCCTCACTTCCCACCTTGTTCTATTCCAGAAGAAATACTGATCTGAGTCTTGAACACTCAGATAGCATCGCTACAATTTCTAAAAATATAATAAGTCCATTCCTTTCAAAGACCCAAAAGTACACTGGGGAAAGGATCTGTTATTTAATATTTCAGAAAAGGAGTGGAAGAGAGCCCTGCACAGAATACATTCTTGTTCCATATGTGCAAAGCACTCAATCATTCAACTTAACATCATTTATCAAGCGCATTTATCTTGTTTAAAATTGTCCAAAATGTTTTCAGGGCAAGATTCAACCTGTGAACGTTGCAATCTAGCTCCAGCCCCACAGGGCTACATGTTCTTGGTTTGCACCAAATTAACAACATTTTGGACAAAAATCTTTGCATGCCTATCAGACAGCTTTAGTGTCACAATCACTCCTAACCCATTAACAGCTGTGTTTGGTGTACTCTAAGATGGGCTTAAAGTGGAGAAGAAAAAAAAACAAATTGTAATAGTCTTTACTACACTAGTAGTACATACGCTTATCTTGCTCTACTGGAAGAATCCCACCACACCACTTTTAAGTCAGTGGGTAACTGATCTATTTGAAATTGGAAAAAAATCAAATTCTTATTTAGAGGTCCTGTTCAAAACTTTTTTAAAACATGGCAGCATGTAATAACATTTTAGAATAAGCTTCCAATTCAGGGAAGAGGGTACTGTTCCTTTCTTGTTTTTTTTTTTTTTTATAGAGTAGCTCTGGATGCTAGATCTCCTCTCTTTCTCTTGGGAGGGAACAAGTTTGACTTAATTTTATGGAATGTTATCTGCTTCTAATTAAAATTAAAACCAAAATATAATTTAAAAAAATAAAGAAAAAAGGATGGCTGGTTAATGCCATGCATTGACCGTGGAGACTGAAACCAAATTACATTAAACAACAACTACCCCCTTACACTTATTTCATCTATCATTTTTCTAAACTGGATTTAAGATGGGCATATAGTTTGATTAGAAGAAGGGATGGGGATAAATGGAAAACTGCATTTAACACCAGTAATGACCATTACAAATACAGAATAACTCAGGGCTTGGGCATTATGTGATGTGTATTGATGACATTTTGATTTTCCTGAAGATTCAGAAACTGGTATTCAACATGTTCTTGATACACTGAAATGTCTCCGAGTCAATTGTTGGTTTATAAAATTAGAGATATGTGAATTTCACGTTGATTGAGTTCAGTTTGTGGGTTCTGAAATCACGGAAAGGGGTTAGCAATGGATCAAACAAAAGTCTTGGTTACTTCAAATCGGGAAAATTGCAGAGAGTGTGAAACAGGTCCACATTTAAATAGAATATCCTGTTGTTTTAATTTTTACCTAATTATTTTTATAATAGCGTTTTTGGCATGTCACATGGTGGGGGAACATGACCATGGAGAGAGATGTTGGGGGGGGGGGGAGTGGAACTATTCTGAGAAGTTGTGTAGTATGTGTGTGTGTGGGTGTGTGTGTTTGTGTGTGAGTGAGAATTTGAGTGAAGAGATCGAGGATCAAGAGCAGAACATATGAGATCCCCTATTATGCTTTAATCCATCTGCTTGGGTACATGGCCAACAACGATTACAGGAAAACTGTTGGCTTGGATCTGTTCACAGAATTGAGAGAAATAAGTGGTTTTGAAGAGTTTGCCTCTGACCAGAAGTGAGCCATATGAGGTGGAGCCAGAAGTGTGAAAATGCAGGGATCACAGATCAAAGTGGCAGTTTTAGTGGGCAGCTGAGAATGGAAACGATATCCAGTAAATCTTGTGCGAGAGTGCAAAAGAGAGACACAAATTATATAGTAGATAAGTAATCGATGTAATTCATGATAGTAATAACAAACAAACCAAGACAGTAAAGTGTATGAATTTCTGTTTACTTAAACATTGACTAAAATGTTACATATTTTGTGAATTTCATTTTAATAGTGTTCACATTTAAGTACAGACCAAACAAAGACTGAGAAGAATTCCACTCACTAGTGATTAATATGTGTCTGATGTCACTTGCATTAATTGGCCTCTGTATTCTGTACAGGTGACAATAATGACCCTCAAATATACACATATAACTAGAATGCAATATTGATTTGGTTTTTTTTCATCTTCTAGGCTTAAACCACAGTAATGGCTCCTGTGTAGTATTACTTTTCTTTTATTTAGTGTACTAGCAAAATACCCGCGCTTCGCAGCGGAGAAGTAGTGTGTTAAAGAAGCAATGAAAAAGAAAAGGAAACATTTTGAAAATAACGTAACATGATTGTCAATGTAATTGTTTTGTCACTGTTGTGAGTGAGTGTTGCTGTCATATATATATATATATATATATATATATATACACACACACACATAAACATATATATATACATATCTATACATATACACATATATATACACACACACATATATACATACATATATATATATCTACATATATACACATACATATACATACACACATACATACATACACACACATATATACACACAAATACATATATATA
>JANRMT010062835.1:57820839-57916952 GCA_026402145.1 Polypterus bichir lapradei | reverse complement strand
TAGCGGCAGCCTGTCTATGAACTTAATTTAAAGTTTAGGTTTACATCGTGCTTTGTTTCCGAAGTAGCAGAACTCATGAATATGGTTGTATATGTCACTCGCTCGCTTCTTATTGTTTCGCTGCCTTCTCAATTATATAATGCATGTTTTCTTAAGCGCTTTTTGGGCCTCTTCCTGGTTTTCTACGTACTGCGTGATTACGTGGGAGGCGTGATGATGTCAGACGAAACTCCGCCCCCACGGGTTTCAAGCTCATCTCCATTACAGTAAATGGAGAAAAACAGCTTCCAGTTATGACCATTACGCGTAGAATTTCGAAATGAAACCTGCCCAACTTTTGTAAGGAAGCTGTAAGGAATAAGCCTGCCAAATTTCAGCCTTTTACCTACACGGGAAGTTGGAGAATTAGTGATGAGTCAGTCAGTCAGTCAGTCAGTCAGTGAGTGAGGGCTTTGCCTTTTATTAGTATAGATAAATTACTATTTTTCATTTCTTTAGGGTGAGATGATAGTAGTAAAGCAACACTTTTAATAGAATATATGTGGTTGGTCTTACCATAAACATTTAATAAATTACATTTATTTTAAACCAATTTTGTCAGTTTCTGTTCCTTTATAAAAAAAAAACTACTAAAATTTCACAGTTTATGAGGATAACATACCATATACTTCAGCCCAAACAGAACCCAAGATCTATAAACCAAGGTCAAAATGTTTTTGAATGACTTATTGTTTGTTTTTTATGTGCAGATATTGAAGAGGCATGGACATATATTTTTTATAGCTGTGGAGTTATAAATCAATTACAGGAAGAAAAGAAGGAAGAGAAATTTCAATTGTATCAAAGGTTGTGCTTTTAAGGAGCGGTATTCTTGCTAATGGAAAACATAATCAGATAAGCTTGAAAGCTTTTAATCTTTATAAAATGATTGATTACAGTAACTTAATTTTAACTGGATGGTTTGCATTAATTGCCACAAAACACAGCATCCTAAAACACTGTGCTTCATTTTATTTGTTATATTTATTTTGATTTACATCTGAATTTACTAAAGAAAAACAACCTAATCACTTTTTGATGACTCTTCAGACAATACGTGTATGTACATAAATTGATTTCAAGTTCTTACCAGCTCTGTTAAAGATCCAAGGTAGTGTGGCAGGCGGCCGGGATGCCCTGCTGCATATGTTCCGGGGGAGCAACCATGAGCAACTCAGTACCTCCACCGGGATGCTTGGTGGCAGCCTCCCTGGCCGGCAGTGATGCCTCAACCTCCTGCAGGGCTCCATGGGAGATAGAGTCCTCAACAAACCAGTTGGGAGTTGGGGTGGCTGCCAGGGGGTGCTGCATGGATTCCACAGCCCAGCTGGACATCTCTACAGCTCTGCCCGGAGGTGCAATCAGATGCAGTTGATCAAGCACCTGGAGCACTTCCGGATGGGCTATAAAAAGGGCCAGCAACCACCACTCAGAGCCAGAATCGGGAGGAAGAGGATGAGGTTGCCTGGGAGGAGTGGTGGTGCCAGAAGAAGGGTTTGTGTTACTGTGCTTGGGACTGTGTATTGCTTGTGGGGTTCACGGGGAAGACGTGCCCCACAGGTGAATAAAAATAAAAGTCTTTTGGGTTTGACACATGCCTCAGTGTGAATCTGTGCTGGGTCGGGTGCCTATATAGTGCTTTATTTCACAATAGATAAATGATTTCTGTAACTTTGGGCATTAATCGATAGAAATAAAGTCTACCTTGCTCAGCTGCTGAAACACTCAAATAACTTTTGAAATGAAGAAGTTTCCAAACTGGAAGCATTCAAACATTCAAAGGTCTTTTTCCAGTCCTACACAATAACCATTATAATGCAGAAGATAAAGGTTTCATTAGGTCTAGAACTCCATCTATTAAGTTAGTGTCACAGCAAACACACAAATGAAATTTCACTAAGCAAGAAGAGGTGCAGTCCAGAGACTGAACCTTTTAGTACTATCCAAGTTAGTGACCCCAAACTGACTCCTCTTTTCAATAACACTCAGGCCTCTGATCACTGCTCTTTAAATTTTCCTTACATATGAAAAATTTAAAACAACAGAAGAGTCATAGAAAGACTTTTTGTCTTGTTCTAACCCAAGGATGTGGAATCCATTCAAATATATTAAAAGTGAATGACCCTTGGATAACTTTGGAGTAAAAGGCAACTATTCTAGCTGAGAAAATATAAACACCTCAGGCTAAATGTGAGGAACTATCCACTTCACTGGGATGATCATGTAGTGTAAATCACCCACTCCCCCAATTTAGATTAAATCTTTTTCAGAGCAGTGTCTGTTCCCTGGCTTCTGTCAACATCACTTGCTATATTTAACAGGGGCTCCCTAGACAACTTGATTTCTTCTGTTTCTATGTCTGGTGTGGTGTCTTACTTCATAAGTAACTGAAAATATATGGTATATGAAATTTGCCCTGCTTTTGAAAACTTTGAGAATGAATGTGTTTTTATTTCTTCAACCAAAATGAAGCATTCGACAATCAGGACTTGAGTATTCAAATAAAAATAATGAACCACATTATCCAACACCAAATGACACAGTATGAAAAAGTAAAGTTCTTAGTTAAATCAACCAGTTAATGGTATAATTAAAGTAAGCCGATTGTACACAGCTAGGGTTAATTATAGCTAGTCTAATATAAACCACAGTTATTTTCACCCTTACTATCATAGTGAATTTGCCAGCACAAAGGTTCAACATGCACGTAAGGCCACCATCAAGAGAAATTCCTAAAGATACCTGAAAAACTATGTTGATATCTAATAGTCTGGAAAGGACTAAGCGCCATACCTAATGCTGAATCTCCAAATAACCATTGTGTGAAACTGCCTGGAACAGATGTGAATCTTTTCAAGTGTGGTCTGCCTGCCAAAATTGCTCTAATGGTGCTACAGTATAAAAATTATCCAGGAAGTCACAAAGTGCCCAAAAAAAATCCAAAGATCTACAAGGTACATGCTGCAGGAAAGATACGTGTGCATGATACTATAATAAAGTAATAAAAAAAACACTTGGTGATCAACAAGCCTTTTGGTTCTTCTGGAAAAATGAGAGAAATTTCAATTTTTTTGGGTGATATGTTGGGTCCTGTTATGTCTAGCATAATGCAAAGACAGCATTCCAAAAAAAGAACATTATACTTATTATTCGGTGGTAATAGTGATAGTGCTTGGGATGCTTTGCTTATGCAGAACCTAGAAAATAAAGCATAATTAAAGGAGCCATGAATTCTGCTCTACATTAGAAAATTCTTAAGGTGAATGTTTGGTTGTCCATTTGTTAACTGATGTGTACCTGAGTAATATAGCAAGACAATGGTCCAAAACACCAACAAAATGGCTGAAAGAAAATAATAATACATATTTCAGACTGGGCCTACTCAAAGTCCACACCTAACAAAAGAGAAATCCTGTGGCAAGACCTAAAACAATTACTTAATTCACAAAAGCCTGCTCAATGTTTCTGAATGTATGCAGTCTGCAAAGAAGAGTAGGCTAAAAGTCCTTAATAATGATGTAAAAGACTGGTATTGAATAATAGACAGTGTTTGGTTGTAGTAATTGTTGCTGAAGGCGGTGCAATGGTATCATCACTTATTAGGTATAAGAGGGAAATGCTTTCCTAAATTTTGAAAGTTGGTGTTGAATTTATTCCATAAATGACATAAGTATAAAATTTTAACGATGTACGCATGGTGTAACATTTATGTGCGCTTGACAACTAAATTAACCAATATGAAAGTTGGATCATTTCACAATTTTTATTTCATCCAAGTGTCAGTTAATTACATTTTTGTTTATTAAATAATTTTGTAACAAAGAGTCATATTCAAAGGAATTGCAATAATAAACTGCAAATACATGTGTTTACTAGACTACGTTAAATATGTGCTTTTTACAATGGAGTTAAAAACAAAGTTCAAATTGGCTTCTGTTGGCTCAATAGAGTTCATATATAGCATATTCTAATTCAAGTGATGTGAACATGTCATCAACTGATGTGTGTTAGAGGTGGAGGGTCTATGACTAATTGTTCAATTTTCATAAACATCACATTTTTGAAATGTGTATTTTACCCAATAGAGTAGAAATTCATAATTATCAATTACAAAATATCTATTAATACAAAATTACCAATACTAGCATAAAAGCAGTTTCAATATTACCCTATGAAAGGAGAAAAGAACTGAAATAAGTTCCCCATTTAGCTATTAATACTGGTTAAAACACAGTCATTCATTAATAGTATATAAAGTAAGAACTTGGAAAGGAACTGATTTATTATATAATGGGAATAGGAATGGTACACGATAGGCAAGAAGATCAGGGGTTGTTGTGATTATTTACATATTGATTGTTTATATCTGTGACTGAAAAATCAGTGGCTGGGTACCAGAGATCAGAGGCTTAAGCCACTGAAGCCACTCACCCCTGACACTACTGTCCTTTTTTAAACCCATTCTGTGTTTATATCAGTTAGGATAGCTGCACCTTTCCTGTGTTATTAGTTAGTTCAAACAATATTTAGCTGCAGGTTTACAACATTTACCTGTAATTCATTCTTATATAGTGTATGTGAACATAATTGCTTTCTCCTTCCATTTGTTTTTAGAGAAGTGACTTTTTCCATGTTTTATTAGTTAACTTACCTAACGTAGCAGGAGAAGGGTTCTGCAGTGTGAACTGTTTGCACATGTGCATGCTCTTTGCGGTGTCTGACTAACATACATTAGGCATCTGAGCAGTTATCAGACGAATAAAAGAGGAAAATACTTAATGTACAAGTTGAAGCCAACACTCTCAAGGCAAAATTGAAACTGCAAACTAATTCCTTGTTGAAATCACACAGAACAGTTCTTTGTTTCAAGATGGAGAAGTCTGCAAATTTGTTAATGCTTTTCAATGAGAAACTTTTAAAATTTTGTATGGTGTACTCTGTTTAAGATATCTGAACTGTAACTGGACTATCTTGACAAATTTCTCTGAAGCATAAGTGTGCCACATTTCATCAAAACTGGACCGGGGGGGCCAAGTTGTTTTATGCAGTCAGACAGATTAACATGGGCTTTTGCAATAGGTACCTCACGTATTACATTCACTCTGGTGCCCTTTACCTAAAGATAGATTTTGGTTGAATTTTTAATTTTTTAATTTAAAAAGTAAAAAAAAAAAAATTAAAGAAAGATTTTGGTTGAAGCCCTGAGTGTCAAATTTTCTCAGTAAGGAAAATTATACTGAACTGTCACCCACAATAGAAAAGATGAAAACATTTTTATTATCAGAGGAGGTAATTTGTAAAGCTGTTAAGACATTGCTGTTACCATGCAATGACATAAGACCATAATTTCATCTTCTCAAGGCACGTTTTTGGCTTTTTAGTTAATTTCAACAAACTGCCTTGCTATGTATGGAAAAACTCCAGAGGTCTTTGGCAAATCTGAATTATTTCCATATTCTTGATGTACTTTATCTGGCAATCATGTTTAAGAAACCACAAACACCCCGGGGAATATTACTTTGAAATCCTTATGAAACTTACTATTAAAACGCAAAATGACAAATGTGTGCACCATCATGATAAAGACAGGAATTTTATATTTTAGTTACATTGACAAACAGAGCTGCATAAACACTACAAGTTGTCAGATCTTATTGAGAGAAAAAGATAGAGAGAGAGTTTATGAAGATATACTGTATTCACAAAATACTATTGCTTTTTTCAGTTTTGTCAAGAAGGAACATTTTAGTCCACCAATTCACCATTGTTTAGAAGTTTTTGCCTAACTATTTGGAAAAACTACCAAAGTCACAAAACACTGATGAGTGTGAAATGATTTCCTCTAGCTTACTCAGTTTCAGTCATTGAATGCATTTCAATTTAAAATACCATTAAAGAAATAGTACAAAAATGGTGTTTAATGGCCTTCCATACTATAACCCCTTACACACACACACACACTGTATGACCCCTAACTAAGGATAATACAGTAGTATTTGTGTAAGATGTGCAATTGTGCACACTATACATTTTTGTATAAAAAAAGATTAGTTGGTTGAGTGCTACTTTAATTTTATTTATTTTGATCTATTTGCACAATGTACTCAAAACAAAAAGACACATATCTGATATCTGATATATGTGTTGTGTTCTGCAATGTTGCGCATGTTTGCACATTTGACTCACATGCACCTTGTTATATACTATGTGTCTTTATGTTATGTGTTGTGGGTTCTTCGTTGTCCTGTGTTCTGTGTAGCACCATGGTCCTGGAGGAACATTGTTTCGTTTCACTGTATGATGTACTACTATATATGGATGAAATAAAAAACATTATAGACAAATACGAAGAAGCAAGAATATCGACACACATGCTACCTGATTTTAAATACATTGAAAGTCTAGACTACAACGAGTTCATTTTCTACCTGACAAAAATAGCATGCCCTATTTCCCCCAGTTTGAACATTGCTTCATAGTCACTTGAGAATGCTACTTCATTCTCTGGAAGATGACAATACGGTGTATTCAAGGTGTATTAGAAAACACTCCATTATAATAATATAATAGTAATTAGTTGGGTGCTATATTTCATGTTACCATATTTGTTTTCCTTTTTCATTCAGATCATTAAAGATGATACAGTAGAGTAAAACACAGTATAGTTAAGATGTGTGATTACTCTCAAATTAGGTTACAAAAGCTTTGTTTTAAGACACTGCTGAGATTCCTGGGGTTATGTTAGTCTTTTTTCAGCCAATTAGATCTTTTTAGGATTTCAGTACATGATACCTGAGGAATTTAGCAAAGTTAACCACTGTCCAACATTATTTCTTCTGGTAGTACTTATTCTGCAGAAAGGTTTCCTTACCATATCAGCCACTTCAAAAAAAGTTGTGATATTAATTTTCTCAATTTTCTGATCCCAAATATGTGTCAGATAACACAAAGGATATTATTGTCTTTTTTGCACAAGTCTTCCATTCTTTCTGGAAGATTTCTAAATAATGACAAGCTCTTTAAAATGCCATGATTCTACAATCTGTTTATCTAAACCAAGTGACAAGGAATGATTCCAGCATACAATCTTTAACTTTGTGATAATTGAGTGTTTTTAATACAACTTCTCCATTACAGTTATATAAACTTGAAGGAAATGCAACACTCCATGCAGGTTTTCATCATTTGACTAACTAAGCCATCAAAGAAACATATCATATCTGCCTTTGCTCAATATGGGGTCTCTTGCTACAGCTTTTGCAACATTACAAAATCACCATTTACTACTCTGCATAGTGCTATTGGTGGCATTTTGTATCAGCTGCCATTGGGTGTTACAAAACAACCTATGTCTAGACTATTTTTTGGCTATTTTTTTATGCTCATCTTTAATCTATTTATTTATTTATTTATTATACAGTTTCATCTTGAGAATGTTCTGTGTAGTTTTTTATTTGCTGGCTGCTGTAACACTGTGATTTTCCTTTGTCATCAGGCTTCTTATCAAATTTAACATAGATAACTCCAGATCATTTTCAATGCTCCATTTCATTCTTTTTGAATTTAAGACTCACATCTCAGAATTAGATCATCTGATTTCCTATACACTAGAGATTTGCCACAGGGCCAAGAAATATTTCTTTTTTTTTTTTTTACAATCAGGCTCTGTGGTATGGTAGCATCCCTATATCTTTCCTTCCTTGGACAAGTAATGGCATAATGACTAACATTTCCCAAAGAAAGATGTTCCAGTCAATAAGCTCCTACTTTTGAAATTCCAGTCAATGACATTCTGCTCTAATACTCTTTCTTTGTCTTTTTTCTCACATCAACTAAGATCAGTTCTTAAAGCCAATAATGTCCCTCTATCATCTTCATCTTACTCTGATCCACTATATAGATTTTTCTAGCTTATTATTAGTTTCCACATAAACAACATCAGCTCTGTATTGGTTTCTAAGTCATTTATTCCCTGTCAGCCATTGCCAATTTATTCAATTTGGCTCTAGTTTGGCCCCTTGCTATCCTCACTGAATGGAAATATTTGTTTAAAAATATAGCTTTCTCATCCAAAAATCCAAATTACCAATAAAGTCAGATTAAAATTGTACCCTGTTCATGTATTACTTTTCTTAAACACTATGCCATGGGTTTGTCCACATGCTTCTGTTGTCAATTTTGCCATAATGAAGTCTCAGACCCCTTTTTGCACATTTCGGTAAAGCCTTCCATTACTTACCTTTTCATCTACAATCTTCAACTTTCTAGCTGCTATGCTTTCTACTACCATTCTTCATTTACCATATACATTTTTGCTTCTTGGCCTGCTGTCCATATTCCTGAACTCAGTCCAGCAGATGTTATTCTCTTTAGATACTATAGCTGCTAGACTTTTCCAGAAGTGAATGAGGGGATTGCTCTGTTAATACCACTTAGTGTCCGTGACCAGAGAGTTTTTCAACATGGGGTCTGGAGTGCAGTATTAGCAAGGTCTCAACCTTGTAAGAAGGTGCTGCTGCTGAAAAGAATGGGTGAGATGAGTGTAAGGTTCTGTGTTTTGTGCTTTTGTGACAATATTTGTTTCAAGGGTGAGGAAGCAGATTAATTATCTCATCTAGGTGACACGGATACAAGCCTATTGAATGCCAAGTCACAGGAAAACATGTTGGTAGAATGTTAACACAGACCTGGCAAATGAGGAAAAGAGAAGGTGCAAAAAAAAAAAACAAAAGCAAGAAGCAAAGCAAAGCAAGAGACAGTAGTTTACTACTGTGATAAAGAATGAGCAAGAAATACAGTAAATGTGTTCAAGATCACAAAATAGATGGAAAAAATAAAAAGACAGGATACAGTTGGTGTAGTTGGTGTGAATTGCTTAAAATGCTGAAGAGAACATTGTGATTTATAGTAATGGGATTAAGAATAAATGGAAGAACTACAGGGCATGGAGAGGTTGCTGAATGAGTAGAGCAAATGTATAATGATGTTCACTATATGAAACAGAAGGACTGTGCTGTACGTTTTTGAAAGAGAATGTCACAAAAACTCTGAAAAAGAGATGAAAATAGAAAAAGCATGGGGGCAAATTACATTTTATTACAAATGCCCAGGAGTTGAATGGTTTGGGTGGAAAGGGAGGATTCCAGTGGCAGCTTATCGCATACGTGGATCAAATATCTCTAAACCTAGGTCTTTAATTGTCCACTTCGAGAGATTACAATTTAAGCTTAATATAATGGCACTTCTCAGACACAAACAAGAGATTATATTTGAAAATAACCACATTTGTATTTTCCCTGATTTCTCACCCTCAACAGTTGCTAAACATGCAGCTTTTTACAGTATTAAACAACGGTTACGGAAAAATGATATCAGATACAGCCTCTTGTATCCTGCCAAACTGAAAGTGGATATTCAAGACAAATATTTAACCCTTATAATTATAACTTCCAACATAACAATAGGCTGTATGGCAATAACTCATGGAAGAATTGGAAATTAAGGTTAAAGCTGTATCACTTCCAGTTAAGGCTACAAAATGACATAAAAAATTCAGAATCAATGTCTCCATGATCGGACAGCTAACTTTGTGAGCTGGAATGTTAAAGGCCTGAATCACGAATTAAAGAGTGTGATGGACGGCTGGCGTTTCAGTCTGGCCAGGACATCCCTCAACTGAAGAAACCCACCTTTTCAAGGCACTACATCCCCCGGGACGCTAGATGGCAGCTCCCCTGGATAGAAATGGTTCCTCGGATTCCCACAGGGCAGTATGGGACATGGAGTCCATCCCTTCAGCCCTGTGGGGTGCTGTGGGTGCCGCCAGGGGGAGCTCACTAAGGACCCAGGGAATATTACCGTGACGCTAACCCGGAAGTACTTCGAAGTCACGAGAACGGAAACCCGCAGTACTTCCAGGACACCTGAAGAAGGCGTTTTACCCGGAAAAGGAATACTTCCGGGTGATGGACTTTAAAAAGGATTGTGGGAAACCCAGCAGATTGAGCCGGTGTTGGGTGGGAGTGTGACGGAGCTGCTGGGTGTTGGAGGATTGTATATTATTGCTTTATTATTGCTTATTGGAGAATTGTGGACTGTGTGGTGCTTTGTGCACTATATTTGAAAAGAATTATTAAAAAATTTATTCTTGGTGTTTTAAACATGTGTCTTGGACGTCTGTCTGGTGGGTTCAACAGGGCAACAGGGCCTCTAGCGTCCATAAGAGAAAGAAAGTATCCTCTCACCTAACAGGTCTAAATGCTAAAATAATATTTTTACAGGAGACCCACTTATTAAGCAAAGATCAGTTCCGGCTGCAAAAAGCCAAATGTTCCATTCCAGCTTTACAAAGAAAACTAGAGGTGTGGGAATTCTTATACATAGAACAGTCTCATTTGTAGCATCAGATGTAGTATCTGATCCTGAAGGGAGATATGTGATTGTCATGGGCAACTTATTTAATTGTAAAGTGACCATCATTGACCATAAAAATATAGTGCACATATTTAAAGACTACTATAAATCATTATATTCTACTGAGTTTAAAGAAGACAAAACACAATCTAATGTATTTCTGGATACATTACAGATACCACAAATAGATACTTTAATTGCAGAGGAATTGGATAAACCTCTGGTGCTATCAGAATTACAAGATGCTATAAAGTCACTTCAGAGCGGGAAAGCAGCAGGCCCTGATGGCTACCGTGTCGAATTTTATAAGAAATTCTCCACTCAGCTAGCTCCCCTCTTATTAGCAACATTTACAGAAGCTAGAGACAACCCGATTTTTCCTCAAACTCTTCGACAAGCATTAATCACCATCTTTCCTAAACAAAATAAGGACTTATTACAATGTGCATCATACAGACCAATTTCACTTCTGAATAATGATGTTAAGATACTCTCCAAAGTCCTAGCTAGAAGGATGGAGAAAGTGCTGCCTTCGGTAATATCACAAGATCAAACTGGATTTATTAAAGGCCAACACTTAGCTTCCAATCTCCGACGCCTGTTTAATGTAATATATTCACTTGCAAAGTCAAACACCCTGGAGTTATTATTATCGTTGGATGCAGAAAAAGCATTTGATATGATTGAATGGAACTATTTTTTCACTACATTAGAGAAATTTGGATTTGGCCCAAATATTTGTGCATGGATCAAACTACTGTATACCAATCCAGAAGCGTCAGTTTGTATTAACAACATTTGCACAGACTACTTTAAACTAGAGCGTGGTACCACACAATACTGTGCCTGCAGTCTTAACAGCACTTACAGAATTTCAAAAGATCTCTGGTCGTAGATTGAATTTAAATACCTAGGGGTAAACATCACAAGTAAACATAAAGCTCTTTATCAACAAAATTTCGCCGTCTGTATGGAAAAAATTAAGCAAAACTTGCATAGATGGTCAACCCTTCATCTCACTCTAGCTGGAAGAATATCCTTCCTAAACTTCTTTTTTAATTTCAAACCATTCCAATATACATCAATAAATCATTTTTTAAGCAATTAGATTCAACCATAACCTCATTTATTTGGAACCTATAACATCCACATATCCAAAGAGCGACTCTACAAAGACCTAAGACAGAAGTTGGCATGGCTCTACCTAACTTTCAGTTTTATTACTGGGCAGCAAACATACAAGCTATAAAAACCTGTACACAAATAGATGAACATACACAGGCTTGGTCCGCAATAGAAATACAATCCTGCAGTACTTCTCTGTATTCCCTGCTTTGTGTCCCAATACATGCAAATTATCACCAATATACTAATAACCCAATTTTGCTTCACTCACTCAGAATATGGAACCAATGTAGAAAGAATTTCAAGATGGAGAATGTTTTACATGTGACACCTCGGCATGAGAACCACCTTTTTCAACCCTCACAAACATATGCAGTTTTTAATATCTGGAAAACATTTGGGATTAAATTGCTTAGAGATCTTTATATAGACAACATCTTTGCATCCTATGAACAATTACATTCTAAATTTAATTTTCCAACAAACACATTTCTTTCACTATCTTCAAATCAGAAACTTTGTCAAACAGAACATGCCCGATTTTCCCCATCTCCCACCTTCCTCTATGCTGGAAAAAATATTGCTCAGTCTCGAGGACTTAGACAGCATTTCTGCAATATATAAAAATATTTTACAGTCTCTCCCTTTTAAAGATCCAGGAGGACAATGGGAAAAGGATCTCTCACTCAACATATCAGAAAAGGAGTGGAAGGTAGCAATGCAGAGAATTCATTTGAGCTCCATATGCGCAAAACATGCAATTATTCAACTTAAAATTATATATCGAGCACATCTGTCTCGCTTGAAATTGTCCAAAATGTTTCCAGGGCAAGATCAAACCTGCGAACACTACAATCAAGTTCCAGCCTCACAGGGTCTCATGTTTTGGGCCTGCACCAAATTAACATCATTCTGGACAAAAATTTTTAAGTGCCTTTCAGACAGCCTTGGTGTCACAATTCCTCCTAACCCATTAACAGCTGTGTCTGGTGTTCTTCCAGATGGGCTTAAAGTGGAGAAGGACAAACAAACTGTGATTGCATTCACTACACTATTGGCACACAGACTTATTTTGCTACACTGGAAGAATCCTAACTCTCCTCTTTTAAGTCAGTGGGTTACTGATGTTTTATATTATTTGAAATTGGAAAAAATCTAATTCTCACTTAGAGGATTTGTGCAGAACTTTTTCAAAACCTGGCAGGATCTAATCAATAATATTTTAGAATAAGCTCTTAAAGCACTGAGGAAGTAGATTCTCCCCCCATTTCTTTTTCTTCTCCATTCATCTGTATCCGCCTAATAAACTCATCAATTTATTAATTTTTACTATTTCTAAGTTTTACTCTGTTGGCCATGCTCTCTTTCTCAGGGGTGGGGGTTGATTTGTTTTCTGTCCTATTTTTTTTTTTTTTTTTTGTAAAAATTGATCTATTTGTATGGAATGATTACAATAAAATCAATAAAATTAAAAAAAGATGTGTAATTATTATAGACTACAAAGGACAGGTTAATCTACTAGAGTGTGGGTTGTATTGAACAATCAACATTATGGAGCAGGTAATGAAAGTGTTTTAGTGAGTGGTAGAGAAAAGATTCAGAGAGACTTTTTTATCAGATGAATAGAGGAAAAACACTTGGCAAAAGAAGTTATATTATGCATTTGTGATTTGCAGAAGGCATTTGACAGGGTTCTATGAGAGATGGTCAGATGGGCATTATGAAAGTAAGGTGTGGATGAATGGTAAGTGTATAAGAAAGCACAAATAGTGGTCAGAACAGCAGATGGGTATAGTGATAGTTTTGAGGTAAACTTGGGTCTGCACTTATAATCTGTTATGAGTCCATTGCTTAATCTGACAAAGACAAAGGTGACGGTTGGAGGGAAAGGGACAGGAGAAGTGGAATAGGTGGGAGCAAGGTTATGCGGTATTTGTGGTAAAGGTGTTGGGAAGAATTTGACATAATGCATGGTTTGTTGGAAGTGGGTGCAGAAACAATTTTGTGATTTTAAGGATAATCTGCTGGCAGCAAATGTTATCTTTATTTATAAAACATATGAAAGATGGTTACTTTTCTGATTGATTTTATGCCAAAGTTGAGGCCACCAATCAATACCTTGGCTTGTTTTTATTGTGTTTCTGTGCTGCAATCTTAATGTGCTTTTCTGTATTTCTTGGTTCCTTGTATATGACACACTTTGCCCTTCTTTTCTTGTAAGTTGTTTATGTGTTTAGAATTCCTTGGCATTCATATTATTTATAGAAATTAATACAATGTATTTTGTACCTGGCTAAGGTACCAGTTTTAGTCAATGCAATTACTTGGCTGTGTTTGTTATTTATTATTTAAATAGCTCATGTATTAATGAGCCTCTTCACATATAGTAGGTATTAATTTTAACTTGAGTTTAATGTCCACATGGATATATTACAATTCATTACATTATCTCTCCATTTTTTGAGAGTTCCTTGGTACCTTACAAATACAAACTGACCATTTCCACTATATTAATCTGAATGATTTTTTGTTCTCCTTACTAGTTACCTGGCCCTTTAAATAACCGTGGGAACAGTAGAGTACCTAGGGTTGTCACAAGGAGTTACAGGCATATGGCCCTAGTACATCTTTATATCCCACAGGATATTAGATGTAGTTCCTGGGGTTTATCTGAATCTGCTTTTAGTCTGGGAGTATAAAACTAGCCATTTAACAGAAATCCACTGACACAGTTTCAATTGTTGGGAGTATAAGAGAGGTAAGGAGATACAGGAGTGATTAAAGTTGGTCTGATGAAGTACATACTTAATTAGGCACAATTCTTAACAGAGAGGGAACAAATTGTTGGGTTCTATGTTTAAGGTGAGTTCATACACAAAGTATAAATTATAAGGTAAACCAAAACCTGCTTTGCTAGAGCAGATATAATTTATAGCACAACAGAATATAGATCAGTGCTTCTCTGTGCTGATGTTATTACTAGATAAAAGTATTGAGCAAAGTTTTTTATTATACTGAGATGCATATAAAATTAACCAGAGGAGTCAAGGTAGAGAAGTACTGTGAAGATATCAAGACAGATTTGAAGCACTGTTCTTGAATCTGTGAGGATTAAACCTAATAACTATTTTTCCCTTTGCACAGATTAAGTTAAAGAGTAAAGGGTTTATTTACATTAAGTTCCAACAGCAGTTAAGCAACATAACTGTCACTCTTTAATTCATGGTCACATCACAGATTGAACCACTTTTGGGCAATATTTTAGCAAAATGTATATTATCAGCCCAAAAATTAAATGTGCCATGATATTTTAGTTTATAATAAAGTCTCAGCTTTCTACTACTGTGGTAGACACAAAAACAAATGCAATATGTACAAAGTAAACAACAAAATTTACACTTTATATTAGTCAGCTCACATAATTTCACTATAAATTTTTTTTCTTTATTTTATTTTGATAAAATATTTGCCATTAAATAATGCAGCAGGTTAGGGTGATAAAGGATAAAGATGGAAACATACTCACAAGCGAGGAGAGTGTGTTGAGCAGATGGAAAGAGTACTTTGAGAGGCTGATGAATGAAGAGAACGAGAGAGAGAAGAGGTTGGATGATGTGGAGATAGTGAATGAGGAAGTGCAACGGATTAGCAAGGAGGAAGTAAGGATAGCAATGAAGAGGATAAAAAATGGAAGGGTCGTTGGTCCAAATGACATACCTGTGGAAGCATGGAGGTGTTTAGGAGAGATGGCAGTAGAGTTTTTAACCAGATTGTTTAATGGAATCTTGGAAAGTGAGAGGATGCCTGAAGAGTGGAGAAGTGTACTGGTGCCGATATTTAAGAATAAGGGGGATGTGCAGGACTGTAGTAACTACAGAGGGATACAATTGATGAGCCATGGCATGAAGTTATGGGAAAGAGTAGTGGAAGCTAGGTTAAGAAGTGAGGCGATGATTAATGAGCAGCAGTATGGTTTCATGCCAAGAAAGAGCACCACAGATGCGTTGTTTGCTCTAAGGATGTTGATGGAGAAGTACAGAGCAGCTCAGAAGGAGTTGAATTGCATCTTTGTGGATCTGGAGAAAGCATATGACAGGGTGCCTTGAGAGGGACTATGGTATTGTATGAAGAAGTCAGGAGTGGCAGAGAAGTACGTAACAGTTGTAAAGGATATGTACGAGGAAAGTGTGACCGTGGTGAGGTCTGCGGTAGGAGTGAAGGATGCATTCAAGGTGGAGGTGGGATTACATTAGGGATTGGCTCTGAGTCCTTTCTTATTTGCAATGATGATGGACAGGTTGACAAACGAGATTAGACAGGAGTCCCCGTGGACTACAATGTTTGCTGATGACATTGTGATCTGTACCTATAGTAGGGAGCAGGTTGAGGAGACCCTGGAGAGGTAGAGATATGCTCTAGAGAGGAGAGGAATAAAGGTCAGTAGGAACAAGACAGAATACATGTGTGTAAATGAGAGGGAGGTCAGTGGAATGGTGAGGATGCAAGGAGTAGAATTGGTGAAGGTGGATGAGTTTAAATACTTGGGATGAACAGTACAAAGTAATGGGGATTGTGAAAGAGAGGTGAAAAAGAGAGTGCAGGCAGGGTGGAATGGGTGGAGAAGAGTGACAGGAGTGATTTGTGACAGACGGGTATCAGCAAGAGTGAAAGGGAAGGTCTACAGGACAGTAGTGAGTCCAGCTTTATGGCTTGGAGACAGTGGCACTGACCAGAAAGCAGGAGACAGAGCTGGAGGTGGCAGAGTTAAAGATCCTAAGATTTGCACTGGGTGTGACGAGGATGGATAGGATTAGAAATGAGGACATTAGAGGGTCAGCTCAAGTTGGACGGTTGGGAGACAAAGTCAGAGAGGCGAGATTGTGTTGGTTTGGACATGTGCAGAGGAAAGATGCTGGGTATATTGGGAGAAGGATATTAAGGATAGAGCTGCCAGACAAGAGGAAAAGAGGAAGGCCTAAGAGAAGGTTTATGGATGTGGTGAGAGAGGACATGCAGGTGATGGGTGTAACAGAACAAGATGCAGAGGACAGAAAGATATGGAAGATGATCCGCTGTGGCAACCCCTAATGGGAGCAGTCGAAAGAAGAAGAAGACATGAGAAAATAAAAAGGAAATCTCTGATATAATATCAGAAATAAACAATTTTAAATGTATAAAAACACTGACCCAAAGCAAATAAATAATACATTTATATACATAAAGATAAAAGACGCCTCACGCCTGGACAAACTTGTTAAGAAGGCAGGCTCTATTGTAGGAGTAAAGTTGGACAGTTTAACATCTGTGGCAGAGCGGCGGGCATTAAGCAAACTCCTGTCAATCATGAAGAATCCACTGCATCCACTGAACAGTGTCATCTCCAGGCAGAGTAGTAGCTTCAGTGACAGACTTTTGTCACTGTCCTGCTCCACTGACAGACTGAGGAGATCGTTCCTCCCCCACACTATGCGACTCTTCAATTCCACCCGGGGGAGTAAATGCTAACTTTACTCAAAGTTATTGTCTGCTTTTTTATTTTTATTTTTTTTCATTTTTATTACTATTTAATTTAATATTGTTTTTTTTGTATCAGTATACTGCTGCTGGATTATGTGAATTTCAGGCTTCACATAGCAACAAATTTTAAAAGAGAGATATAAGAAGCCATCAGGATCGCAATCAGTGGTGTCTTTTTGTTTCAAAACTTCACTTCATAGATGGATTACAATTAACACCCATCAGATTACAGTTTTCTCTGGATTTATGTCCTGGTAATGAGCCCACTTGTCCGTGATATTTTTACATGAATTGGAAAACGTCTTTGCCTGGTGAGCGCTCCCTACTTCTACAAATCTTCACTTAACATCAACATCATGGTAGAGCAAAACTTCACATCACTTTCTGGAGTCTGTTCACAGGGGATTTCATAACTACTCTGCCATCATCTGCATCTGCAAAACTCTACTGTGTCATGAATATTTATCGTTTTGTGCTTAGTTTTTGTTGCATATATTTTGTATCTGTAATATGAATAATTTTCATAGTTTTTTGTATCATAAATATACACACAACTTTATTATAAGTTTCATTTTGTAGAAAGTTACAGTTCACTAACGAATTGCTGAATTTCTGGGGTACGCCACGCATCTTCGTCTCAGCAGCCAGACTCATAAACGTGATTTCCTTGCGAAGAGATCATTTTATCTCAAGTTTCTTGCAACTTTTTGGACCTTATTTAGTGCAATAATCTAAGAATATACAGTAATCATGGGCCCAAAACATACTCATAGATTTTCACATTAGCGGAGGTCCTGCACCCCTAATCCACGTGAATAAGGATAACTGTTGAATATAGCTACCCACTTACAGCATTGCCATAAATATACATTGAGACCTAAAATAACAACTGTGCTGCTTAAAATTAACCAAATTAACCCAGAAGTGAACTACTACTGATGACTATATTCAAAAACAGTTTGTTTCTTTTTGGTCATATTTTTACAAATATTATACAGTATATGCCCTATATTCTGAATGTTTACATTAACTGATAATATAATTGATTTAGCTATATAAACTAGATAAGGAAAATAAGCCAGTAATTGTGGAATCATTTAAGTATTCCAGGTCAACAAATCAAAAGCTAATTTTAGTTATTTGCAAATTCTATTCTTCTCTATTGAAATGTTTGTTTTGTCAATGGATAAAATACAAACAATTTACTACATCCTGAGTATCCCTTATCCGAAATTATCTATGACAGAATTTTTCGGATTTTAGCTATTTTAGGATTTTTGAATATTTGCATATGCATAATGAGATATGCATTTGAGATAATTTTGTACACAGTAACATCAGCAGAATATCTATATCAGTTATTAAACAATAGCAACAGCAAACAACAACAGTTTTGATTAAATGATCATTGAATGCACAGAATAAGCAAAAATAGCGAGTGAGTAATGCACATAGGTCTGGCAGTGATGGTGGCTGAAAAAAAACTAGTACCAACAGATTATCACAAGCTATGTTCCTTCTAAGCGTGCTGTGTAGCATTTTTGAACTGCTCCTTTCACACCCCCTCCCAGGTTGCAGTTTTGTGCAGTGCAGCTGTTATCATTCCTTTCTCCCTTTGGTAATGCACCAGGGAACTCCCAACCCCCAGTACCAACTCCCTTGTCATTCCTGTGTTGGTGCGCTGCTTGAAATTCAAAGAGGGATTGAAACAATCAATCATAATCGTGTTATTTACTGCAAAACAAGGACACCAGTCTCAAACTCAACAAACAACTCACTGTGTGGCACTTGGTCACTTAACCTGCCAGTACAAAAAATGCAGAAATGTCTAAATGAGACAACTTAAATTCTCAAACATCTCAAATTACAGAGTGTAATACAGCCCAGGAGATTTTCAGCTCAACCAGTTTCATAAAACACAGTTCTTGCTTTTATTAAATATTTAATTTAATCATATGGATTGTTCTTGCTTTCATTCAGTTTCATCAGAAATGTATTATAGTGTATATTTTGAATCCTTAATAAAAATCAATTATCCTGTTTTATTATCATCTTTCTTATTTGATATGTAGTCTCTCAGCAAGTGGTGCCATTGGGAACCTTGTGTTTGTAGTAGTGTTGTGTGGTATAACATTACTAAAAAAAGTACCAAAGCATCCATTTTTTAAAACATTACTATGCCAGCATTATACTGTTTTTGGTGCCAGCAAGAGTGAAAGGGAACGTCTACAGGATGGTAGTGAGACCAGCTTATGTTATATGGGTTGGAGATGGTGGCACTGACCAGAAAGCAGGAGACAGAGCTGGAGGTGGCAGAGTTAAAGATGCTTAGATTTGCACTGGGTGTGACGAGGATGGACAGGATTAGAAATGAGTACATTAGAGGGTCAGCTCAAGTTGGACAGTTGGGAGACAAAGTCAGAGAGGCGAGATTGCGTTGGTTTGGACATGTGCAGAGGAGACATGCTGAGTATATTGGGAGAAGGATGCTAAGGATAGAGCTGCCAGGGAAGAGGAAAAGAGGAAGGCCTAAGAGAAGGTTTATGGATGTGGTGAGAGAGGACATGCAGGTGATGGGTGTAACAGAACAAGATGCAGAGGACAACCAGGCACTGCTCATCACTTGTCCAATACAGTCCCCACAGTGAAGCATGGCGGTGGCAGCATCATGCTGTAGGGGTGTTTTTCAGCTGCAGGGACAGGACGACTGGTTGCAATCGAGGGAAAGATGAATGCGGCCAAGTACAGGGATATCCTGGACAAAAACCTTCTCCAGAGTGCTAAGGACCTCAGACTGGGCCGAAGGTTTACCTTCCAACAAGACAATGACCCTAAGCACACAGCTAAAATAACGAAGGAGTGGCTTCACAACAACTCTGTGACCGTTCTTGAATGGCCCAGCCAGAGCCCTGACTTAAACCCAATTGAGCATATCTGGAGAGACCTAAAAATGGCTGTCCACCAACGTTTACCATCCAACTTGACAGAACTGGAGAGGATCTGCAAGTAGGAATGGCAGAGGATCCCCAAATCCAGGTGTGAAAAACTTGTTGCATCTTTCCCAAGAAGACTCATGGCTGTATTAGCTCAAAAGGGTGCTTCTACTAAATACTGAGCAAAGGGTCTGAATACTTAGGACCATGTGATATTTCAGTTTTTCTTTTTTAATAAATCTGCAACAATTTCAAAAATTCTTTTTTTTTGTCTGTCAATATGGGGTGCTGTGTGTACATTAATGAGGGAAAAAATTAATTTAAATGATTTTAGCAAATTGATGCAATATAACAAAGAGTGAAAAATTGAAGGGGGTCTGAATACTTTCCGTACCCACTGTATTATAGTGTATATTTTGAATCCTTGATAAAAATCAAAAAAAAGTTCAGTATCCTCTTTTATTATCATCTTTCTTATTTGATATTTAGTTTTTCAGCAAGTTGTGTCATTGGGAACCTTGTGTTTGTAGTAGTGTTGTGTGTACCAAAGCATCCATTTTTTTTAAAACATTACTATGTTAAAGTGGTAGTGTACTGGCACCTTGAACCCCAGGCTCCCCGGTGTATTATTTCTGTATGATTGCAGTGGGAATTCCACTTCCCATGTGCCCTCATTATAATATGCATATATCTGCAGTCTTAAAATTCCAAGGGGGATAAAATTTAACCCCTCCATCACCCCTTCCCCATTGTTAAAATACGTGTGTATCAGCAATCTTGAAATTATAAGGGGTAAACCCTGTTTTTCTTATAATATGTGTTTATCAACATACTCAATTTCCCAAGGTGGTCAAGGCAGAACTGGGGGATGGTATGGGAGTTGGATTGCTTCTAATCTCCGCCAAGTGGTGTGTGGTGGAGCCAGGAGGTGCATGCATGTGTGGGCTGGGGGAAAGAAGCAGCTAGCAGCCAGGTGAGGGAGGGAAGGGAGGAGAGGTGGATTTATTCATTATTTACTTAGGGATTATTTTGGTACCTGTACTGAGATGTGAAAGCTGGTATTGGTTCCAGTGAAACATTTAGTATCGAGCCTACACTAGTTTGTGGTAGTGTTACCAATGGCAAACTGATTTAAGGAAGAGCAGACAAAAAGCAATCTAAAAATAAAACTTGTATTATGCTTCTCAATATACAAAGTTTATTCTCACAAAGAAAATGGATACTAGGATCTACTTATGAAATCAGCCACATGCAAGGTGGCCAAAGGACCCACACAGTCTGGTGAAACCTGAAGCCAACATTTTGCAGTTATAGGGTCTTTGCCTGTAAGGTAATGGTTGGCGGTTTTGGTGTGATGCCAGCTGACAAACATCATTTCTCGGAAGGAGCCAGAGTTTTTGTGAGTTGCTAAATAATAAAACTTGTACAAATGGCTCACAGCAACCGCAGCAGTGCTGCTTCTGGCAGTGGTATGCATGCTCCTCCTTAGTTTACTTATTGCAGAACATTGCTCTTCCAGCAGATGGTGGCAGAGAGTCAGCACTAACTTAATTAGATAAGGTTTTTTTTTTTTGCTTGAAAAAAGTCACAAGTAATTTGCAATGCTCATGTGCTATGGAAATTTTCTGATATACCATAGACAGGAATATACTTAGTAATAACTCACAGACACTGCTTGTCTAGCCCTTCCTGACAGAACAATTACATATTGTCTTGTCTGACTTGGCAGCTTATAGTAAAGTGAGTTCAGTGCTTATTTTTTTATATTAGTTTGTGCTCATTTCTTGCTAATTTACAGATACGTCTGTCCATCCATTCATTATTAAACTATTTTAATCCATATATGATAGTTTTTCAGAATAATGCAGGGGGCTGCATAGTATTTTTGTATGTACAGTATATAGATTAAAAGTTTTATTTTTTGATGCTGCTAAAAGGTGTAGCCAACATTAACAGCCATAATACATGTTTGTTTTTGCTGGGTACAGTACAAGGTGCTGGGAAGAAAAGTTGAGGCCTCTTTTCTTGAAAACAAAAGATTTTGTGGGCTGATTTTTTTTTAAAATTGGGAACCCCTCTCGAGTAACTCTTTTAAGGAGTCATAGCTTCTTGCTGAACTCTCTCTCTCTCTTTCTTTAACAAGCTTGGGCAGAACATATCTCTCTCTCTCTCTCTCTCTCTATATATATATATATATATATATATATATATAAGTGTTAAGGCAGCCATCTATCCAGCTACCATGACCCTTGCCCAGATGTAATGTCATCTGGAATTCACAAGAGGACTGAAATGTGCAACGAAGAAAGGAAACAAGAAGCACAAAGAAAGAGAGATTCAAGGGCTAGAATGTCCAATAAAAAGGGCAACAAGGTGTATAAAGAAAAAAGGATGTAAGGCAAACTTAGTGAACAGACATTCATAAAAACATGACACAATCAAAATGGACAGACTTACCTTTGTACCATTAACCCCATTTTAATAAACAGGCATTTTGCTATGCTAGTGACTATATTTTGTTATTGAGAGACTTCATTACTCATATGGAGAATGGAAGAGTTTTCTGTAGGGGCATGATTTGGTGAATAAACTGCAATTTGGTGGATCTCTAATCAGTATTAGAGGTGCTTAGCCAGCAAGAATGAGGCAAACGTTGCTGTGGCCAAAGTGAAAAATCAGGAAGAATGATTTTCAGGCAAACCTCAAAGAGGTCTGGAGAACAATCTGATAACACAGATAGGGTGGGCAGGTGTTGTGATCTGAATTTGTTTTTAATGTTTCCTAACGTCGTCTTTGTTTTTTTTATTTGTCATTTTCTTCCCATTTGAGATTTGAGTTAGTTCTAAATATGTTTCTGGCAACTATTTTTATTTTGAGTTTAGAGAAAAGCCAAGCAAAATGACACCTTTTATTGGCTAACTAAAAAGATTACAATATGCAAGCTTTCGAGGCAACTCAGGCCCCTTCTTCAGGCAATTTGTAATTTTGAGTTTGAAACTGAAGGAGCTGTACTATTTTCATAAATTCTGTTGTGTCATTTTTTTTTTTTTGTTTTAATGTGGTTTGTTTCTCGTGCAGTTACTACCACATTGCTATACACTGAGGATTGAAGGTGTGCAGCAGGTGACATCAGCATCTCAACTGTATAAAGGTCAGAGCCATGGCCTTGCTTGTTTTCCTGATAATCAACATGAAGGTCTTGTGCAGTTTCAATTAGTGATTATTGTACCAGGCTCTTGATGGCATTCGAACTCTGAAACATTTAAAGTTAGAATGGTTTGAAATGTGAGGTATCACTGTAATTTAGATTTGTGATTTGTTTTAGACATCAAGCTTCATTGATTCTGTGGTTAGAAACTTTGACCATTTTATTAATTTACATTTCATATTCTGGTCAATTATTCTTTAAATATGCCATGTCTATTCTTAAACAGAAAAGCAGGATGTCAAATAGGCTTCTCTTTGGAAGGGTTGAGTAATGTAGACCTCAACGGGCATGTCATTAATCGGTGGACGGAAAACTTACTCTTTATCATAAATCCAGAGGATTTGACAGAACCATTAATTGAAATTGGGCTATTTTCTTTAAAATATGCTGCAGTAATTGAGTTTCATTTTTTTGATAGTAATATTGAATGCAGAAGAATTCTAATTTAATAGTATTATATTTATATCTTCTGACTTAAACCTTATTAATGTAATAATATGTTGTTTTTGTTCTTCAATAAAATGAATTCTATCCTGTCCATGAAACAGTGGGCCAACACCTTGTCAGTGATATTTAATGGATAAAGAGAGGTTGCCATTTCTAACATCTTATTTGTAGACTTTAGGAAAGCTAATACCTATCTAACCCTTGACTACTGTGTGCCATTCAATTCCTGTATTTGAGAGGCAAGAAGGTGGTTTTCAACTTTCTCTATAGTTGCCCCACTACCTGTCCACCTGACCCCATCTTCTCCAGACTATCTTTCCCTCACAAAACTCTCCAATTACATACATCATCAACACATCACTCAGTACAAACAATTTTACTACAGTTATAAGGGCCTGTTTAAACAGGCCCTTATAACTCCTTTTCTCAAAAAGCCCACTCTCGACCCATCTGAAGTAGGTAATTACAGATGAGAGTCTTTCTTCTCTATGTTCTATCCAAAATACTGGAACATGCGGTCTCTTCCTTTCTTCTACTGAACAGACTGTTTGATCTTAATCAGTCAGGATACAACAAGGGTCATTCTACTAAGATGGATCTACTTACCATTGTCAACATGTTATGACAGGCCAGAGCTATCAAAATGCCATGTGTCCTCATCTGGTTAGATCTCTCCTCTTCCTTCGACATGGTCAACCACCAGATTCTCTTTGCTAGTCTCTCTGACCTCTGCATCACTTGCCTTCCCTCAGGTGGCTTGAGTCCAACCTCTTGGAGAGATCCTACTGTGTGGTGTGTCCTGGTTCAGTGCCAGGCTCTCTTTTCTTCTCTCTATATACCTCCATACTATGTCATGTCATTGAGTCCCATGATATATCTTATCAGTGCTATGCAGATAATACACAGTTGTGCCTGTTGTTTCCTCCAGAGGACCAAAGAGTATCAGCTAGAATCTCTGCATGCTGCACTGATATTGCAACCTGGATGAGGGAATAGCATAGCTCAACCTGGTAAAGACTGACCCTTTTGTTATCCCAGCTTGTTTGCTATTCAGTGTCCCATCTCTGGTCAGCTTAACTCATTATCGTGAATACCCACCAAAACGCATGAAACCTTGAGGTAGTGATTAATAACCAGCTGTCTTTCTGGAACCATGTTGCTATGGTGTCTTGGATTTGGTCTATACAATTTCAGCAAGTATCTGTATCTGAGTATTCAGCACAAATCTGTGTCCAGGCTTTGTTCTTGTCACATCTGGATTATTGTGACTCTGTGCTGACAGAAGTACCAAAATGTGTCACCAAGCCACTACAGATGATTCAAAATCCAGTGGCACGTCGGGTGAGGAGGGCACATGTTATTCCTCTTTTCATATCACTACAACCACTTCCTGTAGCGGTTCAAATCTTTGGTCCTTGCCTACAGAGCAGGAAATGAGCCAGCATTTACATATAGCAACATAGGTGTGAGGTCCTATGGTCCTGCTTGACCACTCATATCTGCTGATGAACTGCATCTGGTGATACCACCTTTGCATACCATCAAATCTCATTCCAGACTCTTTCCAGGTGTAGCTCCTAGCTGGTGGAATGAGCTGCCCAAATCCATTAGTAATTCTAACACTCATAACGTGTTTAGAAAGTGAAGTAAATTTCTATCCAACTGATGTTAATGGTTAGGTTTTTGTAACTATCTTGTATTTTGTTCTGAATTTTTCACTTGTGAAAATCAATTTTTTTTAACTTTGTTCTGTCGCCCAGACTGATGTTTACTCAGTTATGTTAACCTCTCCTATAAGTCTTTTTTTATAAAAGCATCTGCTAAGCAAATACATGTAAAAGTTAAAAGTAAGTAAAACTTGTGCTTGTCTTGTTCCATCTCCTGGTCAGGATTTTTATAATCAGAATATCAAGCCACAGACAAAGCTTGAAGAACCTGGGAACTACTGAGCAGGATCTCTGCAGTTTGCTGATGAGGCCAACCATTTGGCCACGTCAGACATTTATCTCTGGCACACAATAAAGCAGTTTGATTCTGCTAGGATGATGTAGCCAGAATGAGAATTAGCACCTCAAAATTTAAGGTCATAGTCATCAATGTAAAAAAGTGGCTTGCTTTCTGACATATATCTCAGGTTGTTGATCATAAGTAAGGGTAAAGGAAGTCATGACATTGACCATTGAATTGGTTTCTGAAGGCAAATTTGTGAATGATTAAAAGGAAGGGACTGTGGGTACACAGTAAAAGATGAACAGGGTATACCCTTGACATGCTGGCTGGCCTAGGGGAGTCTGGCTATTCTTCTAAGAACCTGGGGACTGTTGTTAGTAATTTAATTGGGCTGGTCTATCCATACTGGAATGTTAGCACAATGACTGACATCAAAACAAGCAGTTGAAGATGAACTGAAGTGACGTCCTACCACCAAATATCCTTTTTAAACAGATACTTTATGCACATTGGTATTGAGTTAGCTCATCTGCTGGGGACTACTGTAGAAACCAAGGCATTCAAGGAACTGACCAATGAACTGAGCTAGATTTAAAGCCCCTTGTGTAAGTCACTGTAATCTGTAAGTTACAACGGATAATAGAATTAACTAAATAAATACAAATCAACAATTAATATATTCTTATATAGTACCTTCCATAGTAAGCACAATATAAGGGTTTACTTTTTTATTCATCACACTTTCTTAAAAAAACTGAACTTGGTGCTTTTCTGGACTAAATTCCCTTTTAAACAGGATTTCTATTGAACTTCCACTTGTCATTAACACTTGTCATTAAAAGTAAACACTTGTGCAGAATCAAAACAGAATCTGTGGTATCTACATGTATCTTATAACTCTGTCAGTCATCCACTTACATTCAGTGTATCCATTTTCTGAACTTGTTTTTCTATTACAGATTGTTACAGCATCAAACATAAGGCTGAAACCAACCAAGCGTACAGTGCCAGTCAGACTCACATACTGTAAAACCCCACTCTCTCACAACAGAGCAATAAAGAGCCTGGCCTGCATTTACAATGAAGTAAAAGAACATTACCACTCCTTCAAGCTGTAAGATTAAAATCATGACAGTTAAACTGAACTAAAGAAAAATGTTTGTTTTTGTAAATTAAAGAAATGAGCATTTTGAAAGAAAAACAGACACAAACATTGGACAAAGTGAAAGAAGATGGAGAATAAGTGATTGATTGATTGATTGATTGATTGATTGATTGATTGATTGATTGATTTGCAGAAGCTATAATTCCGTAACTGGGAAGAAAGTATTGCTTACAGACAGCAGTCTAATACATTTCAGAAACTCATTAGAACATTACAGCAATCTAGACAAGAACATGCCATTTACTATTTAACATCTTTAAAAATAGGTATTGCTTCCAGTAGATTCTACAGGAGAATGTTTTGAAGTCACATGAAACTATACTGACTATGATGACAGTCTCATCAAGAGCACTGAAACAGAGTGAAGGTCATCTTTAAAGAAAGGACATTTTTGCTTTCTTGTTCATTGATTTGCTTCTTTATCACAACTAGACATTTCATTAAACACAAGGATACCTAATGACAACTTTCTAACAAATAGGAAAAAAAACAGAAATAGAGGGCAAACAATTAGAATCAACTATACCATAGTAAACTTTAAGTTAACTTAATGTTCCAACATCAGGAACACTTTTGGAATTTCTTATACCTAATACGTTTGGATGATTTCTTTAACTTGGAGAAGCAGGCAGCACCAAAAACGAAATTTACTTCCTATAATTTAGTATCAGTCTTCCGTGTCACTATGGAGGCATTTTAGCCCAGTATTCCTGGAATAGCTATTTTATTCAGAAATATTATTGAGTCATATAAATGGCCATATACATTAATAGCAAAAACTTAGAAAATATTGTAAAAAGCTATTCATTGAATGAATATTCCTTTGTAAATAACACTAGTTATTATTTCATTTTAATAGTATATTACATAACATATTTTTTGCAGTTAATTTATCATACTGCAAGAAGAATTAAAACCTCCAGTCTACTGCAGTGGTGGCTCTGAGGCTAGGGATCTTCTCTGCCAATCGGAAGGTTGCCAGTTTGAATCCCATAAATGCCAGAAGTGATTCCACTCTGTTGGGCCCCAGAGCAAGGCCTTTAACCTGCAATTGGTCCATCCTGGGTATGAAGTTAACCTACATCCAACCCTGCAAGCAGGTCCTCCAACTTGCAAAGGAAAATTCAGGGGTTGGCGGCAGGACTGGCACTCCAGCCACTTTAAAAAACCTCACACTGTTCCATTCCATCCAAACTAGTGTAGTGCTGAGGTGTCACCCGTTGCACGGCTGTATTTGGGTCCTACTTGTGATCCTGAGGTGGTTCGTTGTGTACTGGGTGTGGCAACAAGCAGTATCAGTGCATGCTCCCAACCTCTCTCTCTCTCTTCTACAGGAGTGGTAATATGTAGTAATTGATAATATGCAGCAACACAAGCACTTGCTAAATAAGCTACCACTATATTTTAAAATAATGAATTTACAATGGGTTTTATTGTAGTAAATGTTTAAATCCTCTCAAAGTGTAAGAGCATTATTTTCACATATTGAATTGTTAACTATAAACTTTGAATGTGCCTACTCACCCATTTTTTTGGTAAAATAGAACTATTAATGCTAACTCTAGCAAACACCTCCTCTCTGCCTCTAAATGTCACCTGAGTCATTTGATTTGACAATACCATGCATTGCTAGTCCCATATTTATGAAACAAAGTCACATGCTGAGTCTGTATATCTGAGGTTTTTCCACAATAAGGAGTTGCTATTGCACACAAAGGTATATAATGTTCCTTGGCTGAGCTGTTGACCTTTAACCTTGAACAGTCAATGCTTATTGTTTCTATGTCAGAAAGAAAAACGTCTGAAAGGTTCTTATCATAGTTTGGCCCTAAGTCATAGTCTAAGCCTTACAAATTCTCACATACATGTCTTTCTATGTGAAGATCTCTTGTTGGTACATGTGAGCCAAGCTCAAGACATGTTTAGTGTGTTCCATATTGATTTCTGTGCTTGAAATTTGACAGATGAGTCAAAATAATATACTAACAAAACAAAACAAAACAGTTTCCTATTTGGTGTTCAGCAATATTCAATACACTTTACACTTGAGCCAAGAATCTCATATATGAGAGCTACATCCCCTTCTGTGATCATTGTGGAGTCATTACTGACAATGATCTGAACTTCATAAATCTCAGATACTTTATACTGTATGATTTAAGAAACATCTTAAGCATTTTCTTTCTCTTCTTGACGAAGATATTCTTCAAACATTTCTTTGTGACTTTACATTACATTTCATCTGACAGGTAAATTTATATTTTGATTTGGGAAAAAATTTGTACTGGCCTTCACAAAAAATTATCATGGAGTTACTAGATTATTAATTTTTCAGTAATGTGAAACAAAATTAATAAGACTAAAGCAATAAAGCACTAATTTGATTTGTATACATTATTTCCAATTAAAACACTTTTAGATTTGCCAGCCAAAGTCTCCGTAAGGGTATAAAAGTGGGTAAACCATAGGATCGCAATTCATATTGAGCGTGGAAATCTGTTCACAGGAGTTGCCTCTGGAATAGATGAAAATGTCCCTTTTGGCAGGGGGCTCGCCATCTTCTCCGACGAAAATCACACAACATCGGTGTGACATGTCGGGGCATTGTATCGTTGTAAATCCTGCCCAGGGTTTTCCTTGAAAACCATTCGTACAGATGCTGTTGGACTGGACTGAGTGATTTCATGCTTGTGTTTGTATGATTTAGCGAAGGGGTTGGTGGTTCTGAGCATGGAATCTAGGTGGAGAAGTAATTTTTCGCTGCATGCAGAGTTTTCTTTATTTTGTAAGTTTGTAAGTTATTTTGTAAGTTTTGTACAAGTTTTGTAAGTTATTTTGCTTCAGTTGCTTGCACTGTGTCAACTACATACAACTGTCTATATCCTGGAGAGGTAGAAGTGTTAGCGTATAGTGGAGAGATGTGGTGATAAATTTGCCCGTGTATTTTAAAACAGTATGGTTCTTGGCCAGGAGGTTGAATTATCTGTGGAAGAGGACAATTGGAATCGAGAAATGCCGTGTCGGGTGCGTGTGGGCGGGACCGGTTTTGAAGTGGAAGCAGGACGAACCAGAAGAGAAATATACATGTAAGAGATAATTGGCCATTAATTGTCAATGATACATATAGGCTTGTCACACAATAATTGAATAGAATAAAAAAAGTCTGTACCTGTAAAGCAAAAGTTATTACACAGATAAATTGATAAGATATACAACAGTATATTGTCATAACCTGAACATGCAGTAAATCAAAATGTACAACCTTACAAAAGGGCTAAGCTGTGTAATGTTAATGAAATATGCTTTCCTCTTTTTATTTTTATTGCCATGTAACTTAATGAAAAGGTAGAACCATGAAGTCTTACAGGATTATGGTTCAATGAAGAATGGGCAGGTTTTCAGAAATGTCAAAAAGACTTAAAAATATTAAGAGCCACTGAAATTCTACTGATTATAATAAAGAAAGTTATTAAATTAGCCAGCTTATACTGCGCCACCCAGGTCTGTAGTCTGATTGGTTTTCAGTCATTGGAAACTAGATATTTTAATCTGCATGCACTAATATTTCAACTGCTCTGCTTACAATTGAACCTGTAAGAAGTCCGGATGCCTTTCATTAGCTGTCACATTTGATGCGACAGCCAGCTTCAAGTTCTTGGGATATCTCCAGCATACTGACATAATAAAATATAGTAAGCATAATAGATTTTAGAAGTAAAAGTAAGAGGTAAGTAAGGAGAAAGTTCCCTACATTGGACACAGCTCAACCTTCACTTGGAAACAATGGAACTTACATTTATTTATAAGCATAGGCCCCGCAAATGAAATCTGAACTGGAAAACCTTGTATATCAAAATTATAATTCATATCACAAACAAAATACAAGAAATGAAAATGTATATTCTCATATTAACAAAATTAAAAATGTCAAAACACACACAGTATGCACAGTTTATGGCAGAAAAGGCAGTCATTCACTTCATTTTATCATTTATTCTAATAAAACACAAAATAGTCCACACTATCCTCAGCAATGCTTCCAAATAATAGCGAATTTGCAAACACTCCCAGGCCAGCTGAGAGATATAATCCCTCTAGCATATCCTCTGTCTGTGTCTCTGACTTCTCTCAGTGGCTGTGCCTGGCACACCTCCCGAAAACAGGTTAGTGTATAGGAAAGGTATACTGCAAACCAATGTACCAAGAGACATCCCGCACAGAGGGTGACAGAGCTTACAGATGTGGTCAAGGCTACTGTTAAGTCCCAAGAACTGTAAGGCATCACATCCTATCACATTGCCACTCTATTATAAAGACTGGTTTAAAATGTAAACCTTATATTGTTCAGATTTTTGTTCCCTTTTTAACTTGTGCTAGGCTTTGACAAAACTTTCTCCAGAAGCCCTAAGAAAAGTACTAGTGTGAAAAATAAAATAGGGAAAAAAAAGCCTGGCAGCAAGTTTTTGAGAGCTTTGTAGACCATGAAATTGCATACTTTTGTTAGGGATTTGTAGAAAAGGAAAGAGAAATGATTGGTAAAGAGACACTCAAGGTGCTTTTTCTTCAAGCCGCAAAGTAATAAATGTCAAGCTGTCCCATAAATATCACTGTGTCAAGGTTAGTAAAAGCAAAGCAATGACCCACATGACTGAAGTCTTTTCTAAAGGGACATTCCTAAGAGCATAAAGGTCTAGAGGCTTTATAATCATTAACTTTGTAACAAACCCCAAGCCACTACAGCTATTAGCCTCAAACAAATTCTAAAAAGGACCACATAACTTTTTAAATATTGTCTCCAGACATCCTTAGGTAGTACTTCCTGTCCTTGTTAATGACACACATTTCAATCAAACAATACTGCCACTGCACAGAAAGTTGAATGGAGTCAGCAGAATCAGTTAAAGGCAGTACTTCATTAAATATCTTTTATGAGAAAAATATTGCTGAAATAAAAGAAATGGCAAGGAGAAAAAAGAAGTTTATATTAACAATATATTTGCTTGAATTACCATTAGAAAAAATAAACCTTGAATAAGGCTGCAAAGCGCACAGGCCCATTATTCACGATATTACATTAGACGTGTTCTAATAAATCTTTATTTTCTCTAGGCCATGAATGAGAGACACTAATGCTGGCAAGATGTGGATTTCTATTTCTTTCTGCTCTAAGTTGAATAAGTTTCTGTTGATTATTAAACTAGTTGGACTTATTTCCAAAAATATTTGATAACTTCAACCGCAAGGGATTTCTCTGGCTATTTTAGGATCTGTCCAATGATGTTGTGTGAACCAATAGAAAGTGAGTAAGGATGGGTGTGAATCAATATGCATAAGTAACTATACAAGGAGGATTCCTGGTTATCGTTCAGCATGCTATAGTATTTTCTTCATGTCTCTGAATTTAAGCTCTATACAGATTAAGGACCTTTTATTTAAGGACATTGCTGGAAAATAAAAAATACCAGAATCATAACATTAACAAAATACCTCTAGTTTTTTATTCTCTTCTATAACAATTTTTGAAAGTGTTGGGCACATCACATTATGTGTGTTTGTTTTTTTTGCTTTTTTTCTTCCGAATTGTAAGAAAGAAGTTATCTGTGAAAGGTGCTGAGGTTAAAAGGCATTTTCAAAACTTATAGATGCTTCTGTACCAGATTAAAGTGCCAAAGAATATTATGATATCTCATTCCAAACTTAACTTAATATATCTCTGTGCTCTGTAATAAAATGAATTAGTTTCATATTTTCTGAATGCACTCGTTCCATTATAGGTCCACAGGAAACAACAGACCCTAATCCAGAAGCCTTAGGTACAGAAGAGGAGTCAACTGTGTTCTTTGAATGCTCTATGCATATTAGTGTATGAGGTTCAGACGGGCGCTGGAGTTTTTTCTCACAAATGCAAGATATGCTCTTAGGTTGATTAGCTAAACTAAATTGACCTGGTGCATGCATCATGGGCTTATGTGAAAGTTATCTTACAATAGTCTGAAATCCAATTCTGGTTCTTGTCCAGTGCTGTTACTGTTTGTTTCCCATGTCCATGTATATAAGAAAATTGATTCCTAAAATTATCAGTTAAATGGGTGGATGTTTTTAAACAGATGCACTATTCTGAGTGTTCTTTTTCCTAGAAGAGATTTGTTCTGAATTTAACCCTTATAACTGTGAATGATTACTCAAGAGCCAGCTGCTGAAAAGTACAAACACTGACATGCACTAGTGGTCAGGAAGCCATGCATTTGCAAACAGTGCTGAACAATAGGAAGCTGAACCAAAAATTAGCCCTAACTGATCAAAAGGCAGAACAAACTCAGAGAGATCACAGCTCTGAACTTTGATACTAGAAAGATTTCAGAACTGTTCTCTTTTATTTGACTTTTGATTTAATTTGGTTTCTCTCTTCGTTTTCTTTATGCTTATGTTTAAACTCTAGGTCTACAGTAAAAAAAAAAATTAATTACTGCAAAACATGAATATTAAAACTACACAAGACCATTTAAGAATCTATTGATTCAGTGGAAACAGTGCTTTTAATGTCTGTGTTAACAGAAAATTCAGGTTAAAACAATCCAGTAGTCAAAATAGGAACAAAACATTCTTCATTTAACATTAAAACAAAGATGAATTAAACAACTGTCCAAACAAAAAAATATAAACTTCATTGTGTAACAATTTAGGTACTATTTTATTTCAACCCACAAACGAAAAAGCAGTTTAATATGAAACCATATTGGTTGTGAAATACAGATGATTCTTTGCAACCTCTGACATGACTTAAGCAACATTCAAAAGAACTCTAAAAGTCCCAATATTGGAAAATGTCTGGTTTATTAGTATTAGGGGAAAAAAAACAATTAAGACTTCTTTTCCATGCCTCATATGGCAAATACTATTCAATAAGGAATTTATTGGATAAGATATAAGTATTATATAATGCTGTAAACATAGTTTAATAATGTGAAATGGCACAATTTTACTTAGCTTGTTAGCTTCATAAATGGGTAATATGAAAGTGTCCAAAAATATTTATACAGAAGAAGGCTGGAAGACAGATATATAAAAACAACTATATTTTAATTTACTGTATTTTATCACTTTCAAAAATAAATCAGTGTCATTCTTTTTATTCAGGTTTACTTGTCTGCTTGCAACAGCATTTTAATCCTTTCCTTTTTCAGAACCATTCCACATAATACAAAAGAGGACTTTATTTCCTTATTTTTTTTAAAAAAAGTAAATGGAACTAATTACAGAAATGTAAACCTAACTCAAAATCTATTAGTTTTCTTTATGCAAGTGGAGCCATTACAGGAACTTAACAAAATCATTCTGGTCTGTCAGCTCCAATTGGGAAGGCCTTTTGTTCAAAAGCACAAGAGGTTTACAAGCTCCAGTTCACTGCAATATTCATTTCTAACTATAAAAACATGCAGTCTATTTTTGTTTGTATATGAAGTAGCTATAGAAGTATCAGTTCAAAGCAAGATCGAGGAGAAAATTTAAACTACTTGCTCTCCTGCTTTGAAAAAAAATTGTCAATGACATTAAACAGGTTGCAGTATCAAATGATCGACTTTAATATTAAACTAAATTTTAAAAGCACCTGTCTTAATTTTTTTAAGCTTAATAAATAAAATTAAACAGAATATTTATCTTTACAAATGACACGAAGACAGTTTTATGACAATTTTGCACCTTCATCTGTGAAAGCTGAAACTTATTTAATGCCCGCAGTATTCAACAACAAAAGATTTACAATTAAAGCCTTAACCATTATCACTGGAATGCCTTTATCGTCCACTCACATTGGCAGTAATAGACTTACAAATTCCAAGCATTCACATCCTGTTTTACAATGTGCATGCTTGTGCCTGGTGACAAAAATGGCATCCCGACCAGCAAAGTTTACTGACAGAATTGGGACTTTGTTTACATATATCATGTTTATCGACTAACATGGAATCCTATAAATGTCAGAAGAACAATTTGCAAGGCAATAAATCCTGCCACCAACCCCCAAGTTTTCCCTGTAACTTGGAGGACCTGCTTGCAGGGCTGCATGCAGGTTAACGCCATACCCAGGACTGAACAATTGCAGGTTAAGGCCTTGCTTAAGGGCCCAATGGAGTAGAGTCGCTTCTGGCATTTATGGGATCCCTAGCCCTAGCCTCAGATCCCTAGGCTCAGAGCCACCACTCCACCCCTAGTGTATGGTCCCAAGCTAAATTATTTAACTAAAAGAGTGCTTGAAAGTATTGTAAAGAGAATAAAAGTGGACATACTACATGGAGAAAGTATAATATGAAGTGTACACTAACAAATTTGCTATGATTTGGGCATTTAACTTGCTAGAAGACATCATCTAGATTGACCAGAAGACTGCTGCAATTCCAACAGTTCGTGGTGTTGTACTGGACGGGGTGTGGTAATGTAGTTCCTGACATGCACTCTGGTGTTAAGGAGCTTTCAAGAAATTGGTAGAGGTGGTAGGCAAACATAAGGAGCCTCAATGGGTCACTTCAAAGTCATTGTCCAATCATTAATCATTAGAATGGTTGAAGCGCAGGTTTTGTCCAGAGACACAGAGTCCTGCATGGAGTGTTGGAAACCTCCCTGGAGGGGTTGATGGGTTCTTGCTCAGTGAAGGTGTGTTGTCATTTTCCTTGTTGAAACAACAGGTAGTTTATCAGTTCTGCAATCCACATTTAAAGAGTTAGGTGCCAGGCTGAGGAGCAGAATTGACAAGGTAGTCTTCTCCGAAGTTCTGCCAGTGGCCTGCACTAGTTGAGGCAAGATTGAGGAGATCAGAAGGTTTAACGCTTGGCTAAAATCGTGGTGTGGGATAGTCAGGTATAAGTTTATGGGGCATTGGGACTCCTTTTGGAACAGATGGGACCTGTTCCACAACAGCAAGTTACATCTGAAATGGAGGGGCAACAAAGCAATAATTTAAAAACCTAAATTAGAATTGAGAATTTGTTAGGTCAAGTAGGGGAACATGCAGTGGCACAGCACATTGCCACACCCACCACACAATGAAACAGCTCGGAATCCTGGTTGGTAAGCCCCCAGGCAGACACGTGGACCAGTCCCACCCTATCTGCCGCAGCCAGGTGTTATGTGGGCATCCCCTTGGCCTCATCCAGCCACTCAGGTCGTCAACAATGAGGATCCTGTGAGCTAGACTGCCCTTGGGGAATCGTGTCACATGGCTGTAGTGCCATAACTGCCACTCCCTCACAATGCAGGTAATGTGCCTCATTCTGAACTTCATGAACAACTGTTCATTCGACACAAAGTCAAACCAGGGGTACCAAAGTATTCTCCAAAGAGACACAGGACCAAAGGAGACCTGTCTTCATCTCAGGTCACTGGATTGCATCCATGTCTCACAACCAAATAGCAAGACAGGAAGCACCAGGACTCTAAAGACTTAGACCTTCGTCCTTTTGCATAGATATCGGAAGCGCCACATACCCCTTTTCAGCGACCTCATGACTCCCCATGTTCTCCCAATCCATCTACTGACTTCATAGGAAGAGTCACCAGAGACATGAATGTCACTGCCGAGGTAAGTAAACCTCTCCTCTGGGTCGACACTCTCTCTGCAGACAGACATACTACTGATGGTTGTGCCTAAGAGGTCATTAAAGGCCTGGATCTTGGTTTTTATCCAGGACACTTGCAAGCCCAGACACTCTTTAGATTCCTCGCTCAGTCTCTCGGGAGCATCGCTCACAGCCTCCATTGATTCCATGAAGAATACAGCATCATCAGCAAAGTCAAGATCAGAGAATCTTTCTTCACCAACAGATGCCCCACAGCCGCTGAACCCCATGACCTTGCCCAACACCCAGTCCACACAAGCATTGAACAGAGTAGGAGTAAAAACACACCCCTGATGAACACCAGAATCAACTGGGAAAAACGCAGAGGTTCTGCCTGCACTCTGCACAGCACTCACAGTACCAGTGTACAGGCCAGCCATGATATTCACCAACTTTGAAAGGATCCCACAAATGTCCTACAGGGCAGCTCGATCAAATGAGTCAAACTCTTTACGCAAATCAACAAAGATTGCAAAGAAACTTTATGAGAACCCTTAGTGCTAGGATGTGGTTTAATCCTCAATATTCGTAATTGATTACCTTGCATTAAATCCTTTGATTTTTGCACTATAAATGAATTAAACTGAATGTATGTCTGTAGGGCCTGTAATTCATTTATGGTAATTAAATTTATAAAATAAAACAATAAAATATGGCCACCCTTCCATTTTCCTGCCTTTGTCTATTCAACTGGTATTTGAGAGAAGAATTGCTGATCATGCCTTTTCATCACCTTAATAAAAAAGGCAGAGAGTGATATTTAAAAGCCTGTTAAACACAAGGTATCTGGTTGGACATATTCATTTATATGAATACTGAGGTGCTTTGTTATGAATAAACAAGTCTTCAAATAGAAGAACTAAGGCACATAAAGCACCTCACATATCTAAACAGTGAACATCAGCCACTTCTGGATAAACAGAAAATTAGGTTCTAATTTATATATCCAGGTTTGACACACTTTAGATGTGAGGTTTTTTGGTAAAAATAAAACAGTATAGTACAGTGAAATCCGGGACACTAATTGAAAAGGCATTGACAATAGTTTGTATGCAGGGAAAAGGAATGTTAAATATAAATTAGACTGAGATGCAGACAGTTAAGTGGTAAGAAACCAGCTTTGCTCAACCTTTCTGAAGTATGCTAAATGTTCAGCCCAAGGGAAATAGTAAACTGTTGCAGCTCAATTGAGAGAAGGAGTAGTTGTAATACTTGTTGACCCATGTAGGAGTATGCAGAAGAGACACAAAAAGTTGCTGTGTGGACAGACTTCCACAGTGTATATCTTTTACAGCTTTCACAGCCTTGCTACACATCTAAAACCCTAAATAGGACATCAATATTCAGTTATCAAATAAAATGAAATATTCGGTTTGGTTACATGTGTTCTTTTTAACTTGCCACATACTTTAGTAATTTCTGCCATCCCAGAACAGCAGCACTTCCAAATACTAATCCTTGGAATCAAGGACCACTTGTTTTTCAGTGGTGGAATTTGCATAAGGATGCAGTCATAATGAAAGAGGTAACTGGTAATGACACTGGAGACCAGATAAAAATAGTCTAAAATGCCAAAATATGACAAAGTATATCCAGGATGTCACGATTTTGTAAGATAAAGATGGGTCATAAGCTTGGTAAAGATATTTGAGATGATTCTCAAAATCTTTTAGAACCTCAACCTTACAATATAAGTAACACCCAATTCTGGCGCAGTGGTAGCGCTGCTGCCTTGCAGTTAGGAGATCCGGGTTCACTTCCCGGGTCCGTCCTGTGTGGAGTTTGCATGTTCTCCCCGTGTCTGCGTGGGTTTCCTCCGGGCACTCCGGTTTCCTCCCACGGTCCAAAGACATGCAGGTTAGGTGGATTGGAGATTCTAAATTGGCCCTAGTGTGTGTTTGTGTGTGTCCTGCAGTGGGTTGGCACCCTGCCCAGGATTGGTTCCTGCCTTGTGCCCTGTGTTGGCTGAGATTGGCTCCAGCAGACCCCCGTGACCCTGTGTTCAGATTCAGTGGGTTGGAAAATGGATGGATAAATACAGGTATGCAATAGGCAAACATATTTTCCACTTTTCATGTTTCATTTCAGTTTTCAGAGGTCTCAGGCATTTTCAACTCTAGTTGATTCATAGTTGCAATCCCTTTGATTTAATTACTTTTCCCACACAGAAGCTAAGCACAACTGTAATGCAATTCATAAGATGTCTGAAGCAAACAGCTGTTTTCATTCACCTTCTATTACCAACTGTAAAATGAGTAAGTCCTGCTTCATTAGTCCATATACAGTAATTATAAAAAATATTTAAACTTGCATTCAACCTTCATTTTATGTGCATAATCCTTTGTTTTATTTGCCGTTCCCCTGCAGACAACTAGTGTTTATCCAGTTTTTATTTCTTTTAAAAACATAACCCTAAGGGTAACAGATTTCCATATTTGATTTTGTTAAATAAAAAAGCCTTTCCACAATTAAAAAAATGACAGCTATTCAAGGAATTAAACCAAGTAGGTCTGACACTACTTCCACGTGTTTTGGCATCCAGTCTACCAGATGGGGAGGCTCAGTCGTTAGCCAACCTCTCAAACATTGCCAGAGTACTAGAATCTAGCCTTTTTTCTTCTTATCAGTTAGCCTTTTCCTTAACTCATTTCCCAACTCAAAAGCCAAAGGGTTTATGGAATGAAGAGAATTTGTCAGGATCAGGTTCCTAGGGTAAATAAACTACTGAGCAGTTTTTTAGCCTTTAAAGCATTGAATCTGTTGGGCAGCTGTTGTACCATCTTACTTAAAAGGGAAACATAGTAATTCTCCTATCACTAGGGGGCTATGTGTTGCTATAAAAGCCCTCTGTTAAGATTTGTTACAATTTTTTACAAGAAATACATTTTCCTGTACTTTATATAATTTTTTCCCAATATTTGAAACTTTAGGGAATTCAAATTTAATATTGTTTGTATTGTATCTTTTGATTGCATTTTATTATTATTTTGTTTCTTACTGTCAAACTGTCAGTTTGTTCCTTGTGATTACCTCTGTTATGTGGCTCTGTTGCTGCAACTCAGCAGTCTCTTTCTAGGGAAGTAGCTCCAGAAGTCACGCATCATGACGTCATCAAGGCAACAGTTTTTAAGATGGCATGGTTTGCTAATGGACATCCAAGGTTGTGGATAAATATGAAAACTTATTATCTTTGCATTTATTTTATTGCATTTACAATTCTTTAGTCTTATGATTTTGATTCAGTGCTCGTGTATTTCTGACAAAGATTTTTGGTATACCATTTGGTACTGGTGTTTCAGACATATTCAGATTGAATAGCTTTTGATCCTGCTAGTTTTTGGTATACAATGTCATCTCCTGGTCCTTATACCTGGCCCTTGTGGTCTAATAATTCTGTATCTGCTTGCAGAACAATTATTTCAGCCAAAGCAATATTATTTTAATATTTTTGTTGCTTTCATTATTTTTTTAATTAATCCCGGAAACCCTATTTGAACTTAGTTTACATTTCACCTTGCTTTGTCGCTTTGTCTTCATTCCCTTACTGTAGTTTTAGTCATTTAGGACTCTTAGGTATTGAATCAGCCATTACCGAAGAACCCTATCTAAAATACCTGCTACCTCAGCTACTTTCCTGTGGCATTAGTTCTTTGTAACTTTGTTCTTCAGTTCTCTTTGTTTGCTCTGTGTTAAGTTTGTGGTGTTTTTGACCTTTTTGGGGTACTTCCGTTTTCCTGATCTAATGATTGTGGACTGAGACTGTAGTTTATTTTATTGCAGTTCTTTTAATAAATCTTGAATTTTCTATTTTTGTATTTTTGAATTTTGATTTTCATTTGAAATCAACACATGCATTTAAATATATTAAAGAGTTTTGTGTGGGCAAGGTTTACAAAGCCTTAAATAATCTCGCTCCATCTTATATTTCGGAATGTCTGACACCCTATATTCCAAATCGTAACCTTAGATCCTCAAATGAGTGTCTGCATAGAATTCCAAGAGCTAAGCTTAAAAGAAGTGGTGAGGCGGCCTTCTGCTGTTATGCACCTAAATTCTGGAATAGCCTGCCAATAGGAATCCGCCAGGCTAATACAGTGGAGCACTTTAAAACACTGCTGAAAACACATTACTTTAACATGGCCTTCTCATAACTTCATTTTAATTTAAACCTGATGCTCTGCATACTCAATTAATTATCATAACTATTCATGGTGGCTCTAAAATCCATACTAACCCCTACTCTCTCTTCTGTTTCTTTTCCCGGTTTTCTGTGGTGGCAACCTGCGCCATCACCACCTAATCAAAGCACCGTGATGTTCCTACATTGATGGATTAAAAGCCAGAAGTCTACATGGCCATCATCATGAAGTCCTTCCATGAGAACCCTAAATACAAAGACGACTGTTTCATTTATGTTAGGTAGAATGCCTAGAGGGGGCTGGGCAGTCTCGTGGTCTGGAACCCCTGCAGATTTTATTTTTTCTCTCCAGCCGTCTGGAGTTTTTTTTGTTTTTTCTGTCCTCCCTGGCCATCGGACCTTACTTATTCTATGTTAATTAATATTGTCTTATTTTAATTCTTACTTTGTCTTTTATTTCTCTTTTCTTCATCATGTAAAGCACTTTGAGCTACATTATTTGTATGAAAATGTGCTATATAAATAAATGTTGTTGTTGTTGTTGTTGTATCTGTATGCAAGCAACAGACCTCATACAATTAGCTATTCAGCTAAACATGTCCCATCTCTGCATCTTAAATGAATTTTCAAATAATCAATACACCTTTATGTTATACCCCCTGAATAAAGCTTTACAGAAGCAATTACAATATAACAATTTTTAGACACTACATGAGGAATTAATATTTTAGTAACACTGTTTTCAAAATGACCTTGTTATTCTATACTGCTAAATGGGCATTAAGCTAAAATAATGAGATCATCCACTATAAAGTAAGTGAATTAAACTTTTCCTGTGGCCAAATTCTTTCTTTAAGAATCAAAATTATCAGTTTTACTAAAGATTCTTTTGACCCCTGTGGCATCAAATTACAGGTTAGGGGAGCATGCATTGATACAGCGCATTGCCGTACCCACCACATAACAAAACAGCTCATGATCCCGATTGGCAACCCCCCCAGGGTGACACGCGGTCCAGTCCCACCAGAAACAACCCTCTATCCGCCGCAGCAAGGTGTTACATGGGTGTCCCTTGGCCTGGTCTAGCTGCTCAGATCCTCAACTTAATACATACAATTTTACTATTTGTAAAAGAATTACATTTTTTCAAGATAATGTGACAGTTCAAGACCTCCAGTATACTTAAAAAAATGCAAGAATCAAATAAGAAGTGTGCTCTAATGTCATTTGTTACTTTAACCTGCAACAAGATTAAGCAAATATTTATTTAATTTCAAAAACATTTTTTTTTATTTTTGAGATCCCCTTTGTGAGCAGAAAGATCACACACTCATGTTATATTTATTTTTGATTTTTTTCATGGAATTCTTACTTTGCTTATTCCTTGAGATACTATTGAAGTCACTATTTGAACTGATTTAATAACAATAATAGCAGAAATAGAAATGAAAGGGGCGGCACGGTGGCACAGTGGGTAGCGCTGCTGCCTTGCAGTTCCCTGGTCCTCCCTGCGTGGAGTTTGCATGTTCTCCCCGTGTCTGCGTGGGTTTCCTCTGGGTACTCCGGTTTCCTCCCACAGTCCAAAGACATGCAGGTTAGGTGTACTGGCGATTCTAAAGTGTCCCTAGTGTGTGCTTGGTGTGTGTGTGTGTGTGTGTGTGCCCTGTGGTGGGCTGGCGCCCTGCCCGGGGTTTGTTTCCTGCCTTGCGCCCTGTGTGGGCTGGGATTGGCTTCAGCAGACCTCCGTGACCCTGTAGTTAGGATATAGTCAGTTGGATAATGGATAGATGGATAGAAATGAAAGTTTGTCCATGTATATAGTGCATTTCTACATACAAAACATTTAGATTATATATTGAACATCTGTTATAACAACATCTCAGATCATTCAAATAATAAGCAACATGCAAAACCTAGGTAGCTCCATGTGAGCCTAAACTGGGAGGATGTAATTTAACAAGACATGTAGAATAAACAGATTGTGGAATTGAGAGTGCTTAATGACTACTTTGAATATTCAGCTATAAAACAGTATCTGAAGTTACACACACTCTGCCCACATACACATGAGGAGAACATGTAAAATTAATGCTGATACTGACCAGGTTAGCAAGCAAACCCAAGCTCATGATGCTATGTAATAATAATAACACATTTCAATTCATGTATCACCTTTCAGATGCTCAAGGTGCTTCACAAATAAATAGAAGATTACAGTAGAAATAAAAGCAATAATGATATTAACAGCACAGGATGCAAACTAATATCAAACATTAATAAATATTTGAAAGTCAAAGTTCAGATTTAGATTAATAAACAAGCAGGAAAAAAAGAAAGCCTTAAACAAATAACACAAATTTTATAGAATTATATAATATATAATATAATTATAATTATATAGGGATATAAATATAGATGTTTCAGTCACCCAGAATGATAAGGAACAATGAATAGGATTAGAACAGATTTCATTATTAGTTTTACAGCCGAGTGCTGGATGACATCAACCATTTAATGGCTATTTGTTTTCTGTTCAAACCCAACAATCCCAGCCTGAACTCCGCAGCAATGCAAAGTAAACAGACACCTCACTTAGATATGCAAACTCCTGCATATCCTGCATATAACTTTCATTTTTGCATGACATATCAACATTGCAGTCTGCAATGGATCAAATAGTTCTAGTGCTTTACTGCTGATGATCCATATGATAAGCATAGCAATGTTAGACAATGAATGTTTGCTTTATTTCAACAGAGCAAACTGTATTTTGAACATTACTCTTGTTATAATATATTCTAAGCGGGATGATGTACTTCAGGATTACAGTGCTGATGTGCTCCCAAGCACATCAAATAATGATCCCCTGTTAAAAACATTGCAATACTGCAGCATTCTTAATATAATAAAATTATTGCAGGCCATTTGCTATCAGTGAAGCTCTACAACACCACACCACCCACGCTGAAACGTCAGTACTTATAACCTGATTAAAACTCAACATATACATGTAATGCTGGCTTGGTTGATAACATTAACTGCATGCAATGCATCTCCATGACCTGTCACTGTGAAGATACTGTCAACAAGCAAGTAAAATCTATGCAAAGTAAGGTTAAATTGCTGAAAATCCTACAATCTTTGGCATTTTTTCCAGTCTAAATGCTGACTGAAATTGAAGCCTGGGGGGTGGCTATTCTACCTTTAAAAATAATCCATGACTTTAACTTTCAAACTATTTAGCTGTATCTTCCAAAGTAGTGTGTTGCATGTTTTAATTTAGGGGTCTTTTTATTGAAGTTTAGTGGAGGTTGCCTGCCATTCCCTGACAATGTGCCATCTGTGTCTGATCGTCAATTGTGGCCAATGAAATCCACAGAATAAGTCATTGAAAAGTTATTCACTTTTAATTCTAACAAGGAAAGCTGACTGATGGATGAAATGACCAGTGAAATCCAAAGATTCACATGCTAAAAGCGAGGGGTATTGCACAAGTACATGAATCAATGCTCATTCCTAACCAAATTTGCGACCGTGTGGTTTAAATATAATAAATATACCAGCTACTACAAACTTGCATGTACATTATGCACAAAGACTACTGTGGTGAAAATCAAAATTAAAATTGCAAAAAATAGTTTTGGCTTCATTTTCATTTTCTCGTTTATGTTTAGTTCTACTTTTCAGACATTTTGTCATTTTATTTTAGTTAACAGAATGATTACATTTTTATTAATTGCATATTTCCTTTTAGTTTTAAATAACTGACATAACCCATTAGTTACTAAACGTATCAATACTGACTTTTTCATTTTAGAGATAAGTAAGCAGAAACACATCCTACTTAAATATAAATAGTTGCCACTTCTCTAAATGGCAATAACATGGCCCTCAGAGCAATGTACATTTACCTATTAAACTAACCCACACTATTTATAAAGTTAGAGAAAACACCACATGAATAAAGGAAGGTCATTATGTCCCACAAGCAAAACAAATTTATAAACAGCATTGACCTGGGTTGAACATTTTTCTTTTATGCGTTGTTTTATAGGGTAAGTTTGGTATTTTTCAAGATAAAATTATTTCTTCATAATTAAAGCATATAATAATTTGCCACATGAAATTGTGTTCTAAAATTAAGTATTTTTTATAAATTAAAAAAAAAAACACCTATCTTGCTCTTGTGCTTTAAAATAGAGGTGAAGGGTACCAGGTCCAAACGTGAAGACAAAAAAAGGTTACGCCACATTTGAACACTTACACAACACTTTATAAGCTAATGCATGTGCTGTGCAGCATCCAAGACTGTACACCTCTGGGTACATTTGCCAATAATTCTCTTCAGTATTAATACTTGTGGCTACATCCCTTTTGACTTTGATATTTCTTTAGTGATTCTGCTTAAGACATTTATTCTTTCTGAATTCTTGTTTCGACCACAGCTACTTTGAAAGACTCACATTCACCTTCTGGACCTTTTACTTACTCTTGTGGTTTGTCAACACTTCCACCTATTTCCAAAATACTTTGCTTTTTAAGAAAGCTGTTACAATATCAGGGGGTTACAGGGCAGCTGCTGTGTGCCATTCAGTCCTTGTATTTGCAGTGGGACTCCCATAACGAAGCGTCTTGACTCCTGTCCTGTTTGTGATTTTCACAGACAAGATAACAGGCCGCAACTGAAAGCATCAAGTTTAGAAATTAACAGCTGGATCTCTTCTGTTTGTAAAATATGTTGTAATGTTAGACTCATCAGACTGTGACCTTTGACAAATACTGGAATGGTTTGCAGTTCAGTATGCTGCATCTGGAAAGAGAATTTAGTACCTCTACATCTGAGATCATAATCCTCTTTTTAAGAAGAGCAGCTCGTTTCCTGCAGGTATGGAGTGAGCAATAAGTGGAGGAGTTCAATTACCCTGGGCTGTTAGACCAAACAAAAGATTGGTGTAGTGGCAGAGGTTTTGCAGGCATCATACCAGACCACTATAGTAAAGTATAAGGTAACCCTTCAGATGAAGCTTTCTATTTTCAATTTTTTCAGGAAAATTTTCATCCCCATCCTCATCAATGGTCACATACTCTTGAGTGTTGACTGAAAGAATATGATCACTAATACAAGGGACTAAAATGAGATTCCTGTATAGTGTTTCTGGACTCACATTTTGTGATAGGTTGAGAAACTGGTATGAACTGTGCCTTTTAGAATTTTTTTTTCATGTTTTACTTTGTAAGAACATACATCCCACTCTTGGTTTTTTGGGTCGCTGAATCAATTTTCTTCATTATGTTTTACCTAGGATTCTGTTCAAAAATAGTATTTCAATTGGTGCCACCATTTGAAGTTGAATTTGCTGCAACATTACTAGACTTCATAATCATGATGAGATGATAAGAGTGGGCTTCTTGGTCATACAAGTTTGTGGATTAAAAATATAAAAATTTTTGTGCAAGTGTCTAGTTAGCATTTAAGTTTTTCTTTCACATATTGTATTTCAGGCATCTGCTGAAAGTCTTAAATTTTGGGGTTTTGTTTCTGGAGGGTGAAATATAGGACAGTCTTTTTGGTAATGAATTTCAAGCTAGTTTTATAACATTTCTTCTTATGGTTACCTTTATTCCCATTTAGCCTTTCCTAGTGCTCTGTATAACAGAAACTCAGCTACAAAAGAGAACCTCAGAATAGAACCATTGCTTCTTAGGAAAAGGACAAACCATTACATGCAATTTGGGCATGTGCCCTGAGTCATCCGAAGTACAGCACATTGGATATGTATCAGCATGGCACACTGGTAGTATTCCCAGAGTGGACCCAGAAGGTTTACATATCTCTACTGACCTTTGATTGCTTGGGAATTCCAAAGGAGGAGCTACAAAGTATTGTTAGGGTTAAGTTACCATGGTTTTCCCAGCTCAATGTGTTTCTTGAGAACCTATCTAGGAAAATCAAAATTAAAATAAATGAATGATTTGGGCTATAATTTGCCCAATTCTACAGGCAAATTACCTAATAAATGTGACCTTTAACCAATTCCATCCTAAAATGATGCAAAACACAATATTCACCCATTGACAAGACACTAAAAACTTTGTGTTGAGGAACACAGAATTTTGGTGCACCAAGCAATGGTAAAAAAGCATATAATATTTTGCTTGAGGAAAACTAATCATCAGTAAACAAGAGTTCAGTAAAAGTAAACAATGATAAGGTGTTTACCAATAATATAAAGAAGTAATACAGAGGAAAAACAGGCATGGGCAATGTGTAAATTAAACCAAATGTAATTCTGGAATAACTCTAGTGATTTAGTAGTAAATAATGGCAATTATACAAAGATATGCAAAGAGAGAATTTATCTGTTTGCGCTCGTGTCAACAAGAAATAATTTCTGTAGTTGGTTAAGATGCTGATAACACAATTTTGCTATTATTTTCTCATGGAATAAATGTTCCATGAAATGTGTTGCACTACTTCTATTAACTGCACTTTACCAGCATATGTGGACATCAACTATCTTTTTATAAATGAAAGCACAATGGCTCCTGACAAAAAGGCACCCAAAGATCATGCTAACATAAGCAATAGGTCTTCCTTATGACATAAGTTGATTTGTATGCATGTGAGTAACACAGCATCAAACAACAAGAGACAAGAAGATGACATGTGATAGAGAAATGTACACAAAGTATTTGTAAAAATAACAGACCAAACACTCATCAAATCAAAATTAGTAAACACAAGTTATAGTTAGAAAATTCTAAGCAAAAAGATGTTACTAGAAATCACTAAATAAATACACATACACTAGAGGTTTTGAAATTGAATCTACAAACTTGGATAATCAGAAAGTGCACAGTGGTGTCCTTTATACAGCCAAATTGATGACATTATGCACCACACACTCTCATATGTTACTGGAGAGCAAGATGCACAATAACCCAAAGAAAAAATTAGGGAGAACCCAAATCATAACAGTATGAATTGTAAAACAATAGCTTTCTTTAATATTCAGTAAAAACTGACCATTTAAGGAACTTATAGCAATGATGTACCTACTCCCAGTGACCACTGTAATTTTTTCTTGTAGTTGCCAGAACATTTAAATTGTGCAAGCTAAAACAAACTGTTTCTCAAGATTAAGTGACTTTTTTCTACCAGAAATAAAAGAATCCACAACATAATATGACTTAATTGTATTGAACAAAACTATCAATAAAGTGGAATTGTAATTTTTATTTTTAACACTACAACAACCCTACAAAAAAACTTGTAATCCCGCCCCCCCCCCCTTAAATCCCTTCGCACCTCTCCATCAGCGACTTTTGTTTTGTAAATGCGTCGATCAGCACAAGCAGCAAGCAGCCTGCTGTCCCATCCCCCGCCTTAACGGAGCTCAACTCCCCCAGCTCAAGCCAAGGCTCCTTATCTGTGTGCAAGGTTCCTGGAGTTGTACAGGGTAAATAATACAGTATATCATTATTTGGAATACATGCATTTCACGTGTGTTCCGTGTCAACAAATATCTGGGTAAGTATAGGATGAAAGGAAACGTGAGAAATGCTGAACACATGCTGAAAGCAGAAACTTTTTCCATGTTATACTAAGTGTATAATGTGTGAAGACAATAATGTCCAAATATCATATAAACAAGTGCGCTTTTATTCAAGAATATAACCAAAGAAAAAAAAGCATTAGATTTACATGTGGCTGTCAATGAGTTAAAAGCTCAAGTTCAAAGGACTTGTATTATAAGGACTACTGCCCTATAACCGAAGGTCCCGGGTTCGAGACTGGGCGCGCCGCATTTTGAGTAGTGAGCTACTATTACTATTATTATTTCTACAATATAATACAAAAATACATTTGATTTGAGTCTGTAACATCCAGTGTAAATTTTGGCTACTTGTTAAAGTTAGCGCTTGTTTTTTTATTATTCAGTTTTATTCTCTCAGTGACGTTCACGTGGTACAACGAACTTGCCTCTCCCTCTCTGAGTTGATGGCATTTATCTCCATTCTTTTCACAAGAGCAGCGCTGTGACTGATGCCTGCTCGAACTATTTGTTGTACCAGCAATCAAAGATATGATGTCCCGTGACCACTATCAGACTGGACAAAGGCAGGACCGTAACAATAGACAGCTTCTCCACAGTGCTTTCGCCGGCTAATAGACTGCTGTAACACAACGCAAAACTGCTTGGCACCATAAGTAAAATGCGGCTTCCACCTGCAGCTAAAGTCACTTCAGTATGTAAGCAATTCATCAGCGCCGTGCTGACAGTGTATGCGCTAGGAGAGCTGAGTTCCAACAAGGCGTGACATGGGATAGAAGGCTGCTAGCTGCTTATGCTGACTGATGCATTTACAAAACAAAAGACACTGATGGAGAGGGGTGAAGGGATTTTAGGTGGGCTGGGATTACGAGTTTTTTCATAGGCTTCAGGAATTCTAGTGTTAACAGATTCTCTCAGAAATAAAGCTATTAAATTCTTTTCACATTTTTAAGAACAGTGCTTGCATTTGAAAAAAAATGACAACCTGCTGGCAAGCATAGTGATAGTACTGCTGCCTCACAGTGATTGGATATTGCTGTGCTTCCTGTGTAGATTTGATAGTTGTTTCCTCCTATAGTCCTAAACTGGCCTGGTATCAGTGAATGTGTGTGTGTGAATCCTGCAGTGCAATGGTACTTCATCCAGTGCTGCTTTCTGCTTTGTGTCCATTACTGTACTAGAAAAAGAATAGTCAAAAAATGGATAGATAGCCAAAACCAAACTGGTGACAAAGTTACTGGTGCTGGCACCAGATATAACTAGGTAAATTATTTAATTTAATCAAAAATGCAAGCATTTTTCATCAAATAATTGTCAGAGGACCTGGGGTGACTTCCCTAAAAAATGAGAGGTTCTATTGTTCATTTGTCTGGCAAGGTTTTTCAGTGAAGCTTAAACATGATAACTTGCACAGTCACTTGAAACTTAGCAGTGAGACAGACAATAACCAGTTTTGGGGTATTTCCTGCTTGCTGAGAAACAGAGTTCTAAATTATATTCTGCATGAATGACAATACTACTACTACTACTACTACTAAAATCCAACAAGACTTTTTTCTTCTTCTCTATAGATTATGAGATAAAAATTCAGTCAAATGTTGTTCAAAAGAAAGAAGATATTATGTGGTTCACAAAATTTAGTTGTGGTTTCAAATATCCTGAAATATAACTACACATGGAAAAGCATACTCAGTCCTGATAAACCCATGAGGAAGCCTGTGGCAAATCAGTAAATTTGTGATTATGGTGAAAAACAGTGGCAGCACAGACTGTTAAGACAATAATGGTCTAGTAATGGATGGAACCCAGCCACAGAAAATATTAGGAAACATTCCAAAAGAACGCAGTAAAAACTAACTGGTAGATTCCTTACTTTGCAATAATAAACCAAAGACACCTGTTGGCTGCTACTGTTTAAAGAGACTATCCTACATATGCTTTTTAGTATGAAGAGGCAAAAAGAGAAGACTAAAAAGAGCAGCCAACTTGTGCTATTTCTTGGCAAGCACTAAAACGTCACTGGATTCATTATCCTCTGTGATTAGCTACAAATTGCTTGCAGACTACCATTTACCATACAGAAGCTTTCCCAGTTTAACTCTATCATCCAACCATCTAACCCTGGCTGGGACTTTGTGGTTTCTTAGAAGGCAAGTTAACCATTACAGATTCTGTTACATTTTTTGGAATAATTGTCACAATTGATTCAAGTTACATTTATAAAAAAATGAAATGATTTTGATAAATATGTCAACAAAGGTATTTAAAATACTTATGTCATGTTTTTATTCCATGTAGGTTTGAAATATGTTTTATCATAGGGGCAAAATATTTGTGACGGCTGTGTGATCTGAGTTAGTTTTGCTTAATCAGAATCACAATGTGCTTTAAAACAAAGCCCACACTACACTATCATATCAAGGTCTGATAGATCTGAAAATAATAGTGGCAGCAAAAAACACGAAAGGTAAAAATGTCACAACTGAACAAATGGACTTTGTCTTTACTTTTTTTAAATACATTAGTTTTTTTTTTTTTTCTTTTTTCTAAAAGAAAATTTTTTTATGATGTATAACACAGTAAATGTCTGCCTCTTCAATGTTTAAACATACTATATTTCCCATGTGCATGTTTCTCTTAACAGGTTTTGATAAAATGTACTATATTATTTTGATCTGTTTTCTCTGTTTCCTACTATGCTGTAATAAGTGCTTGCTGTAAAGATCTAAGTAAGCCCCTGCCAGATACACCAAGATATACTTAAAACCAACAGCAGTACATTTAACATTTGTATACTTGGTCACTGTACTTTTCAGCAGATGTCTAATAAATCTGTTAACTTGAAGAAGCTATATCACTAACATATAAAGTCCAGGGCAAAAAAAAAAATCAGACAAAAGCTTTTACTTTGGTATTTATAGGTCTGCAGAGGCCTGTTTCCTTCAAAAAGCATACTCCTAATGTAGAGCTCTCTGAAAAAGAACCTGTCTGCACATAACATAACCCTAATTAATCTTAGTTAACATAACTTAGTTAATCTTGAGCCTGATCACAGAACCATGGCTTATTAGTAACATCTAGGGGAATTAACTATAGCAGTTCAAGTTTCTCATCTTTGGCACTAACCGTGTGAAAACAGTTTAATAATCTGATCAGTTCTGTTTACAATGCAAATCATACATACCGCCTCAGGCGTTCATCAAGTTAGCTGTGTGCTTAAAATTACAACAGTTCCAAAGAAAAGCAATTGCCTACAGCTTTAAATAATATTTTAAAAGTAGAATGTACAGTTTATTGAATACAATGCAGAAACAAAACAAGTGATTCTTTATATACTGACTGTAAGTTATTTTTAATTTTTTCAATGTCAAGAACCATGTGTTCTTACTTAAGAACCACTTCTTCCCTCCAGTTAATTTTTACCTTTCATTTTTCTGTGCCACTGTTAATTTCAGTTTTATCAGATCTTGATAGGATACTGATGTGAAAAATTTGTTTTAAAGCATGTTATAATCATTTTTATGCAAAACTATTGAGATCAAATGACAGCTATCGATATTTTACCCCATAATAAAATGTGTTTCCATTCATGGTTTATTCCATGTAGGTTCGAAATATGAGAATTTTAAATATCTTTGTTAACATATTTATCAAAAACATTTAATTTTTTTTATAAATGTGACTTGAATCAATTGGCGATTATTTAAACAAATTTTAACAGAATCAGTAAAGGTTAACTTGCCTTCTAACAAATCACAAAGTCCCAGCCAAAGTTAGACAGTTGGAAGATAGAGTTAGACTGGGAAAATTTCTATATGGCATATGGTAGTCTGCATGGTGAAACACAATTAAATCAAATAATACAGGGGAAAAAGCCTTCAGATGGTTCACAATAGCCTTAGCATAACCACTGTGGAGGACTGCCGGCTTCCCGTGCCGGTCCTCACCCCCAGGCCGCCAGGAGGAGCTCTCCCGACAGCAGGATCGTGCCCCGAGGTCCAGCAGGGCCTTATGGACTTTGTAGTGTTTATACACAGCCCTGCTGGATACCTTGGGGACCACCAGGAGTCGCTGTAGGGGGGCTTATGGGCTCTGTGATGCCGTATGACCCGGGAGTACGTCACGGTCACGTGACAGGAAGAAATGTCGTGCTCCCGGGTTGAAGAAAAGAACTGATTGCCCTGACCCGGAAGGAATAAGGAACTGTGGACTGTTGGGACAGAAACACCTCCGGGTCAGGGGCTATAAAAGGGCGGTGCCTCAGTCCAGACACTGAGCTGAGCTGGGAGGTAGGAGGGCGAAGTGTCTGGGCGAGGAGGAAAGAGTTATTGTATTTAGTATTGTGTGATTGGAAAAGTAGTGTGGAGGGTGCTTTGTGCACATTATTTGAAAATAAAGGGTCTTTGGACTTTCACCTGGTGTCTGGAGTTGTACCTGAGGGTTCAAGGGTGCACTACTGCCCCCTACTGCCACACCACTTAAACATGTCATATACCTATTGCTTTTTAGAATGAAGAGATACATGAGACAGTAGTAAATTTGTGGCACTCAAACAACCCTTGCAGCTAGAGCAGGCGATAAAACATCAATGGACAACTAGTATCAAAAAAGAAAGAGCAAGAAATTGTTTGTAGCTGGTGTGTTGAAATCTTTGAATGGGCACTTGTAATATGCTAACTTGGTAATTTACAGTACAGTTCTCACCTGTCACTACAATCTTAAAACGGAATTGGTGAATGAGAAACACCAACTACAATAAAGTCTAAATCATTAAATAAAGGTTTGTTTACATACAAGGCCTGTGTAAGGACAGGTTTGCTCAGAAATTCAAATAAAAAATGGTGAACAGAGCACATAAGTAGTAAAGTACCATTAAACATCAATGTAATAAATAACATCAACCTTCAACAATAACCAAATCATTTTTACTATGGAAAGCTTATGCAGTACTCATCCACAGTACATTCTAATATATAAAGCAGAGTCTACATGTGTGTGTATGTTTGTTTGTCCGCCATACAAATCTGCACCGGGCATCCAATCGCCACCAAACAAGGCATAGGGCTCCTTTGTGACCAGGAGAAGGTCATGGGGTATGTTTGATTCGGAAAAATCTTCGTGGTGAACCGCAGGGCACCTTTTCACCGACACAACATTCGACACACGTCCCCATACTTAAGATCGCCACACATTGTAACAGAACTTCACTGCAGCGCCATCTAGCGGAAGCACTGAGAGTGCTGTATTTCATTCGCCAAAGTCCGTTATATAAAAGCACGTTTGAACAGAGACTCGCCTTAAATAGACAGCATCCTTCCCCCACCATTTTCCCCAAATGCAGCACGGATTGTATGACACTTCTCTCTGTACTTACCATCGCCAACGTCTGTTACATGGCATCACGGTTCAACACAGACGCTCCTTACAAACAGAGCACCTCTCCCTGCCATTTTTCCCAGTACGGTTTCAGTGCTACTCTTTCTCACTGGCTTTCCGTATTTGTGGTTCTATTTCCTCGCTTTCCGACTGACAGTACAATTTCAGTGTGGCTTTTTCTCGGTGACTGGTACTACTTGTTCGCTTTCCGACGTATTGTAAATAACATAAATTCATCTCACTGTGCTGCTTATTCCGTACTTAATACCATGTAACACATTATAAAATGGTCCTACTTTTCACTAATATACCCATGCCACCGAAAAAAACACGTAGAATTGGAAGGTCCACTTCAAATGCCACAAGAAAGTCTATTTCATGGGCGTCTGAAACACCACAGCACACAGAATCCACAGTGAAGTGAAGTATTTATTTTACAATAAAATGTCAATCAGAAAAATGTTTCTTCTATTTCTATGTTCTGTTTCTTTCATTTGGGAAATTCACCGGTTATAGATTCCCGGACAACGCCGGGTACAAGTTTGAACAGAGACTCGCCTTAAAAAGACAGCATCCTTCCCCCGCCATTTTCCACACACGCAGCAGCGGTTGTATGTCACTTCTTTCTGTAGTTACCATCGCCAATGTCCGTTAGATAGCAGCACGGTTCAACACAGATGCCCCTTACTGTCTAATACCACTCCCCTTTGTGTCAAGACTCTCTATCAAAATGTTATTGAAGCAACTATCATGACACGCTGCGCAAGACATACAGATGGTTTCATACCAAAAATACCGAAATTCTGAAAATCCATGCTTTTCACACGGACAACTCTACGTGGCATGTTCTAGAGTGGGTGATCCTCAGAATTTGTTCATTTTCTCACCACAAGGGAAAACAAAAAATATGGTGTATCCAAAGGCTCTGGAATGAGCACTTATATTACCTCTTACAATAAAATGTAAATCAGAAAACTGTTTGTTCTATTTCTATATTCTTTTTCTCTCATTTCGGAAATTCACCGGTTATAGATTCCCGGGCAACAACGGGTACTCCTGCTAGTTCAAAATAAATATAGCACAATTGAGTATCTTTGTCTCCTACATGTAACATTCACCTGACTTGAAAACTTTAAGCACACATTTAAAAGGAACCAAGTGTTTTTAGCAACACACAAACTTAAGGCAAACTCGTTTAAAATGAAAATGATAAGACAGCCTTTAAATATAAAACAAACGGATTTCATAATACCAACTGTTCACTATACAAAATTCCTCAATGTTTAAAACATTCATAACAGACAACTTGTCCTACCTGGTAATTAAAACAGCATTATCATGGTGAGCAATCCCATTTTCTGGAATGGTGTTTCCATCACTTTGATGAGAGAGGATAGATTTCTGCCACTTGCAGAAGCTGTCAAGGGATTTGTCTGCATGATGGTTTATCTCCAGGTTTGGCTGTAACAAAATATACAGACAAGGTAAGATGTTAGGGTTAGTTACAAAGCTTTGCCATGTTAAAAATAGGCTATATTTTGCCCTAATCTTTGCCCTATTAATGTAATGTAACACAATAAAGTGCTTGAACTTGAACAATGTTTGAGTAGGCCATAAAAGGCCAAGAAGCTTTTTGAAGGAAATCACCTTACCTTGTTTAGTCTAATGAATTGCTTGTAGATAGATAGTCTTGTATAATCTCCATTTATTCATTACAATTTTGTCCATAAATGCATTAACTATTTTTAATGGTCTACTCAGCTAATGATATATCAGCTGAAACAGACTGACATTATACTCAAATGTACAAACTATACTACAGTTAATGATGGCTCCAATACTTTAAAAACCTTTAAGTAATATTATTTTCTATCCATCAATTTTTTAAATCTGTAAAAGTTCATGGTTGCACAATGCTAGAACTTTTAAGTATTAATAACACATAAATCACTCAACTTTATGTTCTCTAAAGCATTAAACATGTCCTGAAAAACATCTCTCACTGTCAAATTTTATCAACATAAATGCATATGAGTAGACTAAGTCTACAGCTGCATTGAAATGGTATAACATAAACCCTTTTAATACTGCAACGATGGATGCATGGTTGGAAACAGCACTGGACAGGGCACCAGTCTATTATAGAACCCATTCATTTATACACCAACACACCACTCAAATAAAGCCAACATGGAATAAACAATTATCGAATTGTGTAAGGAAAACCAGAATACCCGGGAGAAAATCCACACAGACGTAAAAAGAACACAAACTCCACACAGATAACAATACAGCACAGAATTCAAACCTAGAGCACTGGATAAATGATGACGTGCTACCACTATGTTATCATGCTGCTATCTGGCCTCTTGTGACCCTAAACTGCAATAATTGATTTAGGTAAAATCCAGCAAAATGGTAAAAATGAATTTTTTAAAGTAGTATTTTGCATGTAAAGAACCAAGTAACCACACAGAGAACTGCCATGTCCCTAGATTATAAAACAAATGTGTATTGTCGCATGCAAAAGCCATGGGAGCAGCTTTTTACCCTTGGGTAGCTAACACTGACAAGGAAGGATGAGGGTGAAACATAGTCACTAACCACTTCTATGTTGGATCCCTAGAGTGGAGAAAAAAATTGTGGCCGAACAGGGACATAATTTCCACTCATCAGATGGAACCTCTGTCCCTTCCACTCCAGGCTCTGGATAAACCAAAATTGCAACCGTAAGTTGGTGTTCATTTCTGACCCTGATGCCATAGAAAACACACCTTCCTACAGACACAGAAAAGTCAAGATTCTGTAGGTTTAATGGTCCATCCATTTTTTTTGTACTCTCCTGCAAAGAAACCTGTTTTTTTTTTTTTTTTTTTTTAACTTATTGAATGGGCCATCTACCTTGGCACCCTCAACACCCTGTCACTGTTTGATCTCTTTATTAAGGTGGGATAGTTGCTGAGGTTGAAGCAAGATGGGGCACAGAGGTGACCCTATGGGCAGAAAAAAACATTGACCCTGACAAGTACTTGTACCACTCAGACAAGATGATATAGAAGAATATCTGGTTAAATTTAAGCACACACCAATTCTCCATCACTGGCTCCCAGAAGAATGGGCACACATTCTGGTTCCATTCTTATCAGGTGAACCACAAAAAGCATACTACGATTTGGATGAGCACCTGTCTGCTTATTATTCCATACAGCACAAAAATGGCACAACTGGCACTTCAATAATGAGAAGCCTACCCGTACCCAAGCATTGAACATTTTAAGGCAATTAACTAATTGGCTGAAGCCAGTAGAAAAAACAGTAGTAATTGTGGGTGCTATTGCCTATGATTATCACATAAATTCTCTTTATGTGTCCATGGACAGACTAAGAAGTCTGTGGAATAAAATGGAGGAGCTGATTGGGAACAAAAACACATAGAGGAGTGAGGAAAACCCTGGCTGCAACAGACTCCACTCAACAGTTCAACCAGATGAGAGATTTTCATTCCAATGTCAGACCAAGCACCTGTGGTTATAGGCCTTCCGGCATCTCCATACATAGTTATGCTGGGGTGAAACTGGTTTCATAAAAGTAGTATCACCATACCACAATTGATCCAGCCAAAAAGCCAAAACCAAGTAGTGGGTGTCTCCAGAATATTCAAAGCCACTCTGCCTTCATGTACTGAGTGCTGCATGGATAAAGTGACTACAATGGATGTGGCTGTCCAGTGTGATGTCAGAATGACTGACGCTCTGATGGACTCCACCTCTCATCGCACTGCCGCTACCTGATATAGATGTCAGCCCTAATCTGCTACATGCCACACAGTTCCTATTTAGGAATTTGCCTTCCCTCTTTAAATTAAAGCAGTACAATGATGATTTAATCTATAAGTACAGAAAGCAGTAGTTTCAGTAAACGGCCAAACCACATCTGACATCATACCACCTGGCCAACACTGCATATTATATCAAGTGGTAGTGTGTGTATGCTAGGGGGAGTTCCCTGGTCTCTATTTATGCTCTTTTTATGTCTTTTTGTAAATATTTATTTTTTATTAATAGTGTTCTATTTACATCTTACTGTGTTTCTATGTGTGAAATCTTCTTCTCGTATTTCCCTTGTATTTTGTGGGTGGTACCCCAGGAGGTGGGGCCACTCTGAAATCACTACTCCTGAGCCTTACCTCAGGCTATTTAAGTCAGTTGAGAAATACATATTTTATTGTGATGTCCTGTAAGTATTGCTTTCTCTGTTTGGATTGACTGCTTTTTCATATTCTTGCCTTCTTTTCTTGGGTTATTCTTCTGGATGGAGTATTGGGCCTTTTTTCTGATTTTATTAAATAAACCTTCACTTTATAAATATTCTCTGTTACCCATTTTGTTCTTAAACAGGGGGGTGATGGTTATCCTTCCTCTTGAGGGGCTTTTAGTAGACATTTCTTAGCCCCTTATTCTTAGATCCTGCTTGGACTGAAGCCAGCAAGTAGACTCTGGGGTCTAGCATAGTTTAGGTGAGACTTTTTGGCAGGTTACTCAAGAAGCTGGCCTGCTTTTTAGCTCATTTTGAATGGCTCTCACCCATTCTGCCTTTGGTGAAAACTCCATTTTACAACAGTTGACAATACACTGGAGAAACCCTGCTGATGGCTGCTTGTACCTAAACAATATCAAGAAGAAGCTTGTTAGTTAGTTCAACAAACACTTAAGAATGGAGAAGACCTTAGGATGCATTAAACTATAGTTCTAATGGTCAGGGTGCCAGCTCCATCCCGCAGCAGAAACAGGTTCCTTTGGTGTTCTTACTTATTGTAGACTAGCAAAATACCTGCGCTTCGCTGCGGCGAAGTACTGCATTAAAATTTTTATTAAGAAGAAAATTAAACCTTTTTAAACTGAGGGAAAATATGCCAATAATTATTTGTTAAGGATCGCTTTGTATACCATGTTGTCAGTTCGGCCCTCCGGTTGTAACATGACCAAGCTGTGCGCTGAGCTTACTCTTGAGCATGTAACGTACAGTTGGCCATGTGAACAATAATCTTGTCTCAAATCTCACAGCTTGGATTGCTGCTGTCATGATCGGTTTGAGTTTCATGGTTTGTTTCAATTACGACAGTATTTGTAGGGTTTGTTGTGTTGAAGTGACATTTGGAATCTGTCAAGCATTGTAAGCACACAACCGGTTTCATCGATAAAATCACATCCAGCTTTTGAGAGTTTAAACATTCATAAACATCAAAGCGTCCACTACTGAAATCGTCACCTGTGAATCTAAAATGTTTAAGAGGCATTGGCGGTTGTCGAAAGGTGTAAAATATTTGGCCATTTCGGTACACTTGAAAGCGACAACCGAACAATTCAGCGGCAGCCATCAACTCACATGCAGAACCATAGGTGAAGGGCTTAAGCATTTCACTCTTATAGTGCTCCTGTGTAGTATAATTATCTCCTGTACCGTCATCAGTCCACACCTTGAACCTGTCCCAGTCATTCAATACATAAGACAGAATGTTCCTCCGGATATCAAGAGTGAGCCTGATATGGCTGTGCAATATGTAAGTTCTTTGATCGATAGTGATCATCTCGATAGACATGGTAATGGGGGTTGGAATGATAAAGGAAATGGGTACCTGAGCAATGTAAAGTAAGTGTAAAATACCTATACAATAACTTTTAATTGTAATAAACAAAAAATAAAACAGCGGAGAAGCCGTGGATTAAACAAAAAGGCTGTAGTTATCAGTAGTGAGACGTGAATCCCGTGGCGAAGCAAGGAAGGGAATGTAGAGACTGAAGCGACTGACGGTCTTATATAGGCAGGCAGCCAACAACATGGGAGGCGTTGGGATGGGGGACCCAACGCCACCTCACACGGTGACCGAGGTGCAGGCTATGGACGTATATATGTACGTAAGTAGGATTCAGTTAGCGTTGGGAACCCGTGTACCAAATTTCTTGAAGATGGGCCCATAAGTAACAAAGACTGTTGAAAAGTTCAATATGGCGGCCGACAGTGGCATCATACCACTGAAATAAGTACGTACATTGGTTTCGGTTAGTGCAGGAAAGCCGCCTTTCAAATTTCGAGAAGATGGGGCCGTAAATAAGAAAGTTCAACATGGCGGACGTTGTTCACCGTTATGACTGTTACGCGTAGAATTTCTAAATGAAACCTGCTAAACTTTTTTAAGTAAGCTGTAAGGAATGAGCCTGCCAAATTTCAGCCTTCTACCTGCACGGGAAGTTTGAGAATTAGTGACGTTGGAAAGTTCAATATGGCGGCCAACAGTGGTGTCATACCAACGAAATAAGTACGTACATCGGTTTCCATTAAAAGTTTAATATGCCGGCCGACAGTGGCATCATACCACCGAAATAAGTACCAAATTTCAGCCTTCTACCTACACGGGAAGTTGGAGAATTAGTGACGTTGGAAAGTTCAATATGGCGGCTGACAGTGGCATCATACCACCGAAATAAGTATGTACATTGGTTTCGGTTAGCGCAGGGAAGCCGCCTGCCAAATTTCGTGAAGATGGGGCCATGAATAAGAAAGTTCAATTTGGCGGACGTCATTGACCGTTATGACCATTACGCGTAGAATTTCGAAATGAAACCTGCTTAACTTTTGTAAGTAAGCTGTAAGGAATGGGCCTGCCAAATTTCAGCCTTCTACCTACACGGGAAGTTGGAGAATTTGTGACGTTTGGAAAATTCAATATGGCGGCCAACAGTGGCGTCATACCACCGAAATAAGTATGTACATCGGTTTTGGTTAGCGCAGGGAAGCCACCTACCAAATTTCGTGAAGACGGGGTCATTGTTCTACCTACACGGGAAGTTGGAAAATTGGTGACGTTGGAAAGTTCAATATGGCGGCCGACAGTGGCGTCATACCATCGAAATAAGTAAGTACATCGGTTTCGGTTAGCGCAGGGAAGCCGCCTACCAAATTTCGTGAAGATGGGGCCATAAATAAGAAAGTTCAACATGGCGGACGTTATCGACCGTTATCGACCGTTATGACCGTTACGTGTAGAATTTCGAAATGAAACCTGCTTAACTTTTGTAAGTAAGCTGTAAGGAATTAGCCTGCCAAATTTCAGCCTTCTACCTACACGGGAAGTTGGAGAATTAGTGATGAGTGAGTGAGTGAGTGAGTGAGTGAGTGAGTGAGTGAGTGAGTGAGTGAGTGAGTGAGGGCTTTGCCTTTTATTAGTATAGATGTGCTGTTCAAGAGGTTTGGATCTGACATTATCGGACTGCTTGAATCATCTGTGAAAGGACATAAGTCTTACTTAATTATGCTACCTGATATCTTGAAGCCATTCCATTGAGAGTGGCCAATTCTAAGACTTTTGCCTCTTTGCCTTTTAGAATTACTAGGTGCTTTCATGTGTGTTGGAATCATTAAAGAAGCCCTCATTGACCAAGGTACACCCTTTACATCTGAGACATTCAAAGAAACAGCCAAACAGATGTTGCAGAAGTTGTTAAGAAAAAGATTGGGACCAGCTACTTCCTCACATTCTGTTTGCCTATTGGGAGCTACCACAAGCATCCACCTGGTTTTCAATGTTAGAACTGCTGCATGGCTGGGAATCCAAAATGACAGCCCCAGTTAAGAAATTAGAACACATACCTCGATTACAAGATCAATTAAAAAAGATATGTCCAGTACTATGCAAGCATTTTTAAAAGGCTTATCTTCCAACCTCATTTGTATGATGGAGACTCTGTCATTGAGAGTTTCAGCCATGAAACTATGTAATGATCCCAATTCCCACCTCTCATTTGATATTCCTAGCACACTCCCAGGGTCTCTGTGAGGTTGAAGATAGTTGGGGTCTTGCTGATTACATAATCAAACAGTCTAATCATTGACCTTCATTCTGAACATTTAATGTAAACCTTTTTAAACCATGAAAGCATCGCAAGATGATTAACTTTCTTTATAGAGGAGGAACCATTTAACTTAGGAAATAACTTAATCCCAAACCAAAGGCACAACCTAAAGGTGATCATGGCTAATGTTCCTGAAGTAGTCAACATCCAGCCAAGACTAACTAAATTTACCACCCATTAAACTGTCACAAACTCCCTGTTTATAGCAAGAGAATTGCCAAACTGCCTCCTGGAGGCCAAATATGATCTTTGTATTACACAGGAAAGCAATAGCCCCTGGTCCATTACAATTGTTCTTGTCCCAAAATCAAATGTGTTGTGGTGTTTATGTAATAACTTCAGGTGCTTGAACCAGGTCTCTAAATTTACCTGAGTATCCTGTCATGTATCTCAGTCAGAAACTGCTGGACCAGGAAACCAGGTATGAGACATTGGAGAAGGAAGCCCTTGCTATTAAATGGGCAGTGAACCAACTGAGGTATTGCTTGTTAAGATAGGAGTTTACCCTGTTAATGAATCATATCCCTCTCCAGACAGAGAGGAGTAAGGTGAAATGCAGTCCTAACCATTTCTATGTTGTTACTCCTAGCTGAGGAAGAATTTGTGGCATCACTTCTGCCCTGCAGATGGAACCTCTGCACCTTCCTCCCTGGCCCCTATATAAACCAAGGTGCAAACAGAAGTCTGGGTTCACTTGATCCACAGAGTATCAATCTTCCAAAAGATGTAGAAACAAAAACATTATGAAGGATCAATGGTCCATCCATTTTTTGTTGTACTTTCCAGCAATTAAACCTTCTTTAATTATTAAATGGAGCTTCCACTTTGGCATCCCAACACCCTGATGCTGTCTTTGATATTTTTGTTTCAGTACATACAAGGCAGAATTACAAGGACAAAGAATGTTCATAATGCCTACAAAATCGTACATTTTATATCCAAATAAACATAACAAGCTGTCCCATTTAAACATCCAGATTAAGAACACTGGATAAAAAATCTAATTAATATATTATTACTACAAATATTATTGAGTATGTTCCATTGAGTTTTAAAGTGATTTACACAGAGAATTCTCTTAAGACATATGCTTCAGATTTAAAAATCAAGACACACGTTCTTAAAGATAGAGCTTAGTGCTGAGCATAACAGCTACAACAAGAATCCAAAACCTATTAATTTCAAAAAAGTATTTTTTAGAAAGTCTGAAAATAAAAATGAACAAACAATAAATAGCTACTTTAAAATTAATATTTTGCCTTTAATCACCAGGATGATAAGCTATTCAAAAACGTAAAAGCAGTAAATAGACTGGCACTAATGTCTAATGATTTCCTTTAGGCTATTTAATTATAAGAAAATAGAGCACATTAATCAATAAAATGTAACAATTAAATGCTAAATATATTTAATGCTTGAAGTAATTTCTGTCTAGTCTGCATAGTTATCCAAAATAGCAATTTTCAAACAAAATATTAAGTGCTGCAATTTTTGTGCCCACATTCAAAAAGATAATCTAATGCTTTAAAATATGAGGATAGTGTTACTATGGCTTACTGTATGGAATATAAAATTAAAGAAAAATAAAACACTTTAGTTACCTGGTCCTCTGTTAGAATTATCAGGCGAGTCACTATAATGTTCACAACATTTCCTAGACTGGAATCATGGTAAAGTTTGGCAACCTGACCTCCAGAAAATAAGAAAAAAAAATAAAGTCAGACAAAATAAATCACGCATGTAAGTACTTCTTAATAAAAGGCAAATCAGATGCATACTATGAATGTACTGTAAATGTTTTAAAATAATGTTTTAAATGCATAACACTTTTTTTACCTTATGCATAATATGTCATAATATTTAAATTTTGATCCACCATTTTTAGCTCTTAACACAACTATATTAATTTCTCGGTTTATAACCAGATTTATTTCATATTTCCTGAAAACCTTCTCTTCCATTTCAAAAGGTTGAGGAGCAAATGATGGACAAATATATTAATACCTCAATCAAGTCTGCAAACAATGTTCAAGTGGGTGGAAATAAAAGAGACTCTTTAGTTACTATTAACAGCAACTGCAGTTAAGTCCAGCAAATAACAAAACATTCTGTGCAATATTTTTGCATTAACATGCTTTGCACATTTACAGACGTTTCTTGAAAATTTAACAGGACTATCTTTGCTTATGCTTGCCCTTGCTGTTCTACTAGAGGACAATAACTTTATTAGACTTATCTACGTTTTTCATTTCTAGAAAAGTGGAGATCAAACTTACAATATTCATTACAGATAAAATGTAGTGTTCAATGTCCTTGCGGCCATGGTACCCAACCATCATTTTGTCAGCAACAACTAAAGTTTCCACAAAGCGCTCTGAACTAACTGATCTCTTATGGCGACGGAACAAACTGGAGGAGTTGAACGTTGAAGAAATGGTATTGGCTGAATGTTGTTTCATCCACAGTGGATCTGGATGTCTTGTAAGATCTACAAAGAATCAAAGGGTAACAACTGAAGATGTCACATTAATTTAATTGATTGCCATATTCTGTATTATGTTTTAATATTTACAAATTCCACTAAAGACAGTCTATTAAGATAAAATGTAGCCATCAGTAAACACGTATCATTAAATTTTTTATGTGTAACAACACTAATATTTTAGTATTGTAAGATTCATCGGAAAGTAAATCTTTCTCAATGCTATTGCATAAAATAATTTGAATATTTGATATTTAAAATTTTTTGAAAATCCTGAATGAAAATTATGACAAAAAAATGATCAAACAAAGTGGTGGAAATGAAGAGAATGTGTGATTGTGTTTCTGTTATTAAGATGACTGCTGGTAAATGACTGATAAGTATTGTAATTTGCTATGTCAAATATATGACCCACAAGTCAGCAGAAGAGTCAAGGAGAAAGAAGTTCTGGAACAGGTTGATGGGGGTAACAAATGGCTGACTTAAGGATATGATTGTATTGAGTGTCGCTCCGAATGGGTATATTGACCTCAGTGCTGATGGTTATGAGGCAGTCCACAGAGGCCTTAACTTCGATATGACAGTGATGAGGGAATTTAGAGTTTGGTAATGTAATGGAAATAGCTGTAAGGATCAAGAGGTTTAAGAAAGAGTAAAAGTAGTTGGTGACATTTGAACCTGGTAGTGAAAGGAGTGCAGTGAATTATTTTTGAAGAGGACTGAGTATGGGAAAATTGTGAAAAATGTGAAGGTGATCACTGGAAACTTTTTAAAAAATGTAAGTCACATAAGTACCTGAGAAGTTAGAGACAGGTAAAGCAGCAAGTCCAACTGGACATGTGATGGAAATGCTTAAGACAGTGTAGGGTCCATAAGTTGAATGGTTGTCAGACCTGTGCAGCACTATGTGAATGGAGACTTCCTGGTGATTGGAAAAGTGATACAATTCAAGTTGCAGTCAAAAAAAAAGGATGAGTCACTGGAGTATGGGTCATTTTAAGCTGTTGCGCATTTGGAGAAGTGATAAAGATGACCGAGTGAGTGCTTGAAAAAAGAATCAAAATGTAGATTTTTCTTTAATGTCTGAGATATCTATTGTGTAGCAAGTACAGCTTATTGACAGGTGAAAATAATGAAACTACACTTTCCTGACAAAATCTGAAGAAGATACGGAGAAGGCATTTTGACAGGATGCTTTGGGAAGTGGTGCAGTATATACACTGAGATATTTGATGTGTCATTGATGCAGTGATGTCAATGTATGAGATAGCATGAAATTAATTCAGGGCAGCCGATGGGGCTAGTGAATGTTTCAAGTGAAGGTGAGAATGCATCAGGTATTAATTCTAAGTGAAAGCAGAGAAAGGGATAGGAGGCATGGAAAAGATGGGTGTGCATGTGCAGTATACATTGCATGGGCTGTCCAAAGTGGGTGAATGAAACATATAGTGGTGTGAAAGGCTGTCTGAAGGAGGCAATCACAACCTTTGTTTGTTGAAAATATGTGAGAGGTGTGCAGAATGCAGTTTATTATTAATATTAATCCTTTCTGGTCCTTTTAAAACATAAGGCCCCAACAACTCTTCTCCAGCCCTCATGATCTTCAACAAGAAAGCTGATTTCATTCCAGGTTTTGCTCAACACTTTATTTTCTTCCTTAACTGTCCTCCTTCATGTGCTCAATGGCCTCACTCACTTTCTCTTTTCTGATGGTGTCCATCTGAGAGCAATATATGGGTGTCTGTTCTAGTCCATCCATAGAGTACATCGCCTATCCACCTACTGCATTCCTGCTTCATTACATTGATAATTCTGTTCACAATTGTTCATCTACATGACATGCTGTTCCTAGCAGATTTTGAAGATTTTTCAGAAACACCATCCTTCAAACACTCTAAATTAGTTGTTAGTTCTCCATGTTGCAGCTGCATAGAGGAGGATTAAGAATACAGAGGAACCTCGGTTCACGAACGTCTCGGTACACGTACAAATCTGTTTACGACCAAAAAGTTCACCAAACTTTTGCCTCGGTTCACGACCACACACTCGCTATACGAACAAGCCAGTTTCCCTTTCGGTTTGTACATGTTAAGTCTCTCCCTGTGCATTTCCTGTGCAGCGAGCAAGAGAGAAAGAGCGTGAGAGCGCGACACACACGAGAGAGAGAGACACACACACATAGGCACGCGAGAGAGAGACACACACAGGCAGCGCGAGAGAGACACACACACAGGCAGCGCGAGAGAGAGATACACACACACACACACACACACACACACAGGCAGCGCGAGAGAGACACACACACACACACACAGGCAGAGTGAGAGAGAGACACACACACGCAGGCAGCGCACGAGAGACACACACACACAGAGGCAGCTTGAGTGAGTGACACACGCACACACACACACAGGCAGCGCAAGAGAGACACACACACACACAGGCAGCGCGAGAAAGATAGCTGGACGCATAAGATAAGAAGGCAGTTAAAGAATGCACTGGGCTTGATTTTGTTTTCACTTCTGTTTACAGCGATCGGTTCGTAGTGTGCATTGTTGCAATGTTACTTTTCTTGGTGGTTTATTAAATTACTGATTTTTTCAAATGTTCATTTTTTCCCTGTGCTTAAAACTCAATAAAAAGTGTTTTTAGCCAGCGGTTGGTAGCGCTATAGCGCAAACTATTCTAGTGTTAGTTTTCTGTGTTGTTCAAGGTTTTCTCAGTGTTATTCAATGTTTTTACATTTAGTTTACTATTATGCTGTGCATTCTATGGTTTAATAAACTATATTTGTGCTTAAAAACTTAAAAAAATATATATATTTACATATAGTTCATATGGTCTGGAACAGATTAATTGTATTTACATACAATCCTATGGGGGAAATTGCTTCGGTTCACGACCAAATTGGTTTACAACCAGAGTTTTGGAACGAATTATGGTCGTGAACCGAGGTGTACACTGGACCTATAAATCTTTAACTTGATGCTAGTCTACAGAGCTAATGTCTTCCAAACATTCTAAAGCCTAAAGAAGGTTTGGGCTACCAGAACAATTCTTTTGGAAATCTATCTTTGTGTGTTAGTGGTGGTTGACATTTAGTTGTTCCAATATTTGAAGTCTCCCAATTCTTCTCTTATTTGACTCCTAAAGGCTGAAGCAGATGTGTAGAGGTGGCAACATGAAACATGAAGAATGCATTTCACCCCAAAGGATGCTCGGAGTTATCATTTATAAAACTTTTATAAAACTGTGGATTTGAGAATGAAAATATGTGCACGCCAAAAAAACAAGAAAAAGCATACGCCAAAAAAATTCAGATTTATAAAGCCTGGCGTACACACATTTCAGTGCAATTTATCATTTATAAATCACCTTGTAAATATGTGTACGTGAATACACACCCAATGCCGCAGTTAAGCATCCATATACAGTACAGGCCAAAAGTTTGAACACACCTCCTCATTCAATGTGTTTTCTTTATTTTCATGACTGAAGGCATCAAAACTATGAATGAACACATGTGGAGTTATGTACTTAACAAAAAAAGGTGAAATAACTGAAAACATGTTTTATATTCTAGTTTCTTCAAAATAGCCACCCTTTGCTCCAATTACTGCTTTGCACACTCTTGGCATTCTCTCGATGAGCTTCAACAGGTAGTCACCTGAAATGGTTTTCACTTCACAGGTGTGCCTTATCAGGGTTATTTAGTGGAATTTCTTGCTTTATCAATGGGGTTGGGACCAGCAGTTGTGTTGTGCAGAAGTCAGGTTAGTTGGACGATCATTTATTTTTCAACAGGACAATGACCCCAAACACACCTCCAGGCTGTGTAAGGGCTATTTGACCAAGAAGAAGAGTGATGGAGTGCTGTAAATGGTCATGAAAATAAAGAAAACACATTGAATGAGGAGGTGTGTCCAAACTTTTGGCCTGTACTGTATGTAGCATAATAATCAACCTCACAATTATGCAATCACAATGCTGCAGAACTTCATTAGCTGTTACAGCAGCTACCAGATGCATCAAGATTCCGCCACCTGTATTCAAAATTATCTGGCTGTGCTCCACAACTGAGAGCGCAAGATCATGTGCAGCATTACAGCGCCTTTCCTCTGCAATCTGAGGGTCTGGGAAAGTCTGAGCAGGTAGCGACTATCACCCGACACATTTAATGCTGTTAAAATGAATATGATAAGCCATGTGAACCACTGGGGGTTCAGCCAGTTACCTTACCAACAAGCTAGCTAAAATGTACAGTACCATCATGTATATCAAACTGCCTTTACTCAAAATAAATGAATCATTATTTGACCTAGGCAAATGAGACACAGTGTTTGCCAGTCACATCTTGGGTGACTTGCGCATTAACAGAATGGAATTGCTTATGGTTAACAAAAGCAGCTTCATTCTCACAAAATGCCATTATTGTAATACGAGTGCAGTAAAGTGCTCTGATTACGTTAGGAGAACCTGACAATGTCGAAAATAACTATTTATGTTATGTTTTATGTATGTGCACCCACACCATATGAAAACTGGATGCAGTGCCTCGCCGGTTGGTTAATGGTTCCTAGCACAGCAGGCATGACAGAGTGAAGCTTGTTGGAGATATTCCTCGACTTGTCGGCCAGTTCCCTGAGATGTGACAACAGGTAGTCAATATAAATTTACGACAGAATAAAATACACAGCATTAAAAGGGAACAAAAATATAGTCTGTGTATCTTAGGCAGTGTTTATGAGGTGTAATATATTACATTATAATAATAGCTCAGTGAATTGAATTATTATACACATAAGTCATCATTTAGCTGGTTTGGCTGCATTTCCCTGCTTTATCCCATTTTGTCTGAAATGTTGCACATGCATGGGTCAGAGTTGCCATAAATATACTCATGTCCCCCAGTCAAGTTTTCTTGTATAAATCCTAATGTTTATGTGGGAATTTGTGTCCATGTTTTTCAAGCCTCTTTTTGTGCATATGCAAGGTTTATAAATGAGGCCTCAAGGCCATGTGTGGTAGAGGAAAAAAATGGGGACAACCAGCCAACTTACATACACCCCCAAAATGATTGTAAACCAGTGATGATCACAATGATTAAATTGACAATGCAGTGAGAAGCTTAACAAAATAAGGGAAGGGAAGACCATGCAGGTAAAACCACTACTTCTCTGGATCAGGACAAGCTAGTTGAAGTGATTTGGGCATGTAGTTCTAATGCTCCCAGGCAACTCTCACAAGATGTGCATTAGGTATGAGGTCAGTGCAGTGAATGAAAAACTCCGTGGTTGCACTTGATATTATAGGGATGCTTTGTGTTCATTGCTTTGTGGAACGTAAGCACAGTCTCCTTTACAAGTGAGTGTAGAGGTAATTGTGAGATTGACCAACAAACCGGTGCAGCATTAACAGTTTTATGTTGATTTAGAATTCAGTCTGCTTCTTCATTCTAATTTGTATGAAAATGTGCTATATAAATAAATGTTGTTGTTGTTCTCTGGATGAACAGTAACCAATTGGGGTGGTTTGAGCACGTAGTTAGGATGCTCCCTCAGTGCCAGCCTTGAGAGGTGTATGAGTTACATCCATTAGTAGATGACTTGACAGGCATGCTAGAGAGATTATATCTCTTACTCAAAGAAACCGTAGAGGACGTTTGTTGTGAATAAAGTTACCTAGTTAGTCTGCCCTGGTGTGTTGCCACCATGACCCTCACTAGGAAAGTGGAATATAATGTTGATGATAACCGTATCATTAACTTGTGAAGCTCTATGTCAGGGGTGTCAAACTCCAGGCCTGGAGGGCCGCAGTGACTACAGGTTTTTATTCTAACCCTTTTCCTAATCAGTGAGTAGTTTTCACTGCTAATTAACTAATTTTCCCTTCATTTCAAAGCCCTGTTTTTAAGGATTCAGTCCTCTGAATTGATTTATTTCTTTATTAAATGACAGCCAAACAGAAATGATATGTGAAACGAGCCAACAGATGACAGGCTAAACTGGGATTTCAAACTCCAACCAATTTCACTCCAACCAGTCTCTTAATGAGAAGCTCATTCTTGCAGTTAATTAAGCCCGTTATTTAATTCAATGGCTTGTTGCTGCTCTCATTCTGCCACAGCAGACATTTCCAGATCTGTTGATTTTTCTGTCTTTTCTAAGAGCACCGTCAAAATGCTTTGGTGACCTGAGAGATCAACCTTACTGAGACCTTCACCTTTCTTTATTTTCAGATATTGTGTGATGGGCACAGGTGAGCTGGTCATATGGTGGCTTGTTTTGTGTCTCATTATTGTTTGGCTACTAATTAAGGAAAAAGAGACAACTAAGGGGCCTGAGTCAAGTTAATTAAAATGAAGGCAAAAGAAGTTAATTAGCAGTAAAAATGGCTCACTAATGAAGAAGATGGTTAGAATGAAAACATGCAGCCACTGAGGCCCTCGAGGACTGGAGTTCGACACCTGTGCTCTATGTCTTAGATATTCATTATGTGTTATATTATGCAAGTGCCACGTGATGCAGTGCTCATGCAAAAGCATTTCTCCATCTAAACAGTCATATCAGTCCATAATGAAATGCAAGTAAGAATTAGTAACTTTGGCATCTTTTTTATAGAGGAATTCAATTCTGTGGTTGGAATTTTGCAAAAACTTCCATCTGTATAGTGTCTTACCATTTTTTGGAAATAAAAAACTTTCATAGTCCAAAATATTTCAGTTACCTGTAACTCCACAGTTGGATTCATCATTCTTCAATTGGTATGGGACAGAAGATTTTTTATAAATAACATGTGGCTGTCCTTCTTCAAATCTTAAACTACTGGCATTCTGTGATCCTATATTCTTCAGTGGCTCAATAAAGTACTGTTCTTCTTCTGTTGTAATAACACCATGCTTGGTAAAAAAATAAATAAGTAAATAAATCATGAAAAAAGTTGTTGAGGATAAGTAAAATATAATCAAAACAGGGAAATAGAAACAATAAAACACTTGTTGCATTTGTATTAATATTAATGATAAAATGTTTGTTAACTTTGCCACATATTTAAGACATCTGCAAACAAAGATTAGTCGTTGGACATTATGTATTTAATCCCACAACAGGTTTTGTTTGAACTGTTTCATACAGAATGGTGGCACAGTGGCTAGAGCTTTGGATTCACACTTCAAAAAAAAACACAGGTTAGAGCCCAGTGTCTGACTATGTTGAGGTAGCCTGTTCTTTGTTTTTTGTGGATTTCCTCCTACATCCCAAAACATGTAGATTAGGTTGACTTGAAATTCTAACTGACTTGTTTGTGATGCTGCCAGATGCTCTCTGTAATGAGATAATCACCTTTAGACAAGGGGATGGGAGAATTATTAGGTTAACCAACCAGTAAGCTAAACAAGATTAGTGAACCTTAACATTTTTCAATTCTATAATATTTTGTACAGAACCTTGCTATTTTTATATGTATTTTACCTGCTTTGATAGGATAATAAATACATTTATATGTACCGTAATATAGCAAAATAACAGTAAATGTCAGTCTCTATACTTTATGTCCAGCTTAGGGGATATAGAAGCAGACTTCAAAATGCATAACATATGCGTCACTAAAAGTGTCCTTTCAAATGGCCACCATATTTAACAGTTACATATTACACAGAAAACCCCTGATAACAAACATCTATATGAAGCATCTCAAGTTTCCTTATCATTTGTACCTCTCTTCCCTGACTCTTTTGTTATATTGCCAAATTAGGACTAAATATACTAATAGGCTTAATGCTCTCTATTACAGAATCTATTAACTTTGTACTTTCATGACAATCATTCAGTGTATGCTACTTGAGATTGAGTTTTGTAAGTTGCCCTGTGTAAAGATTATTTTCCAAATTAATAAGAACAACATAATAAAGGGCACCTTTAATGCATTGTGGTACTTGCTTCTAGCTCACACTTCTAGAAGACTACTTTCAACCGCACTGGTCACTGTCTATTTAGAGCTGTGTTGTCTCAGTTTCCTTTTTCCCCCAAGGTCCTCAGGTACCCACATAAATTAACCAAAATATGTACTGGCTAGGCTAATTTGTTACTCAAAGAATGTATTTGATTGCACCACCTTAAGGTGTAAATAGTCATTTTTAAGAGGAAGAAAACAACTCTTTACGGACCCACAATGGATGGGTGGCAGTGAATGGATATTCTCTTTCTAAAGCAAGACTATGCTCTTTCAAAACAAGTGTTCCTAGCAAAGAGCAAGCATACAATATCCCTCTCCACACGCCATGCATCAAAAATCAAGGAATACTCTCATCTATTTAAAGACTGTGTAATGCTTAATCACTACTGCTGTTTAAGTTTTTTTCAAAATTGCTAAAGTTACAATAAAAAAATCATCTGCCGTGAAGAATGAAAAAGACAATACTACTCACCAAGCCATTACAATTACTTAAAGCTACATTTGTTGTGCTATGTTGATCCTGAAGGTATCCAATATAATGGCAATAATCTATAAAATCATGTCTCCATTCTGGTCCATCTTTATCCCAATATTCTACAGTAAAATGTTTAGACACCAAATGAGTGTTCAGTGTCAGATTTAAATAAAAGTGCCTTCCATAGGCAGAGAGTTTGTAAAACAACCTAGATTCTGAGATATCTTGGTCAACAGGATCTATACTTCTCTTCCGTCGCAAGTGTCTGTTGTGTTTCACAGTATAGCTCATGAAGTCTCCATTTTGATCCACTTGCATAGGAACCGTGAGCTGGTAGTGCTCAAGGTACGAAAGGAATTCCTCTTTGTGTTGACAAGTTGAATACGTCCAAGAAGTATGCATGAAAGAGAAAAACAGGACGACACAAGCACTAGTAACATTAGTCAGATCTTCAAAAAAGGGAGGGCAGTATAATGAAGGACAGTAGGATGTTTTTTAATAAGAGAAAATAACACACTGGATATTAAAGTAAATAAAAAAACACTAACGTGATACTGGCACAAATATATATATATATAAATGTATGTGAAATTAAGTTTACTCTCTCTCTCAATTCCATGGTTTGACATATCTTTAAATAATTGTCAGCCATTCAGCTGTTAAATACAAAATGACAAAATAAAGTCTGTTATGTGGTATTTTTCACCTGAGGCTAGTTTTACCTACTTTTAGGACTTGGCAAGGACAAGATGATTAGTTATATTGTGATATTTAAAACCATACAGCTGTTAGTGTACTTACTATTCACATAACAGTAGATACACGGAGTAAATACAAGGTGGATATGCTGAGTAGTAGTAAGCCTGTCTTCAAAAATCCTGTTGTGACAAGCGTTCTTAATTTTTAGCACAGCCCCCCTGCAATATGCTACTCTTGTGACAAAGATGCCATGACATTTTAGACATCATTATAAATGTGTGTGCATGAATGTATGTATACTGTATGTGTGTACAGCATATATACAGTATCTCTCTCTATATATTTTTATATATCACGCAGCCATGAATTGCATTAAAAAGGTCTGACAATATTATATTTTGTTAGATTACACTTTATAGATATATTTAAATAAAAAACATACCTTGTGAAATATGAGAAATTCTGTTGTTGCTTTGAAATTCAGAAGCAGCCATGACAAGGCTCAACATCCAAGTCAACGTCTTCCACAAAATTTCCATAATTTAGAAACAGTCTACCGGGGGTAGGGGGGTTAGCATTGAGCTAAACAGCTAACAACTTTCTTTTCTCGAATATTGCATTATAATGTGCCTTTTTTGACACTTCTTTCAGAGTATTCCTCTGCTTATTATCCACGTTGTCCAAATTAATTTCAAATTGGTCCCTCCTAGGAGTTTCTGATTTCTTCTGCATTTGGATTCATTTCCTTGCTGTAGAAAGCAAGCATTGCTCCAGAAAATTTCTTCAAATAAAGGCAAAGCAGTAGTTCTACACTGGAGGTCTGTTTTTGCTTATCCATTTATGCACCTTTGAAAAAGAAAAATATATCGTCTTCATACAATCAATGGCATTATTGAAGATCACATGCTATAAAATAAAATTGGTTTCCTGCACATCAAAGTTAATATTATATGACTATCAAAATTAAACCAAAGACATAATATTTAGGATTCCCCCTTTGTCTGTTTGGGTTTTTCTCTGCATACTCCAATTTCTTCCCACTTCCTAAGGATGTGCCTTTTATATTAACCAGTAACATTTTATTGGCCAAGTATGAGTTGCTATGAGAATGAATATGAATATGAATGAGTTTGAAAAATGGGCTTGCATCCCATCCAGGGTTTGTTCTTGCTTTATACCACAGGTTTCCAGACTAAGTTTCAACTCAGCCTGTGTGATGATTTACTGGTAAAATCAGGGAAAATGTTTGAAGACACTAGGAAAACACTTACAGTATTTGTTATATTGTGCTATTTTTACTGTTTAGTAGAAGAAGGGAAAAGTCTTGCGTATTTTCCAGGAGAATACATGAGGATATGCAATATGTCTTAATTCCTATATACTCCTTTTTTAAGATACAAATGTAGAATAAAAGGGAGCCCATTAATGTCTTTGCATGTGGTAGAAAACTTAAACATATATTCTTCTTTTCAAATTTAACTTTGATGGAATGAAATTAACTAAAAAAACTCTTTTATACATAAGCAAAAGTCTTTCTCTCACTATTTCAGAAATCCCAGCTGTGAAGCTGAGCATATCTATTAGTAGAAGATAAAGTAGATTTCTTTCTCCATTACCTAAAGAAGCAATATTAAGGTTTTGGTCTGTGCTAATAACTGGTTGTGAGATACGTCCGGACACCATCAGACTGAGGCCACATCTTTATCAAAAGCACACGTTTATTCACAGTTCTTTACTTCGCACAACACACAGTGCCCCTGCACCAAACACTCCACTAACACGGACCTCTTCCCCAATGTCCTTGGACTGCCTTTCCTCTCTCCACGGGAGCTTCGTCCTGCTCTCACTTCCGACTCTCGCTCCATGATTGTAGGGAGGCGGCCCCTTTTATTTTAACCCGGATGTGCTCCAGGTGCCTGATGACGTCCTTCTGGCAGCACTTCTTAGTGTGGTGGAAGTGCTGCTCCTCTTGCACCCAGAAGCAATCTGGGCGTCCCTGGAAGGATCTTCCTCCATCTTCCGGGGTGTGGCGGAAGTCAACGTTTCCCGGGCTCTCTGAGGCTCGGGGCACCCCCTGGCAATGGCCATGGGCCCCAATGGGCTTCAGCCTCCTTGCTCCTCTCCCGTGGTCCCCTCAAGATCCAGGGTGGTTGCCCCCTCGTGACCGGGGGGACGTATAAGCCACCTCCCGGTCCTTCCAGGTGTCCTGGCTGGGTCTGTCCCCCAGCCTACTGTGATAAGGTGTATAATTAACTTGTTTTTTTTTCATTAGGAATTGGTATTAGATAACTTTTTTCATTATTGCAGCAAACAAAAAAGAAGAAATCTAGTTTTGTAGAGAGAAGAAAGAACACAGGAATTCAAGTGAGCCAGTGACTCTACCAGGAGAGGAAAGTGGTAGATAAAGAAATCAAAGGCTTTACACAGCTGCTGTAGAAAACAATAGGAAAGGACCACAGCTGCCTTCTAAGAACAAAAGGCATGGAATGCACAAGTAAAATAAATAACATTAACAACATAAACAAGCACCATAGGAATCTTAGGACATTACATTCTATGGTGCAAGAAACAACACCTCTAGGGATGTCACTACACAAATTTTCTACAGAATGAGAATTAAATCTAGAGTGCAAGATCAAGCATGATGAAGGAAAGTCTTAAGAGAGAAAAAGATTAAGAATATTAGATAGATAGAGACAGTGGAACTGAAGAGTCGCATAGTGTGGGGGAGGAACGATCTCCTCAGTCTGTCAGTGGAGCAGGACAGTGACAAAAGTCTGTCACTGAAGCTACTCCTCTGCCTGGAGATGACACTGTTCAGTGGATGCAGTGGATTATTCATGATTGACAGGAGTTTGCTTAGCGCCCGTCGCTCTGCCACAGATGTTAAACTGTCCAACTTCATTCCTACAATAGAGCCTGCCTTCCTAACAAGTTTGTCCAGGCGTGAGACGTCCTTCTTCTTCATGCTGCCTCCCCAGCACACTACCGTGTAGAAGAGGGCACTCGCCACGACCGTCTGGTAGAACATCTGCAGCATCTTATTAGGTTTATTCATGCAAGAACTTCAGCATATAACATCACATTGGAAAAAAGAAATTGTATAGGAGAAAAATATTCATTAAGTAAATAACAAAAAATAGAAAGGATGAGCACTGGCTTGCATATGGCAAAAAACATGAGTAAAAAATAATTGAAAATAAAGGAAGAAGCACAACAATTAAGATCTAGTAAACCATCTAAGTGTACTTTCCAAGATCACTACATAAAGATGGTAAACAAGGGATAAGTTATCAGGAAAGTGAAAAATGAATCACCTCAGACAAATCATTTTTGATAAAAGTAGGCAGAAATGTAGTAGATGAAAAAAGGATATACAGTATATGAAGAAAAACAGAGTGCGTTTGTGAGAACCAGGATGTCCTAATCCAGGAGGCATTTCAGAAGCGAAGCAAAATACCGGTAAAATACAATCTTTAAAAATGTAAGCGCTAATGACGAGAATGAAGTGATACTGACAGATCCAGAAGACATGAAAGGAAGATGGTAAGACTACAATTCATTGCTCACAAAAAGAATGGCAAATGTAGAATACAAAAATATAATGCAGAAAATTAAGACGCTACAGCTAAAAAAGGACCAGGCTTACAAAAAGATTAATATGATTAGGAATAAAGGTTAAAGATGAACAACATGTAAGGAGAACAATATATTTTCAGAAAATGCATAAAGGCACTTGGAACAAAAGATTGAAAGGAGCTTATAGAGCTATAGAAAAATATACAAAAAAGGGGACTAGACCAGAAATGTTTTCTTAAAATGGCTTTACTGGCCATTGTAAAGACACGTGGAATGAACAGATCACAGAACAACAATTTTGATTTTACATGCTCTTAAATTAATAGACAAGGTGATAACTCAGATGTCTAGGATGAAACATTAGCCTCTGTGGTATAATTCAAATTTAATTCAAGCCCAGCTGGTACCAGGTTAGCATAATGCAAATGCAATGGCAAAATCTGTACATCTCACCTCCAGAGCTGTTAAGTAATTAACTATTTTAAACTACAGTGAGGGTGTATGTGCTGACAATGACCGTAAAGTAGTGTTATTTTTTTACCTTCCTTTTTATGCTGTTTTGACATTCAACTTTAGGTACAGAATAAATTAGCTGTCATAATTATAAGCATGCCAAAAAGCTGTATTTTCAAAGTTCGGGAAACCCACTAAAACTTCTGCACGTTTTGAAAACTCATTAAAGTGCTTTTAAAAATACTTCATGCCTCTTTTTGAAATATCCCAGTCTAAAACAAAATCAAAATTCACTAAACTCATGTGTTAACACCACAAAAAATAGCCTTTATGTGTAATATGCATTAAAAAGCACTCCTAAAACTGTGAGGGCTCTACATTTCCTTTGGAAAAAAAGTAATTACCAAATTATTAGAAAAAGCTCTTGAAATGAGAATTGGTAATAATTGCTAATAATTTTCATTAATAAAAAATGCACAGACATTATATAATGCTTAATAGGTTATCAGTACATGTAGTGTATATCTAAATTGTTATAAATGTCAGTAAATCATAATTCACTTATTAGGTCATGTGTTTTTAAACAATACAAATGATTTAACATATGGCTAATAAAGCATTATTTATTGTTCAGAAATACAGGGCTAAGTGCATTAGAAAATGACTGACTGACTGACTGACTGAAATACAATTTTCATGTTAAGAAACCCATTTTTGTATGTCTAGGTAATATACAGTATATCAAGACCAATTACTATTGCTTTTGTAACCACATACAAATTTTTTGTTCATAAATTGTAGTCTTTAAAACAGGCTATTTCAATTGTCTAGCTACTTTGTAATATTGAAAGAATTTACGTAAGCTTTTATTATTTAAATGTTTACAGAATCATTTATTCGTTAGTAGTAGACCCTTTCACAGTACTAAAAATAAAGTTTAAACTATAGAACCATTGTAATGATTCATAAAAATGTACTGTATTAATGAAAGTAACTATAATTCTATTTTTATAATTACAATTTATAATTTCTATTTTAACATGATCAGATTATTTTTATCCAGGGCAGTCTTCCCTTATTCACTGACACTTGCTCTAGATAATTTACTTTACAACGCACCTGTTTTGAGATATCCAGCTGTGTATTCGATCTGCTGCAGATTGCCATTTCTTAATATTAACACTGGAGGAGCCATTAATTTTTGTGACTGAAAGTTCAAGAAGAATTAAGTTATAAAAGGATGATTTCCAGTACTCAAAGCCAACATTCTCCTGTGGGAGCCAAAAGCCAGCTTTGCAGCAATAGTGCCTAGAAAGAGGAACCTTTGCTGAATGTCGATGAGAGAGAAGAATGAAAAAGAAAAAAAGATCTGAGGAAAGAAGGGGAGAACTGAACAGACAAGAGAGAACTGGTGTCAAAGGACCAATAAGGAGACAAAGAAGGACAGCTGCAAAATATGGGAAGAAATGTGCCAGAAACATTTAGTGAACAGAATTTGCAATATGGATTGGGCCAAGACCTAAAAAACTGTTTACGGGGAGTAAAATACATATGATTCAAAAACTGGAATTGAATACACCTACAGTATGTTAATGATTAAACATTAAGTAAACTGAGAAGCTCATAAACACTTTCTGCCCAGAAACACATTTTGGCTATGAACTGCTTAAACTGAAACAGCAATAACTGAAGTATAGAATCAAATGGCTTTGAGGTGAAAAAGTAAAAAACGTAATAACACAGAAAGTGCATGCAGACTACACAAACTGCACGACTCAAACACAAACCTTGGGGACTACCCATTATGTAGTCAAGCATGATGGGAAGCATTACATCAGTAAACAATTGAAAAATTGGTCATATTTAATTGATTAATTTATGAACAGACTAATCAGTTTCTACCTTGTTCTTTAACAAATCTAAATTTGTATGTGTACCAGTTCTGTATTTAGTAATTAGTATCATCTATTCTTGTATTTTCATTGGGCCTGCACTCAGTGCAAGAAATTAATTTTAAAAATGATTTTCTATTTACCTTTTCTTTCTGAATCATGGGGTCTCATTTATAAAACTCTGAGTGGAGTCGGATGTGAAAATATGTGTACACCCAAAAAACAGGAAAATGTATGTGGCAAAAAAAAAAATCTGATTTTTAAAACTCGGCCTACTCACATTTCTATACAATTTGACCTTTATAAATCATAATTATCTTGTAAATGTGCATATGTGAACGTACCTGAAGTCCTGCATGGTTGCCACCATGTAACAACCATATACGGACTATGCTAATAAACTTCATAAATATGCAATTTGAAGAGAGGAGTCATATGCAGTGCTCCAAAATCCATTGAAGTGTCTCTCCTCTGCACTCGGCTAGGGGGGAGTTGGGGGGGGTACTGGGGAGGCGTAATGCACCAGTGTCTGAGAGGTGGCCACTAGGACACGGCACATGTAACGACATGATTGCTGCTACAATGATTAGTTTAGGCCGGGGTTCCCAAACGTTTTCAAGCCAAGGCCCACCTAAGAGACTTACCTTAGGCTGAGGACCCCCTATCTCCATCCAAAAAATGACATATCACACAAGTCTATAATAAACTGCTGTACAGGCCTACTGCCTGCTAAGTGCATTTAACAAAACTAAACAAAACAAGGCACTTTTACTATGGAAAAAAATGACTGCCTTAATAAGCAAAGTAAACTCACCCTACGCCTAGTGAGACTTTTGGGCTTTGACGTTTTTGCACAGTTTGTCCACTCTGGACTGCAGCTGACCTAGGGACAATCTCAAATCATTTTCCACATTTAGAAGTGCTCTGTTTTTGGTTTTCAGTACTTTCAATGCACCGGTATTTTATTGCAAATGGTCTTTTGGCTCAATACTGGATATTCATTTCTGAAATTGCTACAGAATTCTGACAGGAATGGCAGAGAATTGCATTTCAAAATTTTCCATCATTGGCTATTTCACTTAATTCCTCTTGTGACCTCAAATCAAGACAATCATCTTCAGTTCTGGACTCAAATGGATTTCTGATTCAGTTTAAATGAAGATTGTCCAGGTCTGGGAAATGGTCACTAAAGTATTCAAGGGTGTCAGATGTGACAATATTATAGGCAGGACTATATCTGCAGGCACATTGGATGTTCCAAGTTCCTGGTGAAGGAGTGGGAACATTACAGTATTTCCTTCGCTCAGCTTTTTCTCCCCAAGTCCAGTTTTTCGTATAAATGCACAAACTTTATCTTGCAAATTAAGTATGCTGTAATCGTGGCCCTCCATGCTCTGACTCAAGGTATTTAAAAGATTAAATATGTCAGTGAAATATACAAGCTTCAGAACCTATGATTGGTTGTCAAAAACGCTAGCAAACTGGGAGTTCTCATATCAGGGAAATTCACAGAGATCAAACACTCGTCGTAAAACTGCCCTGCAACCTGAGAATGCAGCAGAAGGCTTTCAAAACTGGCGTCCATGTCACTGCACAGTTTGGCAAACAGACTGTGTTTAAGGGTACTATCTACAACTTTAACAACGTCTTGAAGCACTTGTTGCAATTTATCCTCTAACTGTTCAGCGACAAGTGCTTCTATGTGAAGCATGTAGTGTGTATCCACAGCATCTGCAGCTCTGGGCTTTATTAACACAACAGCTCCACTATGCTTATCTATCATGCAGCGGCGCCATCCCAAACCAGTCAACTAAATTTGCCTGCATGACCGCATCCAAAATTTTAAAAATGTCCCAACCTGTTGTCTTCCCCAGAATTTCTCTGCAGAATAAATGCTCCTGAACAAACTTCTCATCTCCAAATAATCTGACATAGGCAATAAGCCGTGCTGCATTAGCTACATCTGTGCATTCGTTCAACTGAAACGCAAACTTAGGACTGTTTTTTTTACCTGTTCCAGTAATTGGTCTGCTACATCCTCAGCCATGTCAGATATTCACCTACACACAGTGTTGTCTGACAAACGGGCAGTGTCAATTTTATCGGCAGGTTCCTCACCAAGCAATTCCTCGAATTATGCCTTTAGTCACTAGTAATATCAGATCTCCCCCAACTGTGTGAGCTTTCTTTGGACGGGCAATGCGATATGACGCCAAAAAAGATACCTGCAGTGCCCTCTCTGAAAAACCATTGCTTGCTGTGTAAAAGTGTTCACTTGTTTCAAGCAGTGCTGTTTTCCTTTGGAAAAATTCAACATGTTTCCCAACATCAGCTGAATGCTTTTGTTCTAGATGTGCTTTCAATGTAGACGACTTTGAACATTTGTTTGACGGAAGAATGCATTTGGGGTAATCAAGTCCGCCTTTTTTCTTAGCCAGTACAAATCTGAACTCTATGTATGAAGCTTCATAGTTTCTAGATTTACATTTTGCTTTAGAATATGACTCATCCGATGAGTTTAAAGCAGAACTACAAGATGGGTTTTCATTGGAATGTTTCCTTTTTAAAAAACAATCCATCGGTACGTATGTTTTAGCATCCGACACACTATGTCTAGTTTGCTCTGAACTGCTTTAACGCCACAATTCAACATGTGTACATCTACTGTAGCATTTGAGTAGCATTTCAAAAACACATTTATTAATAGGTATAAGCATGTTTATTAATAGGTATAATTGGCAAGTGCACTAACAAAGTGACAATGATATTATTAAAATACAAGGTGAAGTAGAAAAATGCTTTATTATTTACAACTTTCTAAAATAACAAAATCATATTAATTTTTTCTCCCCATTTTGCCATGGCCCCACCCAGGTTGTATAGGCGATATGAAACATTGAGGCTTCATCTAGTTACCTTACCAACAAGCCGGCCATAACATACAGCACCAGCCACAAATCATCTAATCAACACTATTTAGCCTCAAAATAAATTAATCACAGGTTGACCCAAACCACTGAGCCACAACATTTGTCAGTCTAGGCATCACAGATGACTTGCGCAGTAATGGAAAATAACTGCTTATAGTTAACAAAAGCAGCATTATTCTTACTAGGAGCCCTTACTGCAATGTAAATGCTGTCAACTGCTCCATTTACTTGAGGAAAACTGGACACTGCTGAAGATTTCCATTTTATGTTGACGTATGCAACCAGACCATATGGAAACTGAATGTAGCACTTCATCAGTCATTTATGGCTTCTAGCACAGTGGGCATGATGGAATTGAGGCTTGGCTGAGATATTCCTGACCAGTTAGCCAGTTCGATGTGGTAGGTGCATTTTGCCAGCAAGCCAACTGTTGTAAAAATCTGCATATGAACAATTATAGCCTGATTTTGAGCAGCCTGCCTTTCTAATGCCAGGCTCACCTCAGTACATAGTTCAAGAGAATGGCTCTTGAAAGTCTAAACTGGCTCATAAGTCAGTTGTCATCATGAGCAAAAAATTCAGACCTGTCCCTAGAAGCTTGTTCCGTTCATATATGTCTGTTTGGATAGTCTTCAGGCAATGCCAAACAAGCCATTAGGCTATGAATAGGCTACAGGACATCATAGGTTTCTGTATGCTGGGAGTGAATCACACCTGTGTTTTTACTGCGCTTTGGTTTATAATACTTGCAAGTGACAACAGGTAGCCAATAAAAACTGACAAAAAAACAAAAAAGTTCTTCAGGGCAAAAACTAAATACTAAATACTAAGTACTAAAATAGACTCGGTACATCATATTAATTATTTGAGGTTTAATATGTCTGTTACATCAATGCAAATTAATATCACCAAGCTGTTTTTATACTTATTATACCAGCGAGTTGTTATTTACTTGGTTTGGCTACATTTCCCTATTTCCCAAAATGTTGTGTACAGATGGGTCAGAGTTTGCCATAAACATATGCAGGTTTTCCTTTCAAGTTTCCTTTTATAAATCCTGACTTCTGCGTGGAAAGCTGTGAATGCACATTTCAAGACTTTTTTTGTGCATATGCAAGTTTTATAAATCTGACTCCAGAACTCTGAGCTTCGTTGAAACAAGTGTGGGCTGTGAAATTAGCCAAAAATGTAGATTTTTACATTAAAAAATAAAAACAGTTGTATATTTGAATATATTCAAGTATAGGTTACAAATTCTGGGTGGTATATACACCTTTGTATCCTGTGCTGTTTTTTATATCTTAGTCATATTTTTACTTTTTTGCTAATGGTGTATTTACAAAGCATAAAGTTCTTATGACTCATGCAGTGTTCCTATACACATACACAAACCGCAGCCTTCAGATGAATGAGGCACTTGAAAACACAGGCTTTCACAAAAATATGGTTCACTGTGAGTATAAATTAATGTCGTCAAAGTGAAAGCATAGCAAGGTACACTACCTCTTTCTACCTGTAATACACATAAGAATATGAGACAATATAACTTGTGACTGATCAAATACGTCATAAGTCATAACTAAATAATTTTTCTTTTGCCCTGCTATGCTTCTTCGTTCTCTTATAAGCCAAAATGCATAATGCTCCCCTAAGCACCTCTAATTTATATAAAGTACTGTGCATTTTTAAGTGGTTTACAAAAGAAACAATTGAATGTACTAAGATGCTCTTTATTGTTACACTGTAACAATCTTTAAGTGTTTCCTCCTTACTATTATTATTAACTCACTAGGCAAACTTATTTAAAGCAACTTGCAAAAAATCGGTAAAATTAGTTTGAGTGTTTTTTGGGAAACTACTAAGACAAAAACAAACAATGCAGAGCAAAATTTTTAAATAAAACACCATAACAGCGAGCTATACTTAGTTTGCAGGCTAGATGAAAATTAGCTGTCAAAAAAATGCACATCCTTGACTGGAAAAAGCTCAAGCCAGAAATGCAAAGGCTTGATTTTAAAAATGAAAAGCAGTCCTCATTTAAACACATGTAAAAGACGCTCTAGCCTTCAAGCCTCATGAGTAAAAAATTAAGTTCAAGTTGCCCAAGTACACATACACACCGAAAAGTAAACCTGGAAAATAACAAGGCCTAAAGAAATAGCCTAACAAGTTCGAAACAGGTGTCCAGCACAAAAAAAAATATTTCATAAACAACACAAATAGTGATTTTTCTAAGCATGAAATTATATTATGCATATGATGGGAAATTGAAAATAAATGAGTTGGAAGGATGGATGGAGTTTAGAAGGCAAAGCTGTGGGTTGTCATAGAGATTTGAATAAGCTAGATTACCAAAGAAAGCTTATTACTTGTTAAACACGGCATCTAGTGTGGCTCTGCCACAATGGCCCTATTGGTGAAACACCACTGTTCCCAAGGACATGACAAATAATTAATCCTAATCAGTTCTCTCCTGAATGCACACATCAAATGAAAATATGTGATGGTGGTGCTATTTGAAACCAAACCCTTAACAAACTGCATCTCTCTCAGGTTGTTGTAGCATACTCAGGGAGAACAGGTACAGTGTAAATACATTGTCTTTTCAATTAAATTTATCCCACATCCTAAAGACAGCCATGTTAAGTTAACAGGTTATTCAAAATGTGCCCATATGAGTGTGAGTATGTTAGTGGGCCCTGCTTGAGACAGGTGTTTCCTTCATAGTAGGTTTTCACCTTGTGATAGATGCTGGTGGGATGGGCTCTGGCAACTCCTGAACCTGTAATGGATTACGCAGGTAGGACTTGTTTGTTTGCAGCCCTGCTACAACATCTCTATTAGGCTTAGGTACGGACTTTCATTATGCTATGATATGGTTTGATTTGAAAATTTTTGACATGTTTTCTTTTGCCACTTGTGGAATAGTGGGACATTTTTTTTTATGCTGGAGAATCTTCTATTGTTTATTGTTAGTTGTTGTTTTAATATTGTTAAAAATAAATCATGGTGTTTTGTTTGTTACAAATGCTGCCATTTTGGGAATTTTGTTTATGGTTGCTACCACATTGCTTTGGGAGGGCAACCGGAAATACTGGGAGTCCTCAGGTTACGACACAGTTCCGTTCCTACAACAGTGATGTAACCCGAATTTTGGTATAAGTCGAAACACACCCTAGCCTAAGTCACTTACCTATCCTAACACATTTGCAAAATTATAATCTAGAACATAAAAACACAACTAAGCCACAGAAAAAGGAAAAGGACAGAAATATACTGTACTGTTACTGTAGTAACAGAAAAAATGACAAAAAATGAGTGTAAAAATAAATTCATTACCTTTATTCCTTCTGATCTCTTTACAATGTCTAATTTCACTTCCATCGTGATTGCTTTCCTCTTCTTCGAAACACTACCATCTGAAGACTCTGACTTTCGTTTAGGAGCCATGATAAGGGCCAAAAAGTTGCCAAACAAAGCAACACAAATAGAACACTTCCTCCGCGTGCAACCAAATGAGTTCGCCAACTCCCTTGCTGTGTTACTGCGTATCCTTCCACTGCGCATAACCAAACTAGTTTGCCCACGTAGTCTGTAAGTACAACGCTAATAGCATAAGCCGAAATACTCGTTTCAATTTTTTTAAGTTTTTATGGGAATGAGCGTTGTAAGTTCGACTCCCTCACTCATACACCGCGTACTTTTACTTTCACTTTCACAGCATGCAACAAAGCTACTGTAGTTCGCAAACTCCCTTACTCATATGCCACATACTTTCGCCACAAGTCTGTAAGTATGATGCTAACAGCGTAATCTGAAACACTTAAGTCTCTATTTTTTATTTTAAGTTTTTATGGGAATGAGCGTCGTAAACTCGAAACGTCGTATGTCGCGACGTTGTAACCAGAGGACCCCCTGTATGCAGCATGTGAGTTCACAGTTGCAAAAGTATAAAGTCCTGCATCATGCACTACCTGGTGATCCAAGATTGTGGATTCACCCAAAATTGCCAGAGCTCGTTTTCATTGTTTTTTTTGGAAGTTTTGGCTAGCAATTCTCTGCTTTGTTTTCCTGTCAACAATTTAGGCTTAGCATTTTGATTTTGGTTTCTAGATGACTGATTTCAAAGCTATGAATTTTCAGCTACATTTCATTTCTTGTCTTATTTCAAAAACACCTCAATATTTTCCATTGCAGGCAGTACAAATTAGGACAATCTGTTTCTTTTAGCAATTAACTATTCTGATATGAACTTATTTTTGAGTCTTGGATCATTCTATTGCCACTCAATCTAGCAATACTTCAGCTTATGGATGAATGGATGAATTAGCTGGGATCCTCCATAAGAATTTCCTGATAGAGAGCAGAAGTCATGGTTTCTTCAGTTATAACAAGTCATCCAAATCCCGAGGCATCAAAGCATCCACCCACCATCACACTACTGCCACCATGTTTAACTGTTGGCATGATGTTCTTATTGTGTAATATTGCATTTGGTCTATGCCAGGTATAATGGGTCTCTTGTCATCTGAAATGTTTAACTTTTGTCTCATCTGTCCATAGATCATTCTCCCAAAAGACTTCAGATTATCCAGGTGCTTTCTGACAAATGAGACAATTATTTTCTTATTGGTTAGCATTGGTTTCTGCCTTGATACTCTCCAAAGAAGCCTATTTGTGCTCTGGATCGTTTCGATTGTTGAGTTATGAACACTAATCTGCAGTTCTTTTGATGTTTTTTTCTGAATCCTGTGTGCCTGACCAGACACTCCTGGGAAGATTCATTACTGTTTTAAGTGTTTTACATAAGTTTTTTCTGACTCTGAGTGAGATAGTGGTAATTTTGTAATAGTCTAATAACATGCCAAGTTTGAAACCTGAAGTCTAACCTTTATTTCAAGCCCATAACACTACCTCTAGTCTATATATACACATGTTAAAGAACAGCCTGCTGACACAAAAAATTATTGTAATCTTGGATAGTGCAGAACTGGACATGCTAACCTTTATATGCTCACTCCAATGGTGACACACATGGTACAGACCTGGGTGTCTCTTGGTAAGATTACAATGGAAACTTGCAATGTAACTGTCAGAAAATGGAAGTGTTCACAGCAAACAAATATGCCATTGCAGCAAGAATATTTCTTAAATATGTCTCTTATAAAAAAAATGCAAGAATTTACTATTTTGGGTTAAAAAAACATAATCGAATTTAACAAAAGGGCTTGTGCTACCTCAAAATACTGACAAAAAAAATTATGATGAAATACCAATAATAATGTGGAGAATATAGCTGTCACTGTGATTCAGTAGAATTCCAGCTCCTTAAAAATGGCTTTGTTTACTTTCCACACTGATTGATATTAACAATATTTTTTTCTGATTTCTTCAGGAAATTCTTTTGATTGTGGCATTATGTGCTTATTAAATCAGGCAACCTGACTATGATTGTAAGGGACATAATAAGTAAAATTTAAAATTTGAACAAGACTGTCTATGTTCAGTCAACTGAGTAATTGTCCCCTTAATAAGGTTATTTTAACTAGGGGAGAATTACTTTTTCACGCAACATCAGTTGATGGTGAACAACTTTATTTATTGAGTAAATTATATAATTTTTAAACAGTGCTGTTTATTTACTCATATGCTCTTTATCTAAGACTAGATTACGACTGAAGACACAAAAATATTCAGTATTAAAAATGTACAAGAACACAAGAAAGCAGGAAGGAGGCACCTGCACTTTCAAAGCTCCGTACCTGAGAGACCACTTTTAAGAGATTTTTACCTTTTTAAGTTTACTGACAACCACAGACAACAATCAAAGAATTTGTGTGTATCTCAGTAGCTGGAAAGGATTTTTTTTCTTCTCTGACAGTGATGGCAGCTCATGACCTACCACAACACAAAAATTATTAACAGACAAATGTTTTATACCTCAGAAGTTGAGGGGTATGCAAGTTTTGCGCTTGTACTCGCATATGTTCCTCAGAATCATACCCATGCTGATGAAGAAGGAAGTCCAGTTTGCGACCCCTTTTTAAGTCAAGAACTTCCTGAAATTCATATTCTTGTTCACCTTCAACCATAATAGGCAAAGGAGGTGTTTTGTTGCCTGAATATTTTCTTGAGTATATGTACCAGTTTTTTGGTTTGAAATGTGAAAACACGGGTAAATTCTAAAATTTGAAGGTAATGCGTGATGATAAGTCACAGGACCAATGTGTTTACTAATGGGATAGGGTTTGATTTATTGGGAAAAAAGTTGATGTCTTGAGTATGCACCTTCTGTCTAAACTTAAACTTCAGTGACCGTTCCCTATTTATGTCAGCCCTATGTTTGGTACAGGCTCATAGCATCAATAAATGCTCCCACATTTTTACCCAACTAGTGTGTAATCTTTTCAAGTATTCCAAAAGAATGGATATTGCAAAAAAAAGTGGAAAAAGGAAAAACTGGAAGCAGGAAACCAAACTTGGTGCTCAAATGAAGACATTTTAGGTAAAAGACTATAGATGATGCTATGAAAAAATTCAGCAAGAGCAATAATATTGAACCAGTCTGATTAGAAAAACATCAACAGTACATCACAAGAACTTTTCTACATCTTGACCAACTCTTTCAGATTGACCGTTACACTAATGATGACAGCCTAAAATGATTATGAATTTAATACCAATTTTAGTACAAAAATCTTGTGAAAACTTTTAGATAAATTAAGGACCTCAATCTAACAGAATAGATCTTGGTAGCACATAAAGCCAAAAATAGTTATAAATGAGGAGCTTTAAAAAAATGACCATCTATAACTAAAATGATAGTTGGATTGTTTGATTGTAGCAGATCCATGATAAATTCCATGATTATGTTCTCCCACGGGAGGAGAGGGAGTTTGACGGATGCAATCATCCAAGTCTAGTGGTGGGGGTGGGGATGGTTTGGGAGCAAGTCTACTGCCATAACAAATTCTTTAATGTCCTATGACAACTGCTGTCCACCTAAAATTTCTAAACTCTTATTAATAATAAGATGCCATTATAAAGGAGAGGAATGTCCCCAGTTTAGAACATTCCCAGTAATCTGTTCAAATAATCTTTGTACAGGTGTCTTCACTGGAAGCAGACACAAAAATTATGCAGTCTAAAAGGAACCCTGAATGTTGTTTGGCAATTCACATTTCACCATTCTACAAATTTATCTAAATTTATATTTTTGGTTCTACAGTTACATCTTTAGGTTCATATACTCTAAAAAAGAGTTTTCAGTTACATTACTCAAACCAGGATGAAAAGTAATAGAAAAATTACAGAGTGACCAACACAGTTGGAGTGTATTTAACCTTTCGGCTGCCTTTAAATAGGTTAAATTCTTGCAATCTGTGAAAATAATGAATGGTTGTGCAGAACCCTCTAATCAATGAAGCCACTCCTCAATTGGTAATTTTCCTGCTAGCACTTCACAGTCCCCAGTGTCATAATTTTGCACACAGGATGATAACTTCCTTGGAGCTATTTTGAGGCAGCTTAGCTATTGGCTAAACAAACAGACTTTATAGACAGAATGGTCTCCTCTCGTTTTTCAAACTTCTTATGTTCTTGTGTTGAAAAGTATGCTTAAGGGTGTATCTCATTAGTGTTTGGAATGTGTTGAGATAAAACACTGATACTTGAAGCATCATCTTCAGCCTTAAAGGGTAAACCAATAGCTGGCTAACAATGTAAATTTTCATTTCAAGGTACTGAATGTCTCCTGAGTGTCATCAGGCTAAAAAAAACCTTTTATTGGACTTACTTGTTGGATTGAATATGGAGATAATCAAAGAGCTGAAATTCTCTCTAAATTGTCTATAATAATTTGTAAATACAAAAAAAAAATTTGCATCTGTTTTACACTATCAGGTGATTTTGAATTTGTTATCATGATTCATCTCTAATCCAGAATGATTAATACAATAGCCCAAGCACTGCACCAAAGATTAATAACAAACAATTTATTCTGTCTTAATCAGGATAGCTCTTACTCAGGGTTTCTTTAACTTTTTTAATCTTGTAACCCAATCTTTCCCTTCTTAGTATCTTAGAGACCCTTTTCATAGCGGAGCAAAGTCAATCCATCCATATGTGACCTATTCTCATATAGCAAGTTTAAGTTTAAGAATCTCTGCTCTAACTTAACCTGCTGTACTTTACATGAATTTTCATATCTCTCTATTATAAAAAAAAATCCTGGGAGAGAAAGATGGGAGACGAGAGATGATCTTCACGTTAAAATCACAGAAGACACTTAAAAGACCCGCGAGACGAAAGAGATTGGCCACGGAGCGTCTTGCGGGGACCTTAAACATGAGACTTTGCGCCAAGAGATTGACCCAGGACCGTCTCGCAATGACGTGGAACATGATATTCTTGCAAGACACACCCTACTTACAACCAATATCAAATAAGACCACGGGCAGCAAAACACTCAGTCGTGTAAAATCTTTGAGCACACACAGATCCAGGGCTCTCAGCGCATATAAAGCGTATAAGAACAATAAATGAAACGTCGACGACTAGCAAAGAAGAAAGCAGCGCGGAATAAAAGAGACTCAACAGCATTGGAGAGAAAAAAAAGAAAAAGAATAATCTAGGTGCAAATTCAGAAAATAAGTAAAGTAATTATCAGCCCAGAACAAGCAGAACTGAAAAAAAAGCAGAATTAAAAGACAAAGAGTAAAAGACAAAGCAGAACTTCATAAAGACGTTCACAAACGTTGGCACTATATACATGCAGAGCAGGTTAGAGATTATGAAAGCAGTGAAATTCGAAAGGCTCAAAAAAAAAAAGCTGGCACGATACACATGTGGAGAAAGTTAAAGAATATAAAGTAGGAAAATTAGAAAGTATAAAAAAAGAAAGTAAAGATCGCAGTAGCGCAAACAAACGGAAATTATTACTCGAAAAAGGGAAAATAATCACTATGGACCAGGTGCCATTAAAAAAAAGCAGGACATAGCGAGGTCAGAAATAAAAGACAGAGTAGAACACAAAGTAAAATGTCATAAAGAGGTTAAAAAACAAGGGGGCCAAACACATGCAGAACAGGTTAGAGATAATGAAAACTGGAATTCAAAAGACTCAAAAAAAACATAGGCGCGAAACACATGCAGAGCAAGATACAGAATATGAAAGCAGAAAAAAACGACAGTGTCAAAACAAAGAAAGTAAACATCGCATTAGCGCAAAAAAAGAGAAATCATTACTCAGAGAAAAAATGAAAAGGCAAATAGAGATCGAATATATGGACAGAGGTGATATGTCAGAAGTACGTAAATATCGTAAGGCTTTGAAGTTTAAGTCAGAGAATTTCGAAAACGGAGTTTACCTCACATGCATTTATTGATTACTTTGTAAAAAAAAAATTAACTGCTGATAATGTAGATCGCTTTGTCTGTGCTGAAATTCCAAACAGAGAAACCTATCCTGAATTATGTTATAAAGTCATTAAACACACGTCTCACGGACCTCATCTAAAAGATTCAGCATATTGGGACTTAAAAGATTCCAAATATTGTTTTTACAGAAGTTCTGAAATAAAAGTGAAACTAATGAAATAGCAACAATTCAAAGAAAAAAAAAATCTTAAAAGTGTTTGTACAGAAAACCAAACACGGGGGTTGGCGAGCGAAGCCCCCTAATTTGGAAAAAAGATGGATATATCTTTGATATACACCAGTACCCAAATGACCTAATAAATCTCAATATATATTGTTAACAAACAACTATAAGGCCACCAACGCATTAGCCAATCAATGAAGCATTACTTAATATTCATAATAACCAGAAGTTGTAATAAATGCAGTTTCCACTCATCCCCCCTTGAACACAAATCAAACTGTATATACATCTCAGATCCAGGTTCATGAATACAGTGGATCCTGTAATTTGATCAAAGTGAGATGAAATCAAAAGCAGAGAATATTTATGTTTAACTGTAATCAAGCTAATGTCTTGACAATTGACACCAAGATGAAGAATACGGTCAATTTAATAAAAAAAATTAAGCCAGTAGGAGGATTCTTTTGGACATAACCATCCATGGCTTTTGTTTTAATCTGAGACAATGGATACACATGACCCTTGGGCAAAACAACCCTGTGAGAGTGGCAGTTGCAGTTTTTAGTGGGACAGTGGCAACTTGGACCAGTAGTATAAGTGAGGCAAGGGTTTGACGATGAGCTAGCTCAGAGGGGGGAGCATTAGTTATTTAAGTATGAATGTGCAGTTGAGAGATTCCCCATTGACGGCTCTAGGTGTTGGTAGCACAGTGACTGCTCTGCTGTATAAAGGATCTGAGTCCAGGGAGAGAGGGGAGGAAAAAAGAAATGCAAGAGAAAAGATGTCAAAGTGTCTGAAAACCAGCAGGAGAAGCAGAGTGTGAGAGGGTTGGTCAGAAGGAAGTCTCTGGCAGGAAGCAAGTGAAGAGCGCCATTTCAAGGAGATGGATCAAGTCCTGTTGACCAATGAAAAGAGCAGGGGGAGACTGAGGGCTCTAGAATGTAAGAGAAAAGAAATAAAGTGCTTCAAAGTAGGACATCCTGTCTCCATTTGTGTCAGTACATTTAAATTAGAAAATGAGATTATATATAACATTTAACTTTAATTTTGTTCTCTGATAACAGTTTACCTATAAGAAATGTTATTTCCTTTATCCAGGTATTTACCAATAACTATAAATAATTAATTAAGTTGGGAATTTACATAATACTTGATGGCAGAGGGGTGTTTCCAGAATATAATATTTATCTGTATGCTGATTGGTGTAATTGAAAAACCTAGTCATTACAAGAAAATGAACCTTAGCTGATTAAACAAAGCTTTCTTTTAGATTTCTTCAGTCTGCCAAATTACATTAACTAAAGGGCACACAGGAATCCATCAGTTTGTGTAAATAAACGACATCCATGTTTTAATTTCATTTGTAATGATGGCTCAAGACTGTTCTTTATTTATTGAGTATTTCTCAAAACAAGGGCTACTGCAGACAGTGAGGAAGTGAGTAGAGCGCACTCTGGGAAACTCTAAGCTAATGCCGATCTGCATGAAAATACCAGCACCCTTGACATCTTGAATCTACTGACCTATTACTGAATGGGAGTGGAGGGGATGTTCTTCACAGCAATCCTCACAAAGTGCAGGTGCAGAGTACCTCAAGGCAAAATGCGTAAATAGATTATACCACTCACTAAATGCAGAACTATCACATATAAGGATGCCTCAAAAAGAAGGTAGAAACTATTTAACATAAATGAAAACAACAATATCTGTCCTCAGCTAATTCTAGAACTACAGCCAGATTGTAGAAAAGGAGTCAGAGACAAGCCAGACACAATCAGAGTCGTTAGTGCTGGGCCGGCCAATCTGATAAAAGAACTTTTCAACCCAGTGGTTCCAGTTCTCCTTTATCTGAGATGACTTTTCCATAGGTAGGCAATAAACATGGAAGCGGTACCAAGTGTCACATGAGGTTACCAAGAAGAGAAACATAATAGAGGAGTGCTAGTATCAGTTTACAAATATCATATTACTTATATTTTAGTACTAAAGATTAACAACATTAAGATGCTAATCAGCATCTCTAGTCAGGGTATGCTAAACAAAATTAGTGAGTCTCCAGTCTTGTTTTAAAAGCTCAGGTAGACCATTCCACACCTTCGGGGCCCTGTAGCTAAAAGCTCAACTTCCCACTGTTTCTTTGTTAATCTTTGGAATTATAAGCAGGCTGTCATGTTGAGATCTTAATGTGCACTCTGGTTTGTAAGTAATGGTAAATTCAGACAAGTAAGCAGGGCCTTGAATATTTAAGGTTTTATATCAGTGTTTTTCAACCAGTGGTGTACCGTGAGAACTACCCAGGTGTGCCGTGGAAATAATAGTGTACTGCTCCAGGGTCTGAGCCTGAGAGGAACAAGCTCCTAAGGTGGTCAAGACCTGTCTGAGGACTACAGGACTACCTGGAGAAGCTGGCATAAAAGCAGCTTTGCGACTGGTATGTTGCAGACACAGCACTTACAGCACTTTGGATGCATCTCCCAGAGTCCCTCTGCCTGGGTGTGTGGTTGCCAGCAAGTCTCACAGGGCTGCTTGACAGTGGGCATACAAGTTGCAGGCTAAAGGATGAAGCAGCTGAGGTGTCTTCGAATGCTGATCTCTGAGCTGTTTTTTAACCGACCTATCTGGTAGTCAGGACAGTTGAGCACATGTATGAGATATAACATGTTGGTGGACAGTAGAACAGTGGTTTGCCTTGGGGTGTTTTTGGTTACAAAAAATCTGCCACCACAGTTCAAATGTTAAGAACCACTGTTTGATATGTTAAAAGGAGGATTTTGAAATCTCCTTAACTGAGAGCCAGTGTAATTACTTAAGAACTGGAGTTATGTTTTCATACTTGCTGGTTCTTCTAATAATTCTTGCAGCAGCATTCTGCATTAACTGAAAGCTATATAAAGAATGATTTGAACAGTCAGTGAACACTACATTGTAGTAGTCAATCATACCAGAAATACATGCATGCATTAATTTCTCAGTATCCTGCATATTTAGAAAACACCTTAATTTTCTAAAGTTTATAAGATGAAAAGCAGGTTTTGAATAGTTTTGCTTTAAACAACATGCTAGTATCAAAGATAATGCCTAGATAGCAAGCTGATTCAATAAAACTAATAGTGATTCCAACTTAGTAAAATAATGACATTCCCTCTAATAAATAACATTTATGTTTTATCTGTGTTCAAAGAAAGTATCAACTGCCCATAGTTTAACAATTAATCAATGGAGAGATATTTTTGTTATGATAATCAGTTTCCACTTTGTTTTCTATGTGTTTTATTAGAACTGAATCTTTATATGTGCTAATTCTGTATTTAGTAATTTGTATAATCTATACTTGTATTTTACAAATTTTACTTGAAAATTTGCCACAGCAGTCTGTGCCTGCACTTAGTGAAGAGCGCTATACAGAAACAGTGCATATTGAATTGTAAAAATTGAGTACATGTTTATACATTGTATGCAAAACAAATAACAGCTACACAGTCTGGGAGGTTCATTCCTCAATTAATTTACATTTATCTTATCTGCTATGAATTATAATAAGACGTAAGGTGAGTTAATGTAGCAGAATTTTACACAAATTGCTGAGGTGACACTGTGTTCCTTACCATACATGCTACTCTGCTGGCACTTCACTAACTTGCACTGAGATTTGTTCTGAGTGAAACTGAAAAATATATAAAATATACAAGTTGGCACCTTTGTCAATGTAAACGTAAAGCAGTAAATTAATAATACATTGAGGCTGCACAGAATGCTGCTCTGTTATAAGGTGGGCAATTAGAAATATTTGCCAATGCTTTTAACTGGCATTTTTTGCAAAACTCAAAAATTTATACAGCACACTCTAGAAGAAGAATGGACTTCCCCAACAAATTTCCTTGAAGAAAAAGTATGACAAAAAATGGCCACTGGGAACAGAGCAGTTTGATACAGATACTGTAGACATGACGACAATGGAAGGTGCTTATTGCTTTTTAGAAATATTAACCTAAAAATAATAATTTGATTTCAAAAAAATGTTTATGGTACAAGAATAATAAAAAACTGCAGGGTTTATTTATGTAATTTTGGAATTTATATTATATGTTTGCATAAGCAGTATCAGCAATTCTTACAGGTAATTGTCACCTGCAGACACTTTTGCTATTTTTTTTTTTTTTACAATGACCTGACTGAATACTGTCATGTCAAGAGAATTGTAGTAACCGCAACAACATATGATGTTTGGAAGGAAGGCACATCAGGACAAAGAAGTGGTTGCAAGAAATGGTTTCTTAAACAAGCGATGCAAAGCAAATATACTAGGAAATTAAACAGGAACGATTTACAACCAACTATATACCTCTCAATCTTATGGCCAACAGAGATGTCCTAAATACTCTGTTTCCCTTTTTCCAAACTTTTGCTCATACACCCCACTTCCACTCCACTGAAATTCCCCTTACCTTCCATCTTCTCTTGCCAATGTCAAACGATCCACAAACCGCCCACCCTTCTTTTTATCTCACCCATTGAAGGCACCACTCCTTTTCTTCTTCCCAGTGTCAATCCATTTCCTGAGAGACAGTTCTCCATGCTGCTCATACCATACACAATATATATATATTATATATGCCCTATATATATATATATATATATATATATATATATATATATAT
>JANRMT010062835.1:57724612-57820439 GCA_026402145.1 Polypterus bichir lapradei | reverse complement strand
GTCATGAAAATAAAGAAAACACATTGAATGAGGAGGTGTGTCCAAACATTTGGCCTGTACTATATATATATATAAAATATAATATAATATATATGCCCTCACCATACATAAAAGTCTCTTAGCCAAGATGCTACCATATATTCTCTGAATATCTGAAGGCAACAATTTGGAAAATGTCTGTCTGCAAGAGTAGTGGCTCTCAAAGTATGGTCTGCATTAGTCAAGTGGTCTTCAAGGCACCAGTCATATCTGAACAAAAAACTTGATATTTCAACAATTCAGATACAGTATGTTAGTATAGTAGTAGTTTTTAAAATTTACACACGCATAATGATCACTCACATAAACCCTTGCATACCAAGTTATGTCATAGCATGATCGTTGCAGGGCGGCACAGTGGCACAGTGGGTAGCGCTGCTGCCTCGCAGTTAGGAGACCTGGCTTCGCTTCCTGGGTCCTCCCTGTATGGAGTCTGCATGTTCTCCCCGTGTCTGCGTGGGTTTCCTCCGGGTACTCCAGTTTCCTCCCACAGTCCAAAGACATGCGGGTTAGATGCATTGGCAATTCTAAATTGTGCTTTGTGGGGTTTTTTTCCTGTCTTGCGCCCTCTGTTGGCTGGGATTGGCTCTGGCAGGCCCCCGTGACCCTGTTGTTAGGATATAGCGAGTTGGATAATGGATGGATGATCATTGTATTGTTAAACAACCTGTTTCATCACACCTTCAAATGCATTGTAATTTACTGATGTTTTTTGCTGGATAGATAATGGAACAGTGCAAAAAACTGACATTTCAGCCCTTCCTTCCTTCATTCTTTCATCTCTGTTTATAATTTTATTAAAATCAGACTGCCCTCACAGTCCAGGTTTGCCACCGATGCTAATTACATGTTCTATTCCACTCCATCCTGAAACTAAGTCTCTCTTTCTCTGTCTCTCTCTCTCTCTCAACAGTATAACAACCTTTGACCTATTCATAGCATCTCCTTTTAAAGGAGTTTTGTGTTATTCAAGTTAAAACTTATTTCTTCATAATCATGATATATACTTTTTTTTACATAAAATTGCATTCTAAAGTGAAGCATTTTTCTATACATTTTTAAAAAACCTTGTCTGTTTCTGCAGCTTGCAATGGAACTAAAGGGTACATGAGTCCATAGGTGAATGCAAAAGCCTTAGACCTTTCCAGATATGTTTGATTTAAAGAATCAAACATTTTTAAAACATGTTAGGAATCCTTGTGGTATCCTTGTGGTAATGAAAAAAAAACTAGAAATAATTATTTTATCACAGATTCTTTGAACTTTTTTCTTGAGGTAAGAATACATTTCTGATCGCTTGCCATCTCACAGCGTTCATTGTGGGTGGAGTTATGACAACCCAACAAGCCCCCAACACTAAGCTATATTCTGTTTATAATCCTACTTTTACTGGTGTAATTCTGTTTCTACAGTAGTTATGTTCTTCCATGGCTTATAACAACAAACAGATGTGCATTCAAATAATATAATAGTGAACTGGCATTGCTAAAGTTGCCCGTGTGTGTGTGTGTGCGTGTCTGTGTGTTCACCCTGTGAAGGACTGCCATTCTGCCCAGATTTTAAACATGTTTTGAGCCAAATGCTTGCTGGAATAGACTCCAGCGACCCTGCATCCCTACCCTGGATAAGCAGGTTAGGAAGATGAATTAATTATTATTATTAATATTATTATTATGCCTATAGCAGAGAAAAAAATATGACTAGATTAATTTCTTCCTAGCATTCATCTTCCACTTTTCAGCACATTATTTTCCACTTTTTGCAATCTAGTGAATCCTCAACGTCGTGTTGACTTTGCGTATGGCATCCCTCAACTGATCAAGCCAGTATTTCTTTTGGTGCCCACATGGCTGCTTTTCCTCAGGGCTGAGGCGTAAGATTGTCTTTGCCAGTGACTACACTTCGCTGCAAATCAACAGGACGTAGCATCGGAGACAAGCTACTCTATTTTAATAGAGTAATGAAATGAATATATTGAGGACAGCAATTAATAATAATATGATTGGCCAGCAAAGTAGCACTGCTTTCTTGTAGTGAAGGACACTGGAGTCTGAGTGGTCAAGGGTTGTATGTTTTCCGCAGATTCTCTGGATTCCTCTCATAGTTCAAACACATGCAAGTTAGGTGGATTGTCATTGCTAAGATGGCCCATGTGTGTCTGTGTGTTCACCCCGCAATGGACTGAAACTAGGGATTGTTCCTGCCTTGTGTCTGAAACATGGTGGAATAGGCTCCAGCTTCCCCATGGCCCTGCAATGGATAAGCAGGTTAGGAAGATGGAAGGACAGAATGGATTCCTGTCTTTCATTTGATTATATACTACATGCCTGCACAATATTCTCTCTGCCTGAAGCAAGTGCATGCATTGTTAATCTAGGAGCAGTAGATAATCTTTTGGCATAAAGAAATAAGCTTCCATATAGTAAAAGAATAAAAGGGATTGTTAATGTGCCTATCTCAGTTACAATTGCCTATTTGTTTACAGAACAGAGGCATCAATTCATATTTGTGCATCACCATTCAATAATGTCAGTTACAAGTGCTTGGCGATTGCTTTCTGAGGTGTATCCACACCCCTGGGGTCAAGTTCCTCCTCCCTGATCAGCAGGCTGCAGCGAGAGCAGTTACAATGGAACTAAAACAGTGCCACAGAGAAACACTAGTAGGGTAGTTGGCGAGTTAACACGTACACATATTCTTCTTTTAAAATGGCAGAATCTCACAACAGTGGTTTGCTTTTTGCTTTTTCCCTTCTTAAAACAAAATGATTATACAATTTTGCAAAAAATGTGGATCAACACTCTGGAACATTTTTGGCTTGAAAAATGGGTGTATTTGGTAGGTTTTAAGACTTTTGTATTCACCAATGGACCTGTGTATCCTTCAGTTCCATTGTAAGTTGCAAGAACAGACAAGGTGTTTATAGAATTTATAAAAAACACTTTTCTTTAGAACACAGTTTTACGTGGCAAATTAATGTACACCTTGGGTGTGAAGAAATAACTTCAATTTGAAAAATACCAGACTTTTCTGTTAAGTTCTCTAAGACTTCACCACCAGGTGACAAAATGCCTCTAATAAAGCATACTAATAAACCAGTGCAATTATTATGGAAAAGACCATAACAGAGCATAACTGCTTCTGCACACACAGAGTCCATCCCAATGATATCAATCTGTCTGTCTGTTGCTACAATGTCTTTTACCTTCATATTTGTGCTAATCTGTTGCAGCCTACTCACAATAACTAACAATTTAGTTATTATAATTCAGTTTAAAGTCTTAACCCATATTTTGCACCAGCACAGTAGCATCTTTTCTCATCATCAACTCTTGTAGCACAGTTCACATTTTGCTTTATTAAGATGCTATAGCCGTATATGACATCTTAATTACTGTTTGGACTAATGTAATTGCAACATTCAACTTTAGAAGTTCAAGAACCTTAACAATATTGTAATGAACACTAACAAGAGAACACCACTGCAACATCACTCAGAATGTTCAATGTGGTCCTTTGTAACAAAGGTATTTTTATGTATTTACTACATAGCAATTAGACTGCAGCCTAACTACTACATTCCTAAAAGATTTCCTTGTTCGTGCCATGTGGATGAGCTCTAAAGCTAACACCATGGAGCACTACATCTGACTTTCTTGTAGACAATAAAAGGTTTTATTTCAGTTCCACTCCTTCCTGCTTCTTCCCAGTCTGCTGTTCTTCCAATGCAGTCATCTCTCTCTCCCCAACACTTTTAAAAAAACTTGTTCTCCTATCTAACCATTCTTCTTCCCTGTTCAAGTTTGTGGTACCATGGACAAAGGACATCTGCTACAACTATAAAGTACTAACTGTTGTTGCTTATTAGTTTGGGAAGAGTTATAAAGTCATTGTCAAACAATCTGAAGTTCATCATTTTACCATGTGAATGACTACTTACGAATGGGGAAACTTGAAGGGTTGATAACTTTCCAGGAATGGACATCACAAAAAAACTCACCCAAAAATCAAATCGTATGATCTTAAAGAAGATCACAAAGGCCCAAAAGCTACATCCAAAGATCTACAGCCTTGTGTCAGCATGGTAAATATTACAATTTATGTATATGACTGTTTCATCAGAAAATCACTGAGCAAGTACAGCTTTCTGGGAAGGGTGATAAGTAGAAAGCCTGTTACACTAAACAGACCACGAGACTTTTGGTGCAGTGTCCTGTGAACTGACAAGACAAGAGTAGAGTTGATATTTACAAGACAATATTTGGCAAAAACCAAAACCAGAGTATCAAACGAATTTCATAGCATCTGTCAAACACAGTAGTGGAAAGGAGATGATCTGGGGTACTTTTTCAGCCAAATTACATGAACGCCTGGTAATCACTGAGTCCCCCATTTTCAAGAGGAAAATGTGACTTCATCTGTATTCAAACTTGGCTGAAACTGTTAGTGCAACAGTATAATGATCACACACATTTGCACAGCAGACACATTATCAGAAACTGGAATGCCTCAGAACAAAGGTTCTGCTTTTATTGAAACACTTCCTGATTACCAACTAATCAACTGTCATTGAATAACAAAATTTCTCTCTAATTAAACTTAATTCATATGAAGTAGTAAGTCTGTACTTACTTTTCACACATGGCTTTCGCATGCTGTTATTATGTATTTAAAAACACAAGCCAAAGTAAATAACTGTTATGTGTTGGATGTCAGATGAAATTAGAATGATCTCATTTTGAAATATTATTGGAATTAAATGGATTGCCAGCATCTTTTCACGTGGCTGTATTTAAATAATATATATTGTCTGCATTTTTCCACATAAATGCACCACCTTAGTTTCACCACTTTTCAGTGGATGGGAAAACCACACTATTTCTTTTTTCTAAGCAGTGCCCACTGTTCAAGTTATAGCTACGATTCGCATTATCAGTATGAGAAACACAGCGCGGATGGTCAGTCTCACGATGTTTCTCCTGCACGCTGGCCATGCAGCTGTCAGATTTGTTTTTTTTTTTTTTTTTTACTTCACGTTTACAGCAGCTCTAGTGCGCACGGATGTCTAGACAAGATAGCTCCAGGTGGGTTCTTCATCGTCAAAGCGACTTTGGGTGAAATCCGGACAACAGCAAGTGTACTTGTAAAATAATACAACTTCACCATCGCATAAGCACGGGCTTTACCCCGGTAGCACGGTGCAGATTTCGCTTACTGTGCAATTTCCAGGAACATTGCGTGTAGACAGATAAATGCGGTTATTAATCGAGGAAACCACGTTTCCTGTCACACAAGGCTCCGAAACGAGAGATCCATTTAACGTCTCACACGGCTGAAAATAAACTGCACACTTGTGGCGTTGGGTATTAAAAACTGCACATTGTTGTACTGCATTAAGTTGTGGTCAAATAAGAAGAAGAAGAAGCAGAAAACACACACTCTCTGGTCTGGTTTCACTGAAGTTATCCAACAGTCCGCTTCCAGACAGCTGCGCTAAATCTATTTGGATAAAAAGGAGTGTGACCCAGACAGTTGGCAAGTAGCCCAAAAGCATAACACCGGCAAGTCAAATAAAAACAAGTGTCTTTACAGTCCCACAAAAAGAGAGAGACTGGGAGTGCATCTTTCGGTTCTCTTTTTATAGCACACAAACCCAGCTAGCCATACATAATCAGAATGGTACAGAGCGTTAGCAGAAACATAATAATAATAATAATAATAATAATAATAATAATAATAATAATAATAATACCAAGAAGAAGAAAAAGAAGAGGAATCTCAGAACCCAGTCAAGTTGTTCTCTAAACCATTAACCAAAGGATATTCACTCAGACCACTTTACATTAAGTCCCGATCAGCATTAGGACTGGAAAAAGAGCGACGGTAGCCCATTAACAGGTTAAAAAATTCTAGAGGTTATCAGCTATAGGTTACATCGGTAGCACTCTGTTGATCAGACTCAATGAATGGAAAACTATGCTTCAGTGCGAATTTTGGGTGCAGTACTTACAGGTTTATTAAAGCAAACCGCCAATACAATTCTGTTTAAACTGGCTATCGTCATCACATTTATAAGGCATACACCTCGTACTAAAATCAAAATGAGAGTCGAGCAAAGCAAACGAAACTTGCAAATGGACACTTGTCAATTCATATATCTCGAAGGCCAGCTTGTCTTGGCACGTCGTATGTTCTACAGACTACTGCTTTGTTAAAAATGTACAGTGCATTACAACAGACAGACATGCACGAGAGTCGTTTACTGGCAAATAAATACTGCAGAAGAAAACTCAGTTACCGCTTTCATCTTCATTGTCACGACTTGCACTGTAGACGTCCACAGACAATGGGGTCTGTCAGCATATGAGGTCCCGAACCGTTTCACTGCTTTTCTTCCCTTTTTACTCCTCTCGTCTTAAATTTATCAGGGTAAATTTGATGCAGACCTGAGGAATTCAGAAATTTGCTTTTTTCCCCAGAAAAAAATGGGGACGGCAGGGAGACAGATGGGTCTATAGACATGAGTAGATATCTTGGCAGCAATGTAATTCCATCAGTTCAGTAATAAATTGAATCAGATTATTTTAATATTGTTTTCCTCCCTCCCTTAATAACTAGAAGCTGAGTTTCAGAATCAAAAAATAGACAACCATCACAAAGTAAGTCGCTTGTATAGTCTTGTCCTTGAAAAAAAAAAGAATTACCCCAAACTTTAATACAGTATTAAAGTACATTGTAAGAAAGCATGCAAGACAGTGCCGCGGCCGCCTTCATTATTGTACCGGCCTATAGCCAAGTTTAGCGCTGCAGAGATTTGGCAGGGAGGTACAAACTGACGTCATTAAATTAGATGTCCCTCTGCCTAAGTGATTTGCGCATGTTCATACATAGAGTCACGTGAAGGGGAGGGGGGAATCGGGGGTACAAACAGGGTAAAAAAAATCATTCAGATAGACACAAGTTAACTACGGTACATCGAATGTGATTCCCCGTACCGAGTGTCCAACCTCTCTGAGCCAACACACGGCAGTTCGTATTGTATCGAAACGTTCTGAAGTTCACCAGGGGATACTGTCGCCCGCGTAGCCAAAGAAATGAAACTGTCCAAATCAAGCAGCGGTGATCTCTTTCATCGTATTCAGAGCTGCCAGCTCTACTATTTCAGCTGTGCGCGTCCGGTGTTGCGTGACCCAGTGCTCATTGCCATTCTATGCGCCTAGACAGCACGGCAAAATGCACCAAACGTTTCGAATAAAACTACTAGTTGATTTAGAGTTAGACATTTTCCTTTCTCTTTCATTTGTACATAGAAACTAAAATGTTATAGTGTTATAGGAAGAGTGTATGCAAGAGACCCACGGGAACGTGACGTGAGATTATACTCAGAATGGCATTCATGCAGTAAAATCAATCAGATGATCATAAAACCAACATTTATGTCGCTCGTCAGAAAACAATGTGACATTATGTCACATCGCATTAAAAAAACGTGCTGTCTTGTCAATTACAGTAGACACTTCAAATTCATTGTCCGGCTTTACACTTACAACACAGTGTTGCTTATCCTTTAAGAAGATTGATGGCGATCGTGTTTTTTCTTTGTTCGGTTAGGTTTAAAGAGGATTTGGGTGGTTACATTCCTTGGATAATAATTTAAAGATGAAGCCCACTTGCCTTTTAACTGTGGGCTACCCGGGGTCCGGCTTCACCCGGACATGCCCCTTTATTTGCACTAATAATCTTTTCTGACCTGAATTTCAAGAAACAACAAGTTTTAAATGGACGAAAACAGTTGTATGCTGTTTAAATGCCACTAGTTAATGAAATCCTGTTCTATTTACAAAAGCGTGCGTTTTATATTATTCCTTTCTATTGGTATGTGCATGAACAATAGAGTCATTTCCTGTTATTGGTCCCTACTTTGCACCCGATGCTGACGGGTTATGCTTCACCCAAAACCTCCGCTAAACAAATCCAACACCATAATTTGGACCGAGCTAATTTAAAAATATACAGTATGGACGGAGGGAAGAATGGATGGAAATGTAGTGCTGGAGGATAAAATACTCCGGTCTATATATTCGCAAATACATTCCACATGTGGTATTTTTAACTGCCACATATTTTTCGACTTTTCATTAATAGCCTCATTAACACGACCAACTTTTCCTATTTATGGGCCCGAATTTTCCAGTCCGGAAAGAGACATCACTCTAAAGAAGTGCACACTTGGTCACGACGATTTAATGTTGTGTTGCCAAAAATCGTCAAAACACTACTTTGGTGGAAACAACTCCAGGTGAAACCAAGAACAGGTCAACGTCACAGAGAGGCCTCCAGAATCAGGAACTGAACCAGACTGATACTAACTACTGTACTCTGCGCCCCAGAGTTGCCTAATGGGATTCATTCTTAATGCTGGTTAACTCGAACATGGGGTTCTTATACTGAACGACTCTCTGTAACAGAATACGTGAACAGCCACACTACTGGGATGCGGGAAAAAACAAAAGTTGAAGTTAATGTGAAAATGCCAGACGGACACTACCGGGACAACAAATCAAACCAAGTTTTTCAAAAATATAAACAAGTTTCTATTTTGACAATAAAAATCACCTAAAATTAAATGTAGGGTAGCGAATGAATATTTCAAATAATGGAACAATTTAAAGGAATGCCAAGAAAAGACTTAGATGAAACATCTTTAGTTTTTCATTGAACAATTTAGCCAACCTTATCTTGTACGCTAGACAACGCATTTAGATTATGTATCTTCTCAGTCGACAAAGCATTTAAAAATGTTTCAGCGATATATCTGAATTAATTGTAATCTGGCACATAAAAAATAATAAATACATTAAATTGCAATTTATTTTTTATATAACAGGAGCTTATTTAGTAGTATAATCTGATTTTTTTATTACTTGTTCGCCGTGCGCCATCTTGTGGCAAATATAACGCAAAAAAAGGCAATCGCCAATCTATGATTTTAATCATTTCAGGTTTCTTTCGAATATGTACCATCCCCGAAATACATCCTACAGGTATTTGTGTTTACCTATAGTGTCCATGTGGGTTATTTTCCCGAGTACCCCGTATTCCCTTTCATATCAAATAAACATTTAGTTTAGGTTAATTAACAAATCTAAACTGGCCTTTTTGTGAGTGAGTCTGGGTATGTTTCTCCCCCATTATAGACTGGGGGTGGTTGGTACTATGCATTTGATGTAGCCTCTGCAAAAGTGAAAAGTGATTAAGAGATTCAAAATTAGATGAATGGGTTCAGTAAATGGGAAAAGGTAGATGTTTAAAAGCATCATCACAAATAAAAAGATAAAAAGTTTGAAAGAACCTTCCTTCTTTCATTTTTGAACTGGTATAAATATATATTTTAGGGATTATTCAATTTTCCTAAATTTATAAGTTCAATTGGTCCAGAATTCAGCTGCCCGCATCATTACTAGAACCCCCTCTATTCACTATATCACTCCCGTTTTGTAGCGGCTTCATTGGCTTCCAGTTCAGTTCCAAATTCAATTCAAAATTCTCCTACTAACTTTTAAGGCTATACACAACCTTGCCCCTCCATATTTTTCCGACCTCCTCCATGTTGCCATTTCCTCCCGTATCCTTAGATCCTCTTCCTCCATCCACTTGACTGTCCCCTCCATCCGTCTTACCACACAGCTTTGGAACTCACTACCACCTGAGCTTAGAAATATTGAATCATTTTCACTTTTCTAATCTAACTTAAAACTCATTTGTTTAAGACTACTTTTTCTCTTTGATTACAATTGCTGTCTGATTTTAACTTCTGTACTTTACTTTTGTTTATAATCTGTGTTGTGTCTATTGTTCGGTGTCCTTGAGTGTTTAGAAAGGCGCCTACAAATAAATAAAATGTATTATTATTATTATTAAATTTCAAACTTGATATTTTCAGTCAGGCAGTCATTTTCTAACTCGCTGGAGGGTCTGCTGGAACCTAACCCAGCGAGCTTAGGGCCCAAGACGAGAAACAAACCCTAGACAAGGCGCCAGTCCACTGCAGGGCAAACACACACACGCAGCCACACACCAAGCACACAATAGGGACAATTTTGGATCAGCAGTTCACATAACCTGCATGTCTCTGGACTGTGGGAGGAAACTGGAGCACACGGAAGAAGCCCACACAAGTATCGGGAGAACATGCAGACTTCATGAAGGGAGTACACGGGACATAAACTCTAGTCTTCTAACTGCTCCACAGTGCTGTCCACTTGATATTGTGCATATTAAAATTACTTTTATGTAATTTTTACTATAAATAATTTCAGGCAGTATCTAAATAAAGATTTTCTTCAAACTTAAAGAAACCTTCAGTATTGTATGACTTCAATAGAGTCCTTAGAGGCTTTCCATTTATTTTGACTAGATGGACTCTATTTACAGTTGCACCTACCAAACATATCCTCATTTGTAAATTAAAATTTGTAATACACTCTATGTGTTAAATTATACTACAGTAAGCTAAACTTTATTTTGAAAAAGTACACCTCCACTAATAGACCCACCTTCATATACACTGATACAAATACAGTAAAAATGGCAGAAACAAGCATTATATATACAGAAATACACAGAGTACGGCTTTTTTTTAGAATAAAATTAATACAGTCATCAACAAATTCAGATGCTAGTCCCAGATTCTAACTCTCAAAGTTCAGTCAATTAGTCATCATCAGAATATTCACAAAGGTCTGATAATGGTTTAATTGGGGAAATGACATATAATTTTCATAGTAGGGTATAGGGAAGAGAAAAAGTAAGGAAAAATGGGTAAGATGTAGTAATGGGCCATCAACATGCAACCCTAACCCTAACCCAATTACCAAATAGTCTCAGCAGCAGCTCTAACAACAATGCATTTGATAAGGCAGGGATTTTACATCCTTTATATTAACATTGAGGTGGATGGGGCTTCCCTAATGCTAATGGGTAAATAATTCAAGAATTTCAGGGCAATAAAGCTAAAAGTTCTGCCTTTTGAAATATGTTTAGCTATTCCTGGAATTTTAAGCAGGAGATTACAATGTACACTTTGGACTATAGTCAATTATTAATAAGTTATGCATGGTCAGAGGGGGTGCCTGCCATTAATACCTTTCTATGTCAAATATACATTTTTAAAATGGGAACTAAACCTAACTCTAAGGCCAGTACTACTTAGTTTTAGTTATATGATCCTTGTTGTTGTGTTTTATATAACCTTCATATTAGTAAATCTAAATTTGAATACTCTAATTTAAAAGTAATACAATAAGTAAATTCCACTGTAGCTTTTCAAGATACTGTATATTAAAAAAACTGCTTTAATTTTGTAATATTTCTTATCTGGAAAAACAAATGTTTTAGATAGTATGGTAATGCGATCAACAAAGGTAAATTTAGTGTCATAGATTAATAGAGTAACCCTAAACTTCAGGTGGATTTTAGCAAACTAGTGTTCAAGCTCATGAAGACATGTCAGTATTGCTTTACCATCTGCACAATTACCACACACTAAAACCTTGCTTTTTCTAAATTTGCGGACAATACATTTTCACTCATCCTGTACCTCACTTCAGGAATGTATCTATTTGAAAAAAACTACACAGATAATTTTGTATAATTGTCAAATTCATCATAATAAAGAGTAAATTAAGTATTTTGCTTCCAAACAGCATCTCTTAATAGCTACATATTAAGAGAAAAAAAAGTGTTTCCAGCTCTGTAGCCTGGAAGACACTACAATGGCAAACGGAAATAAGTCAGTGCCATCCAGCTAAATTCTGAGACATGTGTAGTAGAATACTATGGTAAACAGTGTTAAAAGTAGAGCTTAAAGGTAAATACTTAATCACTGTGGCAACAGATAATATGATGAATATAGATTAGGGATGTCAGTTTCTGTGTTCTGACTTGGGTGTAAAGCACCCAGAAATTTCCTTATAAAGATTGTATTATTTCAGGTATTATTTAAGTTATTAGTTATTAAAGTACAATATTCCCTACAGTTTAAGAAAAAAAGTAAATTATACACTGGTCTTTATTTTTGAAACCATTTGGCTTTAACCTTTATTGGTTTATCAAAAATTTAACAATAACAACTGTAAAATACATTTGGAACAATATCATCCTATAAATATTATATTCAATATTGGCTATTTTAAAACCTGAATGTGAGTTATTTTTTTCAGCAAAGCAATTGAATCCTTGGAAAAAGGGAAAGGTGAAAGTTTTCAAGTCCTAAAAGTTTTCCTAATGTTGTGACCACAAGGGGTTTAATCTGCATTTTTATAGTACCAAGTATGTTATTCAAATTCCATTAAATCACAGCTAGTAGTTTTTGATGCAAATGTTTTAGAAAGATCGGGCTTCCAAATTGTTATGTTACCTGTAGTTCTACTGTATATAAAACATGAATATTTTAATTTATCTGTGATAGTCTTGTGAGGAGTTTGTAGAGTCTCATCACATCCACATGTCTTTTTCTCCACACTCCAAAGACATACATATGTGTTAGGTTAATTGACAATTCTAAATTATCCCTGAGAGTCTGTACCTGTGGATGTGTTTATGAGTGAACTTAATTAAGCATATATGTGAATATTTTGTTAATTTAAAGTAGTTACAAGAGCAGGCCTTTTATACAGAGTGTATTATATTGTGTAATGCATACTGTCCATATTTACAGGTAAGCAAGCTTCATTGTTCTTCATTTATCAAGTGTTTTTGACATTCTAATTGAAGAGAGCTTGTGGTATCATTAAGTTTTGTTGATTTAATTTAAGCTTTACTATTTTTATTTAGAGAACAGCTGCTTGTTTTATAAATCCAGTTTCATATAGGAGTGTGTGTAATTTGTGAAGTGGTTTATATTCATTAGCAGACGAATCATAAAAAACAATTGTACTTTTTAAAATCACAAATGTAAAAGAGGTGTCAAGGGGTGGAAAGGGGTGTGAAGGAGTGGAATATATTAGACAGCAAGTGAACAGTTAATTCTTGAAAGTGATGTGTTGGAAGCAGGAAAAATGAACAAGCATAAGGATGTGAGCTACTTTGACTAGGACCAAATTGTGATGGCTAGACAACTGGGTCAAAGCATCTCTAAAATGGCAGGTCCTATGGGGTGTTCCCATATGCAGTATTAGTACCTACCAAAAATTGTCCCAGGAATGACAACCAGTGAACTAGTGACAAGGTAATGGGTGTGCAAGGCTCATTTACACAGATGGAGAGCAAATGGTAGCCCAGCTGGTCTGATCCCACAGAAGAGCTACTGTAGCACAACTTGCTGAATAACCTTTTACTGGCCATGAGAGAGAGGTGTCAGAACACACTGTACATCGACATCTGCTACAGACAGGGCTGTGTAGTTACAGACTAGTTGATGATGACCTCAGTCCACCACCAAAAACACCTAAAATGGGAGTGTGAGCCTCAACACTGGACCATGGTGCAATGGAAGAAGATTGTCTGTTCTGATGAATCATGTGTTCTTTTAGATCAAGTGAAGGCCAGGTGCATATACGCCATTTACCTGGAGAATAGACAGCAGAATGCATTATGGGAAGAAGGCAATTTGGCAGAGAAAATTAGATGCTCTGGGCAATATTCTAGTGGGAAAACTTGGGTGCTGACAATCTTGTAAGTGTTACTTTGAAATGTACCATTTACCTAAAAATCATTAAAGAACATGTATACCTCTTCATGGCAGCAGAATTCCCTGATGGCAGTGGTCACTTTCAGCAGCATAATGTGCCCTGCCACACTGAAAAAATTTTTCAGGATTTGTTTGAGGAACATCACAAAGAGTTCATGGTGTTGACTTGGCCTCCAAAATCACAAAATATCATCCCAATCAAGAGTCTGTGATATGTGCTGGAAATACAAGTCCAATTCATGGAGGCCCCATTTTACAACATATGGGACATAAAGGACCTGTCACTAAGGTCTTGATGCCAGATACCACAGGACACCTTCAGAAGTCTTGTGGTGTTCATGTCTTGACAGATCAGAAGTGTTCTGATGGCACAAGTGAAACCTACACAATATTAGCCAAGTGGGTTTAATGTTGTGGGTAATCGACGTATACATCACATCCCATGTTAAATATTGTTCTTAATATAAATTTACAATATGAAATATGCCTCACTTACATTAACATATTTAAAATTTTGAAATGACAAAAAAGTACACAAATACCACTAACAATGTTTAAATGACATAAACATTGCTTTTTTAAGTTTGTTTGCCTTTATATATGGTAATTGTGACAATTATAGTCCATTATTGTCCACATGAACCTAGGATTAGACCACTCACCTGGCATTCGCTGGTTATTAACATATTTACATTAATTGTGGCCTTAACAAATGAGCAAAAACCCGTCATTTGAGACTTAGTCACTTAGTAACTTGAGTAACTTACTTGAGTAACATAGTGCGTCCACTGCAGATGCCAGCCCTCCTTAGACACCTTTTAAACTCAGCATCTGCAAGCTCAGGATTGAATTGTAATTTTTTTAAAAATATTAATACATCTTTATGAAATTATGTTCTTAAGACGACTCATAGATATAATTCTTAACAAAATATTTCTTGGTGGGAGCGGGGCATATCTAATGTTATCAAATAATGATCAAATATATATGAAATGCAAAATTGACAGACTGATTGGCTCACTCCCTCATCAGCAAAAAAGACAATTTGCCATTTAGTTAAAACAATGAAACTTGGGAGAATCGTACGAAAAAAATTGGCGACAATTTTAATTTGTAATTGATTCTAAATTAGTAGCAAAAGACAATCTGGAGATGTCACTGCACAATTATCATAAGTTGGATCAGACATAAATATGGCATACTATACAACCTATATTATATGATTGTAAACCTAGCGCCTGAATAGTCCATTATTATTAATAGTAAATGTTTTTTTTTTCACATTTTACCAAAAAGTAAAATAATGCATTTAGTTATGAAACTTGCTGTACACACATTTCTCTGTAATTTACCCTTTATAAATTTTAATCATCTTGTAGGTGTCCAAACGTGAACATATTTCGAACCCCACAAAGTTACCACCCTGAAATATTCTAATGAAACTCATGCATATGCAATAACAATGCTGCAAATCTTCTACCTAGAACATCCTTCTACCTGATGCATCCAGCTACGGGCACCTGCATTTGAGGAGTCCTAGCAATATACAGTAGAACCTCTCCTCTGCACTCTGGGACCAGGGAAAGGCGAAGGGTGCCAGCATCTGAGAAAGTAGCCACTGTCACCTGGCACATGTAATGACATGATTACTGTTTCAATCAATCGTTTTTGCAATGAGTGCTGTCAGTTGGCACGAATAGGAAAATCAGAGACTGCTGCAAATTTCCTTTTTATGTTGACATGCATAACTAAACCATACGGAGACAGAATGGAGCACCTTATCAGTCAGTTTTTGGCTCCCACCACAGTGGGAATCATGGAGTTTAAGCTTGGCTGATACATTCCTGGCCTGTCGCCAGTTCCCACTGGTAGCTTCATGTTAACATAAAGCCAGCCATTCTTAAAGCATGGATGTGAACAGGTTGAGCAAAATTTCGGGTGGTTCCAATGTTGGGACCAATTCAACACAAATTTCCAAAAAATGGCTCTTGAAAGTCAAAATTGGTCCATAAGCCAGTCATCATCATGGGCAAAAAAATCAGACCAGTCCCTAAAAGCTCATTCCCTTCATATGCAACTATTTGTATAGTGTTCAAGCAGTGCCAAACAAGCCATATTGTGTCAAGCTATTAGGCTATAAATAGGCTATAGGGCATTATATTTATAGCTTTCTGTATTCAGGGAGTGAATCGTGCCTATGTTTTTACTGTGCTTTGGTTTGTAATCCTATGAAGTGACAACAGGTAGGCTATATAAACTGATGAAAAAACAAAAATGTTCTTCAGTGCAAATATGCAGCATTTGCCCTCTTAAAAGGAAACTAAAAAAGAGAGTCTGTACATCATGTTCATCATTTTTGAGGTTTAATATTTTTGTCATGTCAACACACATTATAATAATGGCTCATTGAAATGAATTATTATATTTGTAAGCTGTCAATTAGCTGGTTTGGCAGCATTTCCCGATTTGATCAAGGGTGTTGTCATTTTCTATTCTCTCAAGATTGTTGCATTTGGATGGGTCCCATCAAGTGTTCTTTTATAAATCCCAACTTTTCTGTGGAAAATTGTCTATGCATATCTTAGTCACTTTATGTACTGTCACACATGTGCGCATGGGAGGCAGCTAAAGGGCTTGAGTAGGGGCAGTTCCGAGTCATACCGAATGTGGCAGAGTGCCCTGACTCTTTTTCTCCCTTTCCTGTAGACCATTCATGGGAGATTCCACCTGGCTCTCTTTTTTTTTTTTTTTTTTTTTTTTTTTTTTTTTTTTTTTTTTTTTTTTCCTTTTTTATTAATTTTATTACAATCCATACAAAGCAATCAAGTTTTTACAAAGAGAAAAATTAAGAACAGATCGATCCCCACCCCTGAGAGAGAGAGCAAGCCAAACGGCGTTAAATTTAAGACTTGGAGAGATACCTAAATTAATAAATTCTCTGTGCCTTTTGAACTTATTTTAAAATATTACTGATTAGATCCTGCCATGTTTTGAAAAAAGTCTGTACGGATCCTCTAATTGAATATTTGATTTTTTCCAACTTCAAATAATATAACACATCGGTTTCCCACTGACTTAAAAGAGGAGAGTTTGGGTTCTTCCAGTTTATGAGAATAAGTCTACGTGCCAAAAGTGTAGTGAATGCAATCACAATTTGTTTGTCTTCCTCCGCTTTAAACCCATCTGGAAGAACACCTGGCTCTCTTGATGTCACTTCTGGGACTAAGCCTATGGAAGGAGACCTTGCTGGCTCTGGCCCCTGTGATATCACGTCTGGGCTCGAACCAATGGCTGAAGACCTTCATGAGCCCGACCCCTATGATCTCACTTCCTTTCCCCCTCTTTAAAAGCCTCCACCTTTTCCCTATTCCCTCAGTTATGTTCTGGACTCAGTTTTGTGCACATCAGTGCTGTATTCATTTTTGCGACTTTGCAGCCAGGAAATCAATTATACGGGTGGCTGCACCAAACCTTTCCATGACTCTGTGTCGAGCTTCTGACAGTACATACAAAAGTTTTATAAATCTGACACCAGGTATATAACCAGCAGTTAATGGAACAGAACCTTCTACAGACTACATCTCCTCAATGTGTTTTGATAAGGAATGAGACACAAATTTTCCCTTAGTTTATGTGTACATTAAAATGTAGTTCTTTTGAAGAATGATTGCTGCAAACAAACAATTTTCCAATTCATCTATGTTTCTCGCCATTTCTAAGATAATTTATCATTTATGGCATGTAAAACTAAGCTATAATGTCAGAGGGAGAAGTTAGGTTGAACATATCTTAACAAACACTTTAGACAAGAATCATAGGAAAGCATAATAAAAACTGGACTTGCATTAATTTTTTAATTTGAAATACACTGAGCTTTACACAACCCTGAGCTGCTGCCCAATATTGTTTCCTTCTGTTCCACAAAGCCACTGCATATACTGTATATGGCACTAGGCTTTGAGGACCTTTTCTTAAAACAGTGTTGTAAAATTCATGATGTGCAATAAGCTGAAATTGAGTCTAATTTGGTGATTTGCGGAAAATTTGAAAATCCTATATAAATTAGCTGGAAAGGGCTAAGAGCCTGAAACACATTGTAGAATATTTTTAAAAAACATGTTATGCTATCTATGTGAAAGCTAAAACAATATTACTAACAAGGTCCAGTTTTGAGATGCAATGAGTCACATCTGAAAGTATATGAGGGTTAAAAGTGCACCAACCTTCTGCTTGGAACATTATATGCCTAAAATATAAGGATAAAAAAATTAAACCACTGCACTTTTTTTGTTTGCTTATTTTTTTTTAGCTGCACCTTGTTGAAATTATTTAAATTCTTTTTCCATTAGTTTTCAACCTTATTCATTTTCCATATTTTTAATTTCTTCATCTTTGCTTTCCTCTATGTCTCAAGCTTCCTTCTTGTTTGCTTCCTTTAGGCAGTTAGGTCAGTGTTGTTAGAGGAGCAGCCTTGGAGTTAGTAGGTGTTATGATTATTAATACAATGCTCAAAAAAATTAAGGGAACACTTAAACACAGACCATCACTGACCCACCGCCAAAATGGTCATGCTGGATGGTGCTGCAGACTACATAATGTTCACCATGGTGTCTCCAGACTCTTTCAAGTCTGTCATATGTGCTCGGTGTGAACCTGCTCTCATCTGTGAGAAGAATGGGGTGCCAATGGCAGAGCTGCCAATTGTGTATTCTCTGGTGAATGCCAATCAAGCTGAACAGTAATGGGCTGTGAGCACAGGTCCCAGTAGAGGAGATCAGGCTCACATGCCACCCTCATGGAGTCTGTTTCTGTAAGTCTGGTGAGAAAGATTCACACTAGTAACCAGCTGGAGGTCATTTTGTAGGATGAGCAAAGGACCAGATACCGGTCCTGCTGCTGGGTTGATGCCCTTCTATGGCCCTGTCCAGCTCTCCTCATGTAAAGGCCCATCTCCTGGTACCTCCTCCATGCTCTTGAGACTGTGCTGGGAGACACAGTAAAACTTGTTGTGACAGTATGTATGGATGTGCCATACTGAAAGAGCCGAACTACCTGTGCAACCTGAAATCAGCTACAGATACTTTGTTAACAGTAGTGACAAGGACACTAGCAAAACTCAAAACTAGAGAAGAATCAGTCAGGAAGGATAAGGAGAGAGAAATTATCTGTGACTACCACCTGTACAACCGTTCCCTTTTTGAGTGTTGTTTTGTTGTTGCCTTTCCATGGCATCTGTTGTAACTTTCGTTTGCGTGAGATCATTTCTTTGACTTGCTCTCACATGGAACATTGAAAAATGCTAATTTGATATGAATACTACTGGTAGTTGGTTCCTGTCATGGTAGAATCCTCAAGGATCCTCATTAGCTAGATCGGGAGGCCCAGAGGGGGAGTGTGATTTTGTTTAACTTCTTTTTATTTTGTACTTTTTGTTCACCATGTTTTCATCCTTCCTTTTAAATATTTTGTTTAATAAAGGTGTCATTTTTGCTATCCTTTGAATTCTTGGTGAGAACTACAACAAGTCTCCCCTGTAAGAAAAAGTGGGTATTACAAAAGCATAAAAACCCTCCCATGCTGAAAGAAGAGACGTGATGGATGCAGAAAGACAGCTGTACCTTCCCCCCATATCTCAACCTGCATTCCAAATTGATAATTATTTGAGTTGCTAGCTGAACTAACATTTTCTTGCACCAACAGCCTTAGCCAACATCTGTTTACCCTGAATTGTATCTGAATAGTTAGCTCTGTGAATCCAAGATGAATTAACTTCTCTGCATACTTTGCCAGACCAAGAAGCGATTGGAAGGACATTTCTTTTTAAGACTATAATCCCAAGCGAAACCCTTACTTGTTCTGATGGGTAGAGCAGGCACCTACAAGCAGACATTGACCTGTACCTAGAAGTGGTGTCTGAATGAACCAGCACAAGCTACACTTTCCCATAAAACATTTATCTCTTTTTATATGGGGTCAGGTGTCTCACTCCATCTAGGCCTGACTGTAAGCACTCTCTCTCCTGAACGCTCTTGGGTTTGGACACTGACAGAAATTCCTCTGAATTCCCTTGAGGACCATTAGCTGTAACACCAGTTATTCTAAGCTCCACATAAGTGCCAGTGACTGAAACCATTCTGGGACCAGACACCACAGATTTTGATAGAAGTCTCAAGAACCCCTTAAGAGTCAGACATTCTATACAAAGTTCCACAAGACACAACAAAGAGACAGCCATCTAAAGTGAGACAAGGGAAACTGTTCTACACCTCAGAAAAGTAACAAGTGCACTCCACCTCAAGCAATTTTTTTTAGTTTAATCTGAAGAAATAAAAATGCCAGTCCACATAGCATCAGATAAGACCATAAGGCCTGGTATCTTTAACACTGATTTGGGGCAAGATGAATGAGAACTTTAGGAGTTTGTAAAGTGCCAGCCAAAGATTTGCCTTCTCATGTTTTAATTGGTATTGTGTAACACGCACTGAAATAACTGTGCCAAGAAAAGTTCTAATGTTTTAGCTTTAGAGTAGAGATTCAAAATGAATTTATTAATTTGAACAAGAAAAGGTAAATTGACTGATTTCACATGGAAGTTTCAGAGAAAAGTGCCAAACGAAAAAGCTTCTAAAATCAAGAAACCTCAGAAAACAAGCTCTAAACAAGCTTTGTGTGTTTCTCTCATTGGTCTTGCACCTGGTCTTTTATGTTGCTACATAAGCAGATAGTAAATTACTGTACACGAAAAGATAAATAGGTTAGGTTGTTGATACAAAAACCTTAGGATGTCATTGGAGATGGATTCATGTCTTCTGCCTCTTGAGAGCACTATTTTTTTTCTGAGGGTCTGGGTTAGTCCATGCTGTACATTGTGACCAGTGAAGTGTCCTCATTCTCTGACCATTTTGAAAATGATACTTTTCTGCTTTTCCTACTGTTGCATTTGTATGTCTTTACTTGAGCATTGCTCTCTCTACATGAGGTTTGGAAAGCCAGGATAATGGGCCTGGACCTTTATCTGCACTTATTTTCATTGACCCTAATCTACAATTTCAGTAAGGTATTCTTTTGATGTCAGCATTATAGCTTTGAAGTTTTCCTGTTCTAATCTTAGTGAAAATCTTCTACATTCTAGCCCTTCATCAACATTTTCTTTCTGCAATTAGAATTGTAGGTGATGCAAAGATGTAACTGAACAGACATAAAAAAGCCAATTACATATGTTGCTTATCCTAGGTCTATAATACTCATGTTTACCAATAAATTGCAATAATTTGATTCCCTAAAATGAGTGCCATTCAGTTACTTAGATAAACATCTAAACCCTGGGAATCTGTACTCACAGAGAAAAGTAAGGTCAATAAAGTAGGAATCATCAAAATTTCTCAATTATTTGATAGAATTTCATCAGTCCGTCTATTTTTCTTCCACACACCCTCTTATCAAACTCTTTAGAAGTTTTAAATCTACAGTATCTATACTAATAAAAGGCAAAGCCCTCACTGACTCACTCACTCACTCACTCACTCATCACTAATTCTCCAACTTCCTGTGTAGGTAGAAGGCTGAAATTTGGCAGGCTTATTCCTTACAGCTTACTTACAAAAGTTAAGCAGGTTCATTTCGAAATTCTACACGTAACGGTCATAACGGTCGATAACGGTCGACAACGTCCGACATGTTGAACTTTCTTATTTATGGCCCCATCTTCACGAAATTTGGTAGGCGGCTTCCCTGCGCTAACCAAAGCCGATGTACATACTTATTTCAATGGTATGACGCCACTGTCGGCCGCCATATTGAACTTTCCAACGTCACTAATTCTCCAACTTCCCGTGTAGGTAGAAGGCTGACCCCATCTTCACGAAATTTGGTAGGTGGCTACCCTGCGCTAACCGAAACCAATGTACGTACTTATTTCATTGGTATGACGTCACTGTCGGCTGCCATATTGAACTTTCCAACGTTACTAATTCTCCAACTTCCCATGTAGGTAGAAGGCCGACATTTGGCAGGCTCATTCCTTACAGCTTACTTACAACAGTTAAGCAGGTTTCATTTCGAAATTCTACGCTTAACAGTCATAACGGTCAACAACGTCCGCCATGTTGAACTTTCTTATTTATGGCCCCATCTTCACGAAATTTGGTCGGTGGCTTCCCTGTGCTAACCAAAACCAATGTACGTACTTATTTTAGTGGTATGATGCCACTGTCAGCCGCCATATTGAACTTTCCAATGTCACTAATTCTCCAACTTCCCGTGTAGGTAGAAGGCTGAAATTTGGCAGGCTCATTCCTTACAGCTTACTTACAAAAGTTAAGCAGGTTTCATTTCGAAATTCTACTGAACTTTTCAACAGTCTTTGTTACTTATGGGCCTATCTTCAAGAAATTTGGTACACGGGTTCCCAACGCTAACTGAATCCTACTTACGTACATATATACGTCCATAGCCTGCAGCTCGGTCACCGTGTGAGGCGGCGTTGGGTCCCCCATCCCAACGCCTCCCATGTTGTTGGCTGCCTGCCTATATAAGGCCGTCTGTCGCTCCGGTCTCTACATTCCATTCCTTGCTTCGCCACGGGATTCACGTCTCCCAGCTGATAACTACAGCCTTTTTATTTAATCCATGGCTTCTCTGCTGTTTTATTGTTCATTTATTACGATTATAGTTATTGTGTAGGTATTTTAGACTTACTTTACATTGCTCAGGTTCCTTTATCATTCCAACCGTACCCCCATTACCATGTCTATCGAGGTGATCACCATCGATCAAAGAACTGTCACTTACCGAGTGGTTTCCATGCCCGGAGATGGCACCTACCTTTTCCATTCTCTTTGTTACATATTGCACAGCCATATCAGGCTCACTCTTGATATCCGGAGGAACATTGTGTCTTATGTATTGAATGACTGGGACAGGATCAAGGTGTGGACTGATGACGGTACAAGAGATAATTATACTACACAGGAGCACTATAAGAGTGAAATGCTTAAGCCCTTCACCTATGGTTCTGCATGTGAGTTGATGGCTGCCGCTGAATTGTTCGGTTGTCGCTTTCAAGTGTACTGAAATGGCCAAATATTTTACACCTTTCGACAACCGCCAATGCCTGTTAAACATCTTAGATTCCCAGGTGACGATTTTAGTAGTGGACACTTTGATGTTTATGAATGTTTAAACTCTCAAAAGCTGGATGTGAAGTTATTGATGAAACCGGTTGTATGCTTACAACACTTGACAGATGCCAAATGTCACTTCAACACAAGTCCTGCAAATACTGTCGTAATTGAAACAAACCATGAAACTCAAACTAATTATGACAGCAGCAATCTAAGCTGTGAAATTTGAAACAAGATTACTGTTCACATGGCCAACTGTACATTGCATCCTCAAGAGTAAGCTCAGCGCACAGCTTGGTCATATTACAACCGGAGGGCCAAACTCACAATGTGGTATACAAAGAGATCCTTAACAAATAATTATTGCCATATTTTCCCCGCGGGTATTTTGCTAGTCTGTTAATAAAAGCAAAGATTCAAAGCATTTAAATCACATAACATCTCTATATATAATCTTCATTTGGATCTTGATCTTTGTTTGTCCGCGAATGAATTAGAAGAAGAAGCACTAGATGGCAGTAGAGAGACAGCTAAAACCTAGGCATTGCATTAAGAACCTCCTCCAGGCTTATACTACTGAAGACTGTAGTACTCCAGTCACACCTCAAAACACAGACATTCAAACTAAACAAATTGTTGTGATTTAAATTAACTAAAGAGATCTTCATTTAAATCTTGATCTTTGTTTGTCCGCAAATTCCACGCATGTGTAGACCACCTTCCAGTTTAGTACGTTGTTGTTACTCATGGATGTCAACAATGTGCCGGAATAATGAAAGGGGTAGTGGACAGTGTTACACTGGTTAGCTCCTGAGGCCTGGTTAGAGAATGAGATTGCCGAAGATAAAAGGTATGTGCCTACGTAACATATGAATGAAAGAAAGACAGTGGGTAAAATGAATGATAACGTAACAGCACGTTCCGGAAATTATTATTGTTATGTTGTAGCTGGCGAGTGCTGTGCATCTCACAGTTGTACCGTGGCTTGCTCACATGTCAGTGAAGTGATCCCTATTTATGCTTTAAAGAGCCTGGATACCTATGTATCCCCCTTTTATAACCATTGCTCCGTGTATATTGCCTTACTCTTTGGATTGCCACAAAGCAACCTGCGAGATTAGAGAAAGGTTGAGAAGAGATCGTGAGAGGAAACGACAGTGTCGTGAAAACGAGACGGACTGTGAACGGACACAAGCAGAAATGCTCCTACACCACCAGATAATTATGATTCGGACAGTGATTCCGAGTAGGCCGTTCCTATCGAATCAATATCCAAGGGTTTTCTTTTGTAATTTTGTTTCCCTTATAAAAAATCATAATGCTGTGCGACGAAGGGCCCAGTTCACGACTGGCAGCCGCGTTTAAACAGGGAGCCCTTCACAGACAACTTTAACACGCGCAACGTAGTTGGACGCACATAGCTAGAGCATATATGTTTTTTATACAGGGTGGTCCAGATCTAATTATGCAGATCCAGATCGTCTGGATGACTTTGATTTATGCGGGGACGATTCCAGTTCAGCACGAAGATGATGCTTCATGTCGTCAGTTCGCACACTTCTCGATGGTCCGGGATTTTTCGGGTGATTGTCTATGTAATAAATTTAATAAGTTATAGCGTAATGAAAATTGCATTAGATCTGGACCACCCTATAGTTATAGTGTAAAGATATTGTGGCCTGTGAGACATCAATAAATGTTTGAATTAAAACAAGAGGATATTTCACTAAATATTCTTCAATAAGACATGCATTCCCTTTCAACTCCCCATACTCACTGGAACAAATAACACCCTTCAGCCCACAGCAAGCTCTTGGCTATCAGAAACTGGCCTGGGCTGCACCCATTGTCCCTCCTTCTTTGTCTGGATTGCAACTGTTCTCTCTTTTTAAAAGCTGCAGCCCAAAGCTTCTCCTGTTTATGGTCAGCACCTGGGGACACTCATTACTTGTTAAGGATAATAAAAAGAGAAATTCCCCTGCATTCCTTGTGCAAGTAATTTGGTTTGTTTAGTTTCTTATTACATTATAGATTAAGGTCTGATTTTGCTCTTTATTGCATTCCTTTGTTATTGGTGCAAATTACAACAGTGTCATGTGTAAGGTTATAGACTTTTAATAGACTTTTAATTTTATATTATGGAACATTTAGGAAATTTAAAGAAATGATTATGACTGATCATGAGCTTTCTAGCATCAAAATTATCATTATATGTAAATTTCAACCTTCTCACATGCACTTTTGAGAATTCTCACAATAAGTACCAGTATATATTTTACCTATATTGAAATAGCTTAACTCAGTACACATATGCTTGCCCGAGTCCGAACTGTTTGTCTACACACAAGCCAAGCAAGTCAAAGCCTTTGTAATGTTTGCTGCAGCTCTGGCATGGCTTCTACAAGGCAAGTGTTAGGCAATAGCAAATAGCACATTTCATTTAAATTACACTTTGCTCCAAAAAGATGGAATCAGACGTAAAAATGTATTGAAGTTAATAAACTGAAAACTAGAGCATACAGCACAGATATACTGCAGCATGGGACAGATCAATTCACAAACAGATGCTATGTTCAAAGTATTACTAAAGACAGGAATTTTATGAGGTATAAAAACAACACAGCTGCACACTTTATTTTGCACACAAGGATGGAGTTAGTATCACAAGAAAGAATCATGTATTTTAAATTAATAGAGCAAAATTAGAAGCAGAGAATTACACTGAAGAGCAATCCATGGCTATATTAAGATTGCATTTGAAATCTACAGCAAGTATACATTTATGAGAAGGAAAAGAAGAAAAGAAAAAGTATAAAATTGCATTGTCACACCAACTGGGCCATATGTGTTACACAAAATCAAATCCGTCTAATACAGCCCCTCAGTTGAGATTACCTTGATATGAAGGCATCTGTTAATACTGTACGAGACAAGTGACTTTTATATAGGTATCTCTGTTTTGGATTTAACAGATACAGTGGGTTCAGTGGAAGATGTTTGCTGCCAATTAACTCTTTATTCTGAGATTGTCCTATGTGTATAAGCGGGTCTCTTGCAAATATGAGTATCAGCTTTCAGTAATGAATGAGACCAGCATGTCATTTTGAGACATGATTCAGCCCTTTAATACACTAGTCAATAGTATAATGCAAAGAAAGTGAAACTTTTTTTTCCAATAGCTTTAAATACTCTTCTTATTATCATTAATATTGTGTAGCTAGTCCTCAGAACAATGGAATTAAAAGAATGCAAACAGACTGGACAAAGGGTAAATAAAAGTGGAATATCCCCCATAACATGCTACACATCGCGAGCATACATCCACAGATAAGCCTAACTAATTCCATGTTTTCTAAAGTAATCTAAAGCTTGAGAGAAACCCTCTTTGCTCTTGTCTAAAACACAATTTTACATAATATAGTTGAGTCCTGAACCCTTAACAGATTTAAAAACTTTGATTTTAAAGAGTAATTAAAATAATTCAATCAATTAACGTCATGTCATTTTCTAACCCCTTCGATACTGGGCAGGGTCATACAAGGCTGGAACCTACCCCAGCCAGCATTGGGAGCAAAGCAGGAATAACCCTTGGACAGGGCACCAGTCCATCATAGGGTGAGCACGCCCACCCACACACTAGTGCCAGGTCAGGGATGCCAATCCATCTAACCTGCAAGTCTTTATACTGCGGAAGGAAACTGGAGCACCCGGAGGAAATCCACGCAGACAAAGGCAGAACATGCAAACTTCAAGCAGGAAGGAACTGGGATGCAAACCCTTATCACTTTACTTTGAGGCAGCAGCGCTACCACTGTGCCTCCCTCAATCAATTAATGCCAAACACAATCCATACATTAACAAGAAAAAAATGAATTGCCATGGTGTGGTGAAAAGCACCGGCATCGTTCTGCCTTTTTTTGTGTACTTCCCACTATAACTTTTAGGCCTTTTGTTCTGGGTCTTTCCCAGGTGGCCTTATCTTAACTGATGACAAGACAATTACTTCAGAGGCACTGTCTTCACAGTGCAAGGGAGACCAATGCCAGGTGGCTTTCCACAAGAATTTGCCATTATCCTTTATGAGTGATTTAGCCTTTGTACCTTGCCTGTTTTTGTAGTTTTAGTAGTTCATGTTTTTGTGTGCTCTGGTTTTTACATTCCTTATGTTTAACTAAATGTAATGTTATTTGTAAGATACTGTACTTTACATTCTGTTATTCTTTAAGAATTTCTTAAGTATTTGGTATTATTTATGTTTCCTTAATTTTTAGTTTGCATTTTAGTGTTTGCAAAAAGTGCAGCTGTTTCTTAATGTGTTTTTGTGGTTATTTTCTTCCAAGATACCTTCATTCTTGTTATTTTTAAATAAAATACTGTTCTAGGGAAGGCTTTCCTCTGTTTGGTAAATAATCAAGTTTTGCTCAATGCTTTTTTGCTCAAGTCTTTTTGTTTTTTTATTCAAGAGTTATTTCTTACTTATTAAATGTATTAATTATGAAAGAAATACAGTATAAATGAAGTGTAGATGTAGCCTGTAATATTTTGCCAGTTACAGTGGGATTGAGTAGGCACACCTTATTTTGGATGACAGCAAAATCTCAGATTATGACATGAATAACACAAAAAAATAATAATAATACAATAGAAACTTGTAGTATTGAATTTCTTAAATATTATGATAAATTAATTTATGGTTATTATAGTTTAAATAGACACCTTCATTATGTGCTTATTTTTACTACACAGTGTATCATAAAAAGATCACATAGCATATACATAAATTTAAGATTATAGCTCAGCATTCTATGTAACATAGAATATTAACATATTAACATAGTGTAATAAGTAAAGGATAAAATGTTTATGAATATGTAAAAGGTTTAAAAGGAAGTACAAGGCTATACAACCTTATACATTTTTTGTCTGATTAGTAAACACTATTTTATAAAATACTGTCATGTCATGTAACTGCAACAGTGCTTACTTCAGAAAGCAATGTATACAGTATTGCATCTTTTCACAAAAATCTCAGCATCTTCAGGGTTTATTAAGTATTGTTTTTATCAACAAAAATGAAACAATAATGCATAACTGATATATAAGTAGCTGTTGTATACCTTTAAAAGAGGCATGTCTATATTCCAAGCTTGTGCTGTGGTTTGGGAATATTCTATTTCTCCCGATTTCATATTGGAAGTAAAGAAATGTAACGATTAGGTCACAGTATTCAACTTCAAGCATTTTCTGAAAGAATACAATGGCAATTGTAATTCTGTCTTGCTTTTCTAGGATACTCAAACTGCATAAGCTTCACAGTCTGGAACACCCTTGTAAAATATCAGATTTCTCTAGAAGCATAGGAATATAAGTATGACACAGAAGAGGAGATCATAAACCCAGTAATCTCGTTTAATTAGCTAATCTTGTACCAATATGACATGCAGATACGTATTAAAATATATCAAGGCTTTAATGAACTGCACACAAGCTTGTTTTAGATTATTGTTTTCCGTCCTGAATGCATTTTGCTTCATTTTTTACTATTATCCACAAGTATGTGATTCATTATTTAATTCAGAGTATTCTCCTTCACCAGCTTTACTGCTGGCTCTGCCAATTTTGAATATTTGTGTTAAACTAAATAAATTTAATTTCTTGGACTGTGAAATTGTGTTTTGCAATTGTATTTTTTGTTTGCTGTTTATCTTAATAAACTGAGCATTTTATTTAGTTTCTCTTTCAGTTCCGGGTTGTAATTTACAGTATTCGGGATCAATAAAGTATCTACTTATCTATCGTGGTAAAAAATAAACAGCAGACAGAAAAAGGTTTGGGGATGGCCACACCATATACTAAAAAATCAGAAAAATAAAAAACACGTTTTCACAGAAGCAGAGTTCCCAACTGAACTGACTAACAGGTTGAGTCTGGGCTATAAATATGGTGGATAAGAGGAAGAGGTGGAGTCAGGGCAGTCGGAACAGGAACTGATGTCGTAGAAAGATGGATTCTGGGTACCTGAAATGACATCATTGGGGGGGGGGGTTCATGGAAGTTGAGTCAACAGCGGGTAGGCTGGTGGTGGAGTCATTGGGAGTTAGGGTCTTAAGCTGAACTTCAGAGGAACAAAAGGAGAGAGGATCAGGTGAGACAGCCAACCCCCAAATTGGGAGATTTGATTAAGGCGGCAGAAGTCACTGCAGAATCTCCAACTTCTATCAGGCTTAAGAACCAATACAATTGGGCTGGACCACTATGACTTTCCGAAATTACAACTAGTTCCAGGATACATTTGATCTCAAGCTCCACTTCATCATGTTTTGCCACCAGGAGGTAGTATGGCCGCTCCCGAATGATTACCCTGGGGTCCATTATGATATCATGTTCAATCAGTGAGGGCCGACCAGGTTTCTCGCTTACCACCTCAGGAATGAACAGGATTACTGCTTTGAGTGCCTGTTTCTGTTTGGGTGTCAAATAAGGGCTGAAATTATGGTGATTTTTATAAGCAAAAAGATAACGGGCTGGCCGTAGTAAGGATCAGGCTCCCCTGTACCTACACAGCTTTAGCAGGTCGATGTGATATTTTCGTTCACTCAGTACAAAATTTGGTTGTTTCACTAGATAGTCCATGAGTCTTTTTCACTTCTTAAATATGTGTGGGCCCTAGCAATGGGCCATTAATTTGGAGTGCGAGGTAAGCACAAGTCCCATGAAAGGGCCTCCAGGATGGAACTCCCAAAGAACCGTCCCACAATCATAACATCAGGCCTGCGCTGCTTGAGCCTTTTCCATATTCTCTTTTAATATTGGTCTAAATCTGCTGCTGAAATGTCGGTGGTACTAGTAACAGTGACCTCACCTCCCCCTCATGCTCAGCTACCCAGTATAATAAATAATTTTCTATAACAAAGTGGGGTCCCGATGGCATAGGATGTAAGGTACGTGGACCATTTACTGAGACTACTGCATTTTTGGCAAAGTTAAGGGAATCATCCTTCCACTGTTCCTATTTAAAGGACGTCAGTGTTTGCCTAAACTGAAACTGTAGGGTGTTAAGAGGATCCAAACTGACCTCAGAGGGTAGAGCATCCATCTGTGATGTTGACGGCCCGGGTGTCAGAGGATCCGGTCCGACTTCCACTGCGTCACACTGGGAAGTCACATGACTCTTTGTTGCCGGCTGTGTGCACAGCATGGATACAGTTTGGGGTAGATTATGTCTATTACTAGGCCCAACGATTTGACTGTCTTTGTTTATGTTATATTATTGTACCTTTGTGGTTTGTGTGAAACCACTTTTACTTTCCAATCAGTCTCTACCCAAGATTGCAGGAAAGGGTGGATTTTGAATCACCGCCACCTGCAAGATCCTTATGGCGTTGTCAAAACTGATGATACAGGGGACAGAATGACACCACTGTATCTTCCCATGAATGCAGGTTAAACTGGTCTGCCCCTTAAGCCATTGTTGCGGTAACACATAATGACGAGCGACAATGGAAATGTCACTGCCAGTGTCTATGCGGTAACCTTATGTTTGTTTACTACCACCACTCCTATCCAAGGGAAAGATAAGGGGTTAGCGTTAGCACAGTAACTGTCACCTCAAGTCCAACTGCAGTTCCCCGGCCTGCTGAGTTGCAGACAATTTTTGATGGTATGCCCACCCACCCGGCACTTGAAACAGTGAGGGTGGATGTTCACTTCTTCCTGGGATGGGCCATGGCTTCCATAAGTATAGGCTCTGAAGGGATGAAAAACTCCTGTTGGCTTTGGCACTTATGCTTTTCTGAACAATTGAGCTGGGCTGCCACTCTATACCTTTCTATAATATCAATGAGGGCGTCCATGTTTTTAAATGCCTGTCTGCAGACTGGCTGGGCAAGAAAATTGGGGAGGGTGTTTAGTAGTTTAGGCCACCTGCATTTGACCGTAGACAGTGCTCTGTTACCCTACAACTCACAAGCCTGCATTCTAGACAATGTCATTGGGAGGTAGAGTCACCGGCTGAACTGCAGAGGAACAAGAGGAGAGAGAATCAGAATGTGAAGATGCCAACACTTGGCCTGGCTGACAAATAACATTTGAGACTGTAAACTGTCCCAATGTGTGTGACACTGTCTATCTATCTGGTTCTATAGGTATCCCTGCTCTTTTTAATGATTCTGTAGTTATTCTGTAAAGTGATGAGCTTTTAACAGTGTCTTCATTTAGACTATTCATTTTGTGTTTTCAAGTCAATTAATTTTGCAATATATTTATTTTGGGATTGAATCAAAATGCCTCTGACTGTACACCATCTCTTATTGATAGTAAAAATGTTTTGTTTCACATATTTGTTCTTACTCTCTTCATTGTTAGAAAACAGATGAGATCTAGAGAGATGCTGCCCAAATTGGGCTTGAGAGGAGTTAGGTCAGAGGGTAGTCACTTGTTATTTGAATTATTAGTTTTCTCCTCTGTGTTATCAAGATAGATTTAAAATGTTGTGATTTCTCATCACTACAGTATTACATCTTCTTGATTTTGTGCATCTTATTTGATTAAATAATATATTACCAGAATTTGCTGACCTGTAGCAAACTCAAATTTCTGGACTTATTCATTACTAACAGTTATTATGACAAGCTACATTCTCCTATGTTAATTTTTTTGAGCCTAAATATTTTTTGACATGTAGTGTAACACCTTCTGTCATAAATTCTCTCTTTTACTTTAAAGATGTATAGCCACTAATATTATAGGTTCACCAAACACTTTAATATTGACATTTAACAAGTCCAGCGCTATCACAATTTGTACCCATTACTATTGCCTTTAGGTCCTGTATTTTCTTTCTAGTGGCCACAACATTAAACAGTAAACCTTTTAAATGTGAAATTTTAGATTTTGTAGTTTTATCTAAATATTTGTTTATTTGGATCAGTCTGTTTTGTTTTGTTTTTTTTTGTATTTAACCCAGCCACAGGGGATGCACAAACCAGTGAGTTTCTTCATGCCGGTCCCAAGCCCAGATAAATGGGGACGGTTACGTCAGGAAGGGCATCCGGTGTAAAATTTTGCCAAATCAATATGCGGACAACAATACAAATTTCCATACCGGATCGGTCGAGCCCCAGGTTAACAATGACCACCATCAGTATTGTTAGCCAACAGGGTGCTGGTGGAAATTGGGCTGTTGGCCGAAGAAGAAGAAGGAGAAGGAGGTAAGGTGGGGGGGAGAGATGTGTACGGAGGCAGGAGGAGAGGAGGAAAGTAAAGAGAGTGGAACTGAGGGTAGGAACTTTGAATGTTAGCAGTATGACTGGTAAGGGGAGAGAGTTAGCAGATATGATGGAGAGAAGGAAGGATGATATATTGTGCATGCAAGAGACTAAATGGAAGGGGAGTAAGGCTAGGTGGATTGGAGGTGGATTCAAATTGCTCTATTATGGTGTGGATGGGTGTAGAAATGGGGTAGGAGTTATTCTGAAGGAACAGTATGTCAAGAGTGTTTTGGAGGTGAAAAGAGTGTCAGACAGAGTAATGATTATGAAGCTGGAAATTGGAGGTATGATGATGAATGTTGTTAGTTCATATGCAGCGCAAGTTGGGTGTGCAATGGGTGAGAAAGAAGATTTTTGGAGTGAGTTGGATGAAGTGATGAACAGTGTACCCAAGGGACAAAAAGTGGTTATTGGAGCAGAATTCAATGGGCATGTTGGTGAAGGGAACAGTGGAGATGAGGAGGTGATGGGTAGGTATGGTGTCAAGGAGAGGAATGAAGAAGGTCAGAGGATAGCAGATTTTGCCAAAAGGATAGACATGGCTGTGGTGAATACGTATTTTAAGAAAAGGGAGGAACATAGGGTTATGTACAAGAGTGGAGGAAGATGTACACAGGTAGATTAGATCCTATGCAGAAGAGTTGATCTGATGGAGATTGAAGACTGCAAAGTGGTGGCAGGGGAATGTGTAGTTAAGCAGCATAGGATGGGGGTCTGTGAGATGACATTGGAGATCAAGAAGAGGAAGAGAGTGAGGGCAGAGCCAAGGATCAAATGGTGGAAGTTGAAAAAGGAAGACTGCAAGGTTGAGTTTAGGGAGAAGGTGAGACAGGCACTGGGTGGCAGTGAAGAGTTATCAGACAGTTGGGAAACTACAGCAGATGTAGTAATGGTGACAGCAAGAAGGGTGCTTGGGGTGTCATCTTGAAAGAGGAAGGAGGAAAAGGAAACCTGGGGGTGGAATGAGGAAATACAGGAGAGTATACAGAGGAAGAGGATGGCAAAGAACAAGTGGGATAGTCAGAGAGATGCAGAAAGTAGACAAGAGTACAAGGAGATAAGGCACAAGGTGAAGAGAGAGGGGACGAAGGCTAAAAGGCTAAAGAAAAGGCGTATGATGAGTTGTATGAGAGGCTGGACACTAAGGAGGGAGAAAAGGACCTCTACCAATTGGCTAGACAGAGGGACCGAGCTAACAAAGATGTGCAGCAGGTTAGGGTGATAAAGGATAAAGATGGAAACGTACTCACAAATGAGTAGAGTGTGTTGAGCAGATGGAAAGAGTACTTTGAGAGGCTGATGAATGAAGAGAACAAGAAAGAGAAGAGGTTGGGTGATGTGGAGATAGAGAATCAGGAAGTGCAATGGATTAGCAAGGAGGAAGTAAGGACAGCTATGAAGAGGATGAAAAATGGAAAGGCTGTTGGTCCAGATGACATACCTATGGAAACATGGAGGTGTTTAGGAGAGATGGCAGTGGAGTTTTTAACCAGATTGTTTAATGGAATCTTGGAAAGTGAGAGGATGCCTGAGGAGTGGAGAAATGCACTGGTGCCGATTTTTAAGAATAAGAGGGATGTGCAGTAACAGGGGAATAAAATTGATGAGCCACAGCATGAAGTTATGGGAAAGAGTAGTGGAAGCTAGGTTAAGAAGTGAGGTGATGATTAGTGAGCAGCAGTATGGTTTCATGCCAAGAAAGGGCACCACAGATGCAATGTTTGCTCTGAGGATGTTGATGGAGAACTTTAGAGAAGGTCAGAAGGAGTTGCATTGTGTCTGTGGACCTGGAGAAAGCATATGGCAAGGTGGCCTTGAGAGGAGCTGTGATATTGTATGAGGAAGTCGGGAGTGGCAGAGAAGTACGCAAGAGTTGTACAGGATATGTACGAGGGAAGTGTGACCGTGGTGAGGTCTGCGGTAGGAGTGATGGATGCATTCAGGTTGGAGGTGGGATTACATCAGGGATCAGCTCTAAGCCCTTTCTTATTTGCAATGGTGATGGACAGGAGTCCCTGTGGGCTATGATGTTTGTTGATGACATAGTGATCTGTAGCTATAGGAGGGAGCAGGTTGAGAAGACCCTGGAGAGGTGGAGATATGCAGGTCAGTATGAACAAGACAGAATGCATGTGTGTAAATGAGAGGGAGGTCAGTTGAATGGTGAGGATGCAGGGAGCAAAGTTTGCAAAGATGGATGAGTTTAAAAACTTGGGATCAACAGTACAGAGTAAAGGGGATTGTGGAAGAGAGGTAAAAAAGAGTGCAGGCAGGGTGGAATGGGTGGAGAAGAGTGTCAGGAGTATTTTGTGACAGACGGGTATCAACAAGCGTGAAAGGGAATGTCCACAGGACGGTAGTGAGACCAGCTATGTTATATGGGCTGGAGACGGTGGCACTGACCAAAAAGCAGGAGACAGTGTTGGAGGTGGCAGAGTTAAAGATGCTAAGATTTGCACTGGGTGTGACGAGGATGGATAAGATTAGAAATGAGAACATTAGAGGGTCGGCTCAAGTTGGACAGTTGGGAGACAAAGTCAGAGAGGCGAGATTGCGTTGGTTTGGACATGTGCAGAGGAGAGATGCTGAGTTTATTGGGAGAAGGATGCTAAGGATGGAGCTGCCAGGGAAGAGGAAAAGAGGAAGGCCTAAGAGAAGGTTTATGGACGTGGTGAGAGAGGACATGCAGGTGATGGTGTGACAGAACAAGATGCAGAGGACAGAAAGATATGGAAGTAGATGATCCGCTCTGGCGACCCCTAACGGGAGCAGCTGAAAGAAGAAGTATAAGGCCTAGTTGGAATGTTGGTATACTTAGATATTCACTCCCAGAATATTACTCATTTTTACAACAGATTCAGTCCATTTTGTCAGTAAATTTAATGTTTTTGCTGAAAGGTGTTTTAGTAGCTGAGAAAACTAAAATCCTCCAATTCATTGATTTAATACATGCTTTTGTTAAAAATAGTAGGTATATGTATTGTTTTTTGATTCAGTGATTTTGACTTTGTTTTTGTGCTTTTTCTTTTCCACTCCTTAAATACTTTACTAGTATTGGGATGCTAAATACCTCTAATTACCAGTCAATTTGATCTACTGTACCTAGCAGCTTCAGCTGAAGAAAAGATCCTTTAACGTGCCTAGAAACTGACCAGAGACTGAACTTCACTAACTACTCCAGGTACAGTAATTAAAAACTAAGATGGTACTACTAAAAACTTAAATAAAAGCAAAAACTAACCTTCCGTCTTGCCAATTCCTAAAATACTTCCTTTCAAACTTTAATTTTGTTTTAGCAATAAGCTTGCTACATATTTGTTACAGCACAGAAATCCTGTTACTGTAATCCATTGTGATATACTATATGTTCTACTTCTGTGATGCACTGTAGCATAATTTCTCTTAAGAAATGTATCTTAGTTTTCAGCTAAGCTATTGTTTCTTTTTTGTATTACTTGTTAAGTGTCACTTTCTCAGATTCACGAAGTGCATAAATACAGTTGTCTCATTTTTTTAAGCTGCTCAGGAGACTACATTAACTACAGAGGAATGCTACTGTTATGACTTTTCCCCTCTCAGGATTACTGTAAATAGAATAATTTTACAAAAAAATCCAAACTAATAAATTCAAAATTAAAAACACCAACTAAGATCTGGGATTAGTTAATAAAAAAACTGTAACAAAATAAATTTTAAGCCAATAATCCACAATTCAAACATAATTTTAAACACCAAAAGCAAAACTCGAAGCCAGGTCTTAAGGAAGTTGAAAGGTAATGCATTCCACTATGCAAAAACAAATTTCATCTATCCATCGTCAGCTAGGCAGGTAGCAATCACTCAAAGAATATTTACAATTTATCTTTAAAAACATTTCTTCTTAATTACTTTCAAATAATTAAGAGAAATCTGTTTACAGATAGTTTTATACGTATTTTAGTTTTTGAGTACTGTGAGGTTCTGAAATGTTCAGAAAAGGTATTTGGTATATTTAGTGCTGGTATATGAATCTTTGTTTATTGTGGGTGTAACCAGAGATGGGTGCTCATGAGTTAATTCCAAACCCAGAAAAACACCAGTGAAATCAAAAATAAATAAAATGTGGTTTATTAATTAAATAATAGAACAAAGGAGTAATGAATAAGGAGGAGCAAGGCAAAAAAAATAAAGAAAATACATACCTAACTACTTATTGGGCTGGACTAAACAGTAAGTAGTCCTCTGACTATAGGTAAGGTTTCTGTCATTCATACTTCTAAAATCTGGCCTCACTAACTTCTGCCAGTTAAGCACTTGACAAATCTTTCTCCCCAATTTCATTCTCAAAGGCATAATGCCCAGAATGTAGTCCTAGCAAGACAAATACTTACAGGAAAAACTTTGAGAATTAATTCTGGAGCCAGGGTTGACCTAGGGAATTCCTGGAACTAAACCTCTACAGTTTGCCTTTGTGACCTTTGGTGTCCTTACAACCCTTGTCCCTATTTTGCATTTTAAGGCCCAGGCAGTCTATATATCACTTGTCCTCTATCTGGGATCCTAATGTGCAGAAATGACATAGTGATCTTCCATACCTCTGTAATGCCTGTGTTGCCTGCAGCTGGCATGCTCCTCTTTGAATCTAGGTCATTGATAGTCATGCACCAAGATGGACTAGTGGAATGAGAACTCAAACAAGCATATGCTAGTTCAAGTGCTCTGTGCTTTTTATTCCAAACAATGTTCAAACCAAACTTAATAAATAAATAATCCAATAAAATCCAGTGCCCTTTTGGAGATAAAAAACATTACTAAATAATCTTCATAAAAAGATTCAAAGCAATGGTTAAAACACAATAATGATCAGTCCTGAACCTCAGCACATCCATCCATCCATCTTTACGTCTCCTCTGCTCACCCTTAAGGTCTGCTCAACAGTGCAAGACACCCTCTGGCAAGCGTAATCAACCTTTACTGGATCATGTCCCCACCACTATCCCTCTGCATCCTCTTGGAATGGTTGGGCACTCCTGCTCTGCAAGGTTGTTCTTCCCTGACCCACATATCTCCTTCTCAGTAACAACAGCGCTTCCCTTAATTTCTATAGATTTTAGATCTAGTCTTTCTTTTCATTTTCCCTGTTCTTTCTCATCCTTTTTATACAATTTGGGTGTAGGTGTCCTGATGATGACCCACAGAGCACTAATGAGGGATGTAGTTGAGCTGAATACTTCTGCATGTGAATGTGCAATCAGCTAATTTCCCAATCAACACCCTGGAGCCACTTGGCTTTATTGCCCACACCCACTCATCCCGGACTGCTGCACTGTGTTTATTTGTAAAATCACACACTGCCATGAACACCTTAATGCACTTCACCACAGACTCTACTTACTATACTAAAATCATAATAATATTATGAACAAAAAATGATTTGTACTTGTTAGGTATGTCTTGATTTCAGATCTTCTTTTTGTATTGAGTACAAAATATTACAGTACTCGGTAGCTTATATAAATTCCTTTAGCGGCCAGCAGACAAAAGTGCTTATTGCTCTTGTTTACTTGTAGAGAACAAAGCACTTACAGATGGGGGGTGGGGGGGTCATCTACCTGATTGACAGTAAAGTTACTTGAAGCATTCCACGGTTTTCTAAGGTGCACGGTCTAGGTCAGGGGTGGGCAAAGTCATTCCTGGAGGGCCGCAGTGGCTGCAGGTTTTTGTTCCACCCCAATTGCTTAATAAGAAGCACTTATTGCTCAAATAACAGTTCTACTTCACTTTAGTTGTCTCTCTCGCTAAGATTTTGTACCCTTATTGCTTATTTTAGTTTTAAATAGCTGTATTCTTGGTTCTTAATTGTTCCTAATTAGCAATTAGCAACAAGCGTTCCTCCATTTAGCTTGTTACCATTTAGACCTGTGTGTATTTATCGTGCACTATTGGGTTTAATTAAATGCTTGGAAGGAAAGTGAAGAGAAAAAAAAGTGAAGGACTGAGAATTACTCATCCATTTTAGCCTTCAAATCATTTGGATGATATCCTTAGAAAGAGGAAGAAAATCTAGGATATGAGAATTACCTGACGCAGCAGAGTTAAGGCACTAACAAGCCAGGAAATTAAATTATTGGCAAGAATTGCTTCCTAATTAAGCAACTGGGTTGAAACAAAAACCTGCAGCCACTGCGGCCCTCCAGGACTGACTTTGCCTACTCCTGGTCTAGGTGATGGGCACTCCATGATGCAACTGCTTGAAATACAAGTGTTACGATTATCAGGTAACCCAATGTTTCCAATGGCATGAGGCAACTGGGAAAGCCTGTATGAGGAACGCCACTGGGTTGATGACAGGAGTTGGATGGGGACGCCTAAGTATTGATTTGATGAATGATGGGAAGTTACGCTCTTGGAGGATGTTAAAAGAGACAGTGTACAGAGGAGATAACAAGGAGGCAAAAGTCATTATAACTGAAAAGAAGATTGCAATATGTGAGTGAGACCTGCAATCCTCACGAGTGCCTTTATAAATGACACAAGCACAACAAGCACCAAATTGTCTCAGTGTTTTGATGCATATTTGTTGTTTTGGAAGCATTTCCCATGGCCTATAAGAGATTCGTCATAGTTTTAAGCTAAGCTGTTGTTTCTTGTGTTTGCACTTTGATTAGAAGTGTTCTTTTCTCAAACTCATAAGATCACATAATAAACTTGTTTAATTTGTAGTTTTATTAATACTGGAATTCTTCCCATTTCTACTTAAGGACAGATGAATTCATCCACACAAATGTACTGGGGAGAACTTCCAAGTTAATGTTATGGTACAAGAAACTTGCAGGAACACCTGGTGTCGCTAGAAGGGTGTTCCTAGGCTTTTGAAGTACCTGACGTGTTAGCTAGTAGACTTCCTGGCCCTAAACTTAAAAAGTATCTTAAAGCCACTCTACTGGTGAGCTTGGAATTGGGAGATAGCTATTGGGCAATGGTTCAAATGATGAAAGAAAGAAAGGCCAGAGCATTGGAATAATGGGTGATTTGTCATACATTAGCCAAGGAAAGTGTTCAACAGTGGGCAAACAGACAAGCCACCCCACAAGGTAGTTAGGTACCTTTGTTATTTAGTTATGGCAGATTTACTCCTTTGTACTATTTATTTTCTCAGTTGCTGTTATTCATTAATTTTGTTTTTACTTTAATTCTTTTTCTAATCATTTAGGTTCAGGGACAATTCTCAAGTACCCCCTAAAGTCCATAGCCTTAATAGCACTAAGAAAGAAAAAGGGTATATAATGCTTAAGTAATTTAATTAATACAGTACTTTTCACACATGAGCACTGAAAATGTCTTATGGGTCTGGGTTCAAATTAAAATACAGGGAAGGTTTTTGGTGTAACACTACCACTAATGCAATTTTTGTTTCCTTTAGAGTGGGACTCCCCGGAAGAATACTGACATCACTTCCTGTCTAAACAGTGCCAGCTGCTCCCCTTCTGCTTCCTCCACTATTTCACCACTTCTCTACAGGAAACCAGCATTTATTGTTGACAAGACCTCTCACTAGTATGTAACTGTTCTGTTTATAGAAGTCATTTACAGGCTGCCAAAGGCAACACAACATCACTCGTGACATACTGTATTTCTTTAAGAAATTCACTATTTTTGTATTTAACAACTTGAACATTAAATGTGGTGCCTTTTGAAGCCCCAGCCCTTCTTTTGTTTCCTTTCTACTTCTTTACATATTGTAAAAACTAAAAGAATGATTGATATACATATGAAATATTGAAATTTCTCAAATTTCCTCATAGTATTTAATTTTTTTGACTAATAGATATAATGTCTCGATGCGTGCTCAATAATCCAGGTAAGGAAATTCTAGAAAGTTGATTCTGTTCATCTGGACATAGTTTTTTTCCGATATGTTTCATCACTCATCTAAGTGACTTCCTCAGTCTCAGTTGAATGCAGGTTTCTCCAACCTTATAAACAGTACCTTGGCCTAATGATCGAACTAGCACCATTAACTAACAATGGGCCGTGTGATCAATGATATGCGAATTGTCCATTGATCAATGGCCATGAGTACCATTCATAGAGAGTTGGGGAATGGCTGCAATCACCGCATTGTAAGATGGTGAAAGATGTACCCTTAGGCCCCCTCCTTGGTTCAGAGATGGTTGTTCCTTTTTCACGAAAATGGCCTCCTTGACTCCTCACTCAAACCAGCGTTCCTCCCTATCCAGGATGTGCACATCTTCATCACTGAAAGAGTGACCACTGTCCTGTAGATGTAAATAGACTGCAGAGTCCTGGCCTGACGAGGTAGCTCTTCTGTGTTGTGCCATCCGCTTCGCCAGTGGTTGTTTGGTTTCCCAGATGTATGATTCACGACAGTCCTCTTGGCACTTAACTGCATATAAGATATCTATTATATAATAGATATAATGTATTGATGTAGATGAATACAACTCATTAATGCAGTAATTTGTCAAATGTGACAAGTTAGTATTAGTGCAATTAAATGCAAAATGATAACACTAAGCACAAATTACTGCAAAATTGTATGTTGTCTGAGAAATATTAAAGTCACATTGGACTCATCATTGTCTACAAGCTGATATTTTAAAACAGTGTTCAGATGAGGATGGGTTATGTTTCTCTGTAAACATACTCCAAGTGTAGAAAGGTTATGTTGAATCTATATAATGCAGTTCTGAGACTCGAATTTGGAAGGTCGAGTGCACATTTGGTCTTCAAGTGACAGAACAGATTCAACAGTAATGCTGACCTGATGTTCACACCCACCTGGCTTGTGGCTCTGGGGTGATCACACCTGTAACATCCAGCGTTACTTGTTTGTGGCTGTATGTTGGAACCTCCAAATCCTGCTACCTCCTCCTGCTATGCTTTACGCTGCTTTGCTATCGCCACTCATCTACGCTACCACACCCGCCTGTCCCACCGGCTCCGCTGTGCTGTGCTGCTTCTCCACTGCTATCAGATAAGTATTGCTCAGTATCATGCTAAAATTCTCTTGCGACAAGCTCCTTCATATTAAACAGTTTGTCCAGAGCAAATGGTCTGAATGGAATATCTTAAAAGACACCGGTATTTTGCGGCGCCCGAAATATGTACATCGCAGGTCAGGTCACCGCCACTGCCGGGCTGCGAATGAAAAGATCACTGGCAGCATTTGCTCAGGAATACGCCATCCTACTCACGGCCCTGGAAATAGAAGTGTCAGTGTGCCAAATTTACAGTATGTGAAAATAAACTCCGGTCACGGATCTGTGCAAAAAGAAGTCTCATCAACTAATTTTGCATTGTTTGATTTGAGATCTGCTAATGACAAAGCATTGGTGCTGTCAGAATTCATCATTGACACCAAATTTGATATACTGTGTTTAACGGAGACTTGGCAAAAACCGAATGAATTTAAGTCTCTCACAGAGGCGACACCTCCTGGTTACACTTTCCTCACAGAGCCTCGTAGCTCAAGACAAGGCGGTGGACTTGCAGTAATTGTCAGAGTGGATTTACACATCAAAAGAATCCCAATTGATTGTCCATTGTCTTTCGAGTGTCTGGCTCTTAAACTAATAACGGAATCAGGTCCTGTCTTACTCATTGTTCTTTATAGTCCTCCAAAATACAATGCATCCTTCTCATCTGAACTGACTGAACTATTAACCCACTTAAGTTCCTTTTCCCAGAGAGTCATTCTTTTTGGTGATTTCAACATCCATATTGACATCCCCACATCTAAACTGAGAAGTTAATTCCTATCCTTACTGGACTGTTTTGACTTGACACAACATGTTGATTTTCCCACCCACTCTGGTTGTCATATATTGGATCTGATCTGTACATCTGGACTAACACTTACAGCACTGATTTGGGACTCTCTGACCATAAAGCAGTATTTTTCACTGTCTCATTACCTCTCCCTCCTCTTACCTGTAAATGACAGATTTCTTATAGAAACCTTAAAAATATCTGTCCCTCTGTTCTTTCTGGATCCATTTCTGATCTTTTACTGTCTTCACCTATTCCATTAACACTAGATAGTCTTGTTGACCACTATAATACAGCCCTTCATTCAACATTAGTTAAAACAGCTCCTTTAAAACATAAGGAGGTTTCCTTTAAGCGTTCAGCTCCTTGGTATAACTCAGAATTGTGATCTATGAAAGCAGCTGGCTGACGCCTTGAGAGAATGTCACGTAAGTCTGGCCTCACCGTGCACATCCAAGCTTTCTCTAACCACCAAAGAGCTCACAGAGAAGCACTAACTGCTGCCAAGAACACCCATTAAAACAGAATAATAGAAAGTGGCCATGACAACCCAAGGGTTTTGTTCTCTGTAGTTAATAAACTACTCGAACCCGCATCTGGCCCAACTACCTCTTCTACTGAAGTCTGTGAGAAATTCCTCCACTTTTTCCGTAACAAAATTAAAGATCTAAATAATTCAACTAACATAAATACATCATTTTTTTTATATCTCTCCCTGTTTTCCCACTCCATCCAGCTCCTTCTCTAAGTTCTCATCAGTCACATCTGCTCTTGTTAATGACCTGCTTTGTAAGATGAGGCCGACTACTTGTTTCTGGACCCCATCCCCACCACACTACTTAAATCCTGCCTTCATGCCATAATCCCGACTATTACAATAATAATATACTCATCCCTTGACACTGGCTTTGTGCCAATCACTTTTAAAATCGCTTCTGTAACCCCAATGTTAAAAAAGTCTGGTCTTGATGCTGATAATCTTAACAATTTTCAGCCTATTTCCTACTTACCTTTTCTGTCAAAAGTTCTTGAGCTGCTTAACTTCTAATAATTTGATGGAACCCTTTCAGTCTGGTTTCAGGGTGCAGCAGAGCTGTGAAACTGCTCTGCTACGGGTAACCAATGATTTGCTTATGGCAGCAGACTCTGGACAAACCAGCATATTAATTCTGTTAGACCTCAGTGCAGCATTTGACACTGTCAGACATGACATTCTACTGTCCAGAATGGACAACATGCTGGGTATCTCTGGCACTGTCCTTCAGTGGTTCAAGTCCTATCTGACTGATAGGCAAGAGTTTGTTAGTCTTGGCAACAGCAGGTCCAGCACAGCGCCAGTCACACAAGGAGTTCCTCAGGGCTCTGTCCTCGGTCCTCTTCTGTTCTGTATTTATATGCTTCCCCTTGGCCATATTATTCGTAGCTTTGGACTGGGTTATCATTTTTATGCAGACAATACTCAACTCTATTTCAATGTTAAAAGTGAAATTTCATCAGAGCTTTCTCAGCTCACAACCTGCCTCAGTGAAATTAAAATCTGGATGGAGCAGAACTCTTTTAAAATTAAATTGCAACAAAACTGAACCCGTGAAAATTGGGACTAAAGTGCAATTTAATAAAATGAGCTCCTTCCCAGTCAATCTTGGCGGTGATCTCATCACACCTGCCTCTACTACAAAGAATCTTGGTGTCATTTTTGATTCCTGCCCTTCTTATTTCGCCCACATAAATCACATTAAGAAACTTTCTTACTTTCACTTCCGTAACATATCCCGTTTTCACTCCTTCCTCTCCTTTTCTAATGCTGAGAAACTTGTCCATGCTTTTATCACATCCCGCATCGATTATTGTAATTGCTGCTGGCAGGTGCCCGTTCTAATCTTATATCACAGCACCAGCTTATTCAAAACTCAGCTGCAAGAGTCCTTACACGACCCAGCAACAGTGAGCACATCACACCCATCCTGCTCCGCCTTCACTGGCTGACTTCACTTCACTGTGTCTTACAGAATTGAATATAAAATTCTACTAATAACCTACAAAGCCTTAAACGACCTTGTGCCAAACTACATCAGTGACCTTCTCCATCACTATGTGCCTGTCCGCCCACTAAGGTCCTCTGATTCTGTTAATCTTGTTGTGCCCCACACTAATCTACACTCCATGGGTGACAAGGCCTTCAGCTGTATAGCGAGTGCCCAGACTCTGGAATGACCTACCGAAATTAATCAGGTCAGCTGACTCCATGAATTCTTTTAAAAAACAACTCAAAACTCATTTGTTCAGGAAGGCTTTTAGCTCTACCTGACATTACTACCCTTCTCTCAGTTTACCTCTCTGTCAAGATGCTCATGTAACCTGTATGTGTGTGCTAGACCATCAATTATGTTGTCTGAATTTTCTCTGAATTTACTATCTTTCTCTTCTTTATTTATTTATTTGGTTTGTACAATGCTATATACTATATACCCTGACGTTCTTTCTTAAACTCTGTGAAGTGCCGTGAGCATGGGAAAGGTGCTATATAAATAAAATGTATTATTATTATTATTATTTATTATTAATTTCATGCATTAGGTACATCTATGAGTCTCCAATTAACCCAGCATTTACTACTTTCAGATGTGGGAGAAGAACCAGAGCATCTGAAGAAATGGCCAATAAAATTATAGAAAGAACTTGATAAGTATTCATAGACAATCACTGGTCCATTGGGCAACAGGGCTAACCACCATGCTCTCTAGAATAATAACTGCCATCTTTACACTACTTCCCATGGAGAAAGTGGAAATGTCACATCTCTTGAAGGGAAGTAGCCGGAGCTGATGGCTGGGGTGGAGATATATTTACTAGATATAGTTGGGCTCACATTCACACACTCTCTTAGTTCTGGAACTGAAACTCTAGAAAGAGGAGGGACTTGCCTTTACTCTTGAATTGCCCAGGAAGAAAGATGCTGATAGGGAGTGGGCTTCTTACTGAGCCCCTTCCTGGTGGATGCCATGTTAGAGTTTGTCCTGGAGAACAAGAGTGCTGCCTTTGTGATGGATGAGATGCACTCAGAAGTGCTGAAGGCTCTGGACATTGTTTGGGCGAATCAACTGACATAACTTTTCAATGTGCTCCTGGAGTGGCATTTTTAAAAATGGGGACTGGAGATCACAATCATCAGCCTCCAAGGGAAAATGTATGCAAGTGTAGTGGAAAGAAAACTCTGCCCAGTTGTGGAACCTTAGATCCAGAAGGAACCATTATTTTCTGTTTAGCCAGTGGAACAGTGGACTAGAGGACCAGCTCTTTGCCGTCATGAGGATACTTGAGGGGGTATGTGAGTATGCCCAGTTGTTCTACGTGTTTTGAGGACATAGAGAGAAAGCATACAGTATGTTCATTGAGGGATTCTGTGTGTGGGGTGCTGGGAAATTATAGGGTTCCAAAGCCATTAACAAGAGCTATTCGGTTTCTGTATAATCACAGTGAGAGCTGTGTTGTATACTTAGAAAAACATCAAAACCTTTTTCAGTGAACAGTGGGACTCTGCCAGGGCTGTGTTTTGTATCCTATTCTGTTAGTGATCTCCCACAGGGAGGGCGAAGTGTCCAGTTCAGTGGCCCTAGAACAGTGTCACTACTTCTTGCAAATGACATGGTATTGTTGGCTTCATCAGGCTGTGACCTCCAGCATGCATTGGGTGGTTTGCAAATGAGTGTGAAGTGGCAAGGATGAGGATCAGCACCTGCAAATCTGACGCCATGGACTTCAGTAGGAAAAAGGTGGACTAGTCTTTCCAAGTGGGAGGTGAGTTAGTGCTTCAAGTAGAAGAGTTTAAGTACCTTGGGGTCTTGTTCACAACTGAAGGGATGGCAAGATCAACAGATGGATCGGAGTGGTAGGCACAGTTAAACAAGTGCTATACTGATCCATAGTGATGAATAAGGATTTGAGCCAGAAGTCAAAGTTTTGATTTACCAGTCGATTTACATCACTGCCTTCACCTATGGTCATAAGCTTTAAGTACAGTCTGAAAGAAAGAGGTTGCAGGTACAATTGGCCAAAATGAGCTTTCTCCTCACGTTGGCTGGGCTCTCCATTAGAGATACGTTGGAAAAAACAGACATCTGGGAGAAATTCGAAGTCAAGCCGCTAATCCTCCACATCGAGAGGAGTCAAATATGATGGTTCGGGCATCTGATAGGAATGTCCCCTGGACTCTTCCCTGCAGAGGTTTGATGGGCACAACCAGTTAGGAGAAGTCCCCGGTGAAGACCAAGAGCTCACTAGGAGGATTATATCTCCCAGATCACCTGGGAACACCTTGGGATCCCATAATATGAGTTGGCATGTGTGGCTGGAGAAAGGGACATATGGCCCTTATTGCCAAGATTGTTGTCCCCACAAACCAGTCTTGGATAAATGTTGGAAAATGAATGATTGAAAAAGGGCAGACTATGGAAATTCAATTTGATAAAATAGAAAAGTTAATCCTCCACTGAAAAATACAATCTGAACTTTACATACAAAATAGCCAATGGTAACATATCTCAGTACCTCTGCTCTTATTTTGTGCCTAACAACTTCAAGCTTCTGAAGATGCCCTTATATGCAGCAGTGACACATCACTTGCAGGGTGAAAACTTCTGGTATATTCTGGGAACAGCATTACCAAGTCTTTTGCTATTTTATTTAAAGCTTCAGCCTCACAGACATATCTCTATACAAAAACAGAAGGCAATATAAACATAAACATATTACAAGTGTAGAAAAGTTATAGTAATGTTACTGTGTATAAGTACTTTTTACTGAAACTTAAAACATGCAGCAAGTTTTTCCGTATTTATCAACCAAACCAAAACTAAAGACAAAAATTAAACCACTTCACAGTCATGTTTCTGCATTGTATTTTTGACATACAAAAAAATACACAAAGTATGCAGAAAATGAACACATTCACTCCCCTCTTTTTTCCTTTTTTTGTTTAACTCTATTTATTTTTAATTATTTATTAATTTATCTACTTACTTATTTTTACTAGCTTAAAGTTTTTCTCATGGTTGGGGGTTGATTTGTTTTGAACCAAGTCTTGTAAAACTTGACTTACGGTATGTGTATGGAATGTTATTTGTTATTAAAATCAATAACATCCAAAAAAAAAAGAACACATAAGCATGCACGTGGATGATGTAAAAACAGCAGGTTTAAGGACAGTATGTTTATAATAGTAATTACATGTCTATATTTAGAATTTAATTCTGATAAATGCTACTTAAAATAGTCAAGTGTTTTGACATGTAAATTTGATCACAAATGCAAAATGAAACTCCAGCTATCTTTTGAAGCAGATTCTAATGTAAGACTCAGCACCAGTTAGGTCTCATAGTCTCTGGCTTCCAGCCCCTGCTCCACAAGATGGCAGCCCCCTTTCCAACCCCCCACCCCAATCTTTTAATGAAGGGGGTGCTAAGCTACTAATAAAGCTACTAAAACTAGTGAGGTTCTTGATCTGAGCATTTAAGAAAAATAACCCAGGTTATGTTTGGTTTTGACTTGTGGTGGTTCAATAGATTATTAGGCAATCTGTCATTTCTGGCAGCAGGAGGTAAGCAGAGGTGAGCATGGTAAGACCCCCACGTGAATGACAGCAGTTGAATGGAGGACCTTAAGTACCAGTGTGGAGAATGAGAAGTGGCGCAGGTGGAGTGAGGTAAGAGACTGTGTATGGATGAATGGAGGATGAGGCAGGAGTCAGGAGCCCTGGGAGGATTGTGACAAGTTGGCCACGGGTACACAGGTCCATGATAGAATGTGACCTATGATCACCAAGACTGTGTGTGGAGTGTATTTGTTGTTTTAGAGGCATTTCTCATGGCCACTAACTGCAGGTATGTTTGCCTAAGAGTGCTAGTGTGCAGTATGCAGGAAACATACACATATCAGCCACAACATTAAAACCCCAGACACTGAATAACATTGATTATCTTGCTATATGGTATCTGTTAAGGGATGGGATATATTAGACAGCATGTGAACATTCAGTTCTTGAAAGTGTTGGAAGCAGGGAAAATGGGCAAGCATACGGATCTGAGCAACTTTGACAAGGGCCAAATTGTGATTGCTTCACAGCTGGATCAGAGCATCTCGAAAACTGTAGGTCTTGTGGGGTGTTCACGGTATGAATGGCAGATCGTTCCAAAGCCTAGCAGCAACAACTGAAAAGCCCTGTCATCTCTAGACTTCAGCTGTGATCGTGGAATTGCAAGGCGTAGTTGAGCAGATGACCTCAAAGCCCTCGTTCCCGAGAGGAGATGAAGGAGATCACAGATGTATTTTGGGGCTAAACCATGCAAGGTCTTAAAAACAAACAATAAAATTTTAAAACCAATCAAAAATCTCACCCGTAGCCAGTGGAGCGAGGCAAATACAGGTGAGGTATGCTGTCTTTTTCTAGTGCTGTTTAGAAATCTAGCTGCTGTATTTTGGACCAGTTGAAGGTGCAACAGTGCAGATTTGGGCAATCCCACATATAGGGAATTGCAATAATCTAGCCAAGATGTAATAAAAGCATTAATCACTATTTTCAATTCTTGCAGTGAAAGAAAGGATTTTAATTCTGAGATTTGCCTCAGTGGGTAAAAGTCGGACTTTACCAACTTGGAAATTTGTTTGTCAAAACGTAGTGATAACTCAAACATAATACCCTGGTTCATGACATCATTATGAACGTTTGCTGTCAGTGAGCCTAAGTAAGTGCCAATTTTATCAGCAAAAGAAGCAGGGCCAAAGATAATTACCTCTGTTTTATTTTCATTCAGTTGGAAGGAATATTACACCATCCAAAGAGTAATATCATCTTTACACTCTATCAGCTTTTTTTACAGATAAAGCAACGTCATGGCTAATTTTAAGATAAAGCTTGGTATCATCAGCATAACAATGCCAATTGACACCACGTTTTTGAAAGATGGACCCCAAAGGGAGCAGAAATAACACAAATAATAAGGGGGCCAGAATAAAGCCTTGTGGTATACTTTGTATGAGCGGAGCTGGCTGGGAGAAATCATCACCAACATAGATCTGCCTTTTAAGTAGGACACAAACTATTACACATCCTTGAATGCCAACCTCACACTCAAGCCATTTTAACAAAACCCCATGGTCTACCTTATCAAAAGCTGCATTAAGGTTCTGCAGCCCTAAAATAGCACAAGAACCCGAGTCCACAGTTAATAAAATGTCACCTTCATCAAAACACATTCTGTACTATGAAATTTTTTTAAAACCAGATTGAAACAAATTACATAGATTGTTTTCTTCCAAATATGAATGTAATTGCACATAAACCAACTTTTCCATAATTTTGAACAGGAAGGGGAGGTTAGAGACAGGCCTGTAATGTTTTAAGCAATGTGGAATCCAGGGTAGCCTTCTTCAGTAGTGGCTGAACAATTGCATGCAGGAAGTTGTTATGCATTTCCCCCACTTTTAAACAGTTATTAATTATGGCCAAAAGAAGTGGACTGATGACTCCAAAAGAATCTTTAAACAGGCATTCAGGTAAAATATCAAGAGGATAACTGGAAGGTTTCAAATGCATGAATATATCGGCTAGCTGGGTGGAGGAAACTGGTTGAAACAGCATAAACCAGCTATGCACTGGCCTAAAGGAAACTGGACCACAGCCTTAACCAGGTTTCCATCCAAGGAGTTTTTGCGAAAAAATATTTAGCGCTTCAAATTTTTTTACCGATATAGCTGATGGAAATGCTAATTATCGATAAAATGTTGTACATGTCGACATATTTTTCCGTTTAACTTTAGTGCATAAATTCCATATCGATACTTCAGATGTCGCAAAAACTACATTGGAAACACTTTTTGTCAGAAAAAAGGGCTTTAACGCAAATAAATGTGTCACATGATACATTTTCATCACGTGCAATCAAAACGAGAATGGCAGAGTGGTTCGCATGGTCTGATGAAGAGACTCGTTATTTCTCGTGATGAGCCAATGCAGTAGCGGATAGGCTGGGTCTCCTGCTACTAAAAGGGGTACCTGAACTCCCTCCACATCAACTGTAGCCTGGGGGTGTCTCTCAGGATGTCTAAATAATACAAAAACCGCAAAGGTAATTTACTGTGCCAGTCAAAATATTTAATAAACCGTGTGTTTCATTATCTAAACATTTTTTTCTTATTATTAAATGGCAGATGTTTAGCATATATGAGAAATTCTCTCATTAATATTAACTTTAGTTTTTTTTTGATTAAATGTCGTTATTTTGTATTAATTCAAATTTCAGTTTTAATTAAAAACCTTAAGGGAAGCAGGTTACAGTACTAATTCAGTTGTTATCGCACTGAGAAGGGATGTTGAAAGGTAGGCTCACCTGTACAGATCCGATGCTGCAAACACAGCTGCATCATGGGCACTTCCAGGAGTGCCAACGCAAATGTCTCGTATCATGCACCTGTCATCAACAAGGGCCTGGAGAACAATAGATGGCCACCGTTTGCGATTAATGTAATCGCGGTAGCCTTCCGGGCGATGGCAATCCGCTTTTGGGTTGGAACCGGTGGTCGGTGGCAACCTGTGATGGGTGCAACATCAGGACTGATGAATCCACACAACATCTCAAACGTCGGCTGTGTCATTCTAAAATGTTGCAGCCAGAGATTTTCTGTGAAGTGTCTCTCCACCACCTCCTCCCTGAAGGTCTTATTCCATCGTCTCTCCCATACCCGTGGGTTTCGTACAAGCAACTGCTTCATTCTGCTGTCGTCTTCAGATATTATGTACAATTCCAATTATTTGTGAAACTGAAATAACAGTAAGCTGGCAAATTTCAAAAAACTGTCTGAATAATCTCTCTATTGTTTCTTTGTTTAGTGGAGGGGGTGTAACATGGAAAACAAAAGGTAGATAATTTGCGACATACACAAAATTATGTATGGAAATGGCTCAAGGGCAGATTTTTTTTCGCGATACAACAAAACTTATGCGACAGTTCGTTTTGGGGGGGATGACGTCATCACGCACACCATTTTATCGATAAAAAGCCAGTTGGATGGAAACAGGCTGGAGACAGCAAATTTCGCACATTTTTTTTACGTATATTCTGTTTGTCGATAACAAAACATCGCAAAAAACTGGATGGAAACTTGGCTCTTGACTCCCTAAGAAGACAAGAAAAAACTTCCAAAAGATACCACTGCATGGAGAAAAAAAAATGGAAGACATTTTGGGAAGGTCAATTCAGAGAGAGAGACACCCTTCCAGGAAGGTTGGGCATGCAATAGGTGTTAAAAATGGGGTAAATACAATACACAAAACAGAACACAATTAATCATCTTCATAGAGCTAGATGACTAATCATCATCACCTCAGAAAAACAATACAATTGTACAAACTACAAGGTAAAATCCAAGAATAGGTTATACCAGGGGTCGCCAACTCCAGTCCTGCAGGACCACCGTGGCTGCAGGTTTTCATTCTAACCCTTTTCTGACTGAGTGACCTGCTTTTGGTGCTAATTAGCTTCTTTTGAACTAATTTTAATTGACTTGCTCTTGATGACTCAGACCCCTTATTTAGCAGCCAAACAATTATGAGATATAAAATGAGTCAAAACAACTGGTGTCCATCATACAATATCTGAAAATAAAGAAAGATGAAGGTCTCAGGAATGTCGATCTGCTCAGGTCCCAAAAACATTTTAATAGTGCTCTTAGAAAAGAGAAAAATCAACAATTTCAGAAATGTCTGCTATTGCACAATGAAAGCAGCAACAAGTCATTGAATTTAAGAATGGGAGCCCAATTAAGTAATTGGTTGGAGTGAAACTGATTGGAGTTTGAGGCCCTGACTTAGTTGTTCTTCTGTTGTCTCACTCACTTCACATTTCATTTCTGTTTGGGTACCATTTAAGGAAAGAAATGAAGCAATTCAGAGGAACAATGAAGAAATTCAGGAGAACAAATCTTAAAAAAAAATTCAATTTAAATGAATTCACAAGAAGTTAATTAACACAGACAGACACAACACCAAAATTCAAAAACACACAGGTTTATTATACACTATACACAATTGGTTCCACTCACTCATTACTCCTCAGTCCTTTAATTCTCTCTTTGGCCGCCTCCACTCCTCCCTCGCAAGCTCCGGCTTCCTCCTCCCGACTCCGGCTCCTCTAAGGGAGTGAGGCAGCCCCTTTTATCATGCCCCGGATGTGCTCCAGGTTCTTGATGATGGTCTTCAGGCAGCACTTCCTGGTATGGCGGAAGTGCTGTCCTCCAGGGCTCAGGAACCATCCAGGCAGCCCCTTGGTTGGGCCACGGACCCCTACAGGGTTGAACTTCCACGCTTCGTATCCGTGACCCTTGATGGAAATCAAGGGGTCTGCCCTCTTGCGTCCAGGGAAGATATTGCCCCTTTCCTGGTCCTTCCCTGATCCAGGCGTCCCGATGGGGCAAGGTCCCTGGCCACCTGCCATAAGGCATTTCACAAACTCAGACTGAATCGCTGTTTTACTGCCGGAGTTTCTATTTACCACCAATCTGTATGGATCTTTACCACTAAACAATGAATCAAAAATATTAATGGAATATACCATATATATATATATAGTATTTTAATCAGGAGAAGATGTGACACTAACCTAATAATATTAGCAGATAGCATTATACATGATCTTGCTGTAGCCATAATCAAGTACAGAGTCAGAGCACTTACAATCATAATACACCAAATGAAAATTATAAAACCATACAAAATGTATTTTTCCCTTTTATTAGGCTTATAAAAATTCACTTACAGTAAGTATGGTAGAGAACAATTGAACATACAATATTTCATAACACAATCAAATTCAGCAGTATAGTCTGAGGGTAGAGCAGTCCCAAAACATGTTATCAAGCAAAGCTGATGCCTCGCGGCATTGCTCATAGATAGCATCTCAGTTTGAGTATGTTTAAAAAAAAATATTTACAGACTGACGAGGATTGTCAATGGAGGATTTATTTTCTTTATGCGAGATTGTTATTGAAAGATTCCTTTCCTAGTGCTGCCTTACTTTTTAAAAGTATGTACTTTGTGAATAGTTGCGCTGCACAGAAGAAAATTATAAATATTGTCTTAAATATGTATAAAGAAATGTAAGGTTCTGTATAAAATGTGAATAAGGTTAGAGCTGTAGATGATCTACCTAAGGTAGTATTTAATATACAATTAAAATCTTCCAAGATTACAAATTTATGAATGTTTACATTTGGGATGAAAAAGAGAACTCTTACTTTAAATTGCTGGTCATTCCAATTTCTTTTATATATTTTATCCAAGATTATTTTAGTTTCATTATGACTCCCAAAAACTAAATGTAGCGCCAATCAAAATCAAAATCTGAATCAAAACTTACCTCAGTAACTATGCACAAGTTGGCTTCATGAATCCATATTTCCACCACTCAAGTCTTCTTACTATAGCTGGAGTAAAATGTCTGGCCAATCCCATCACCTTTGAGCCTGGGTCAGTACGCTAAGATGTAACTTTTTTTTCTTTTGTATTCATGATAAAAGAGGAAGTTGCCTTCTTAAGCTGTCTTGGCTTAAAATAACGGGGTATTTCAGATACTGAGCCCATAACCAGTAATACTACAAATAAAATGCATGGATATTAAATAAAATGAATGAGACTGGTTTTCTCTTTCTTCTCTCCCTGTCCTAACATGTCTCTCCAATTGAGGCCAACATCAAACACTTCAACGTCTCCATCCATTACATGTCATTGAGCAAGGCACACTAAAAATAGACAAGCCAGTCGTTTACATAACAATTACCAAAATATTACTAACATGATTACATTTTTCCACTAGGTAGTGAAACAACACATTTCCAAATTACTAACATATATTACACATTATTACAACTAATTATCACTCAAGTTAGGTAATTCACATGAGCTTAATTATTGAGTGTATAAAATAAAATCTTGGTATTTAAAAATCATATCTAAATTGTATATACAGTATTGTATGTAGAGATTAATGTAGAGATTAGAGATACTGTATATGTAGATGTATGCAGAGATTACTGTACTTAGAGATAAATACACTCAAGTATTGCAAATATTTGTTAGGTTATTGGCTAAGAAATACTAAAATATACAGCAGTTATGTAAAAGAAACATTATAGCAATTTATTTATTTAAAGAAAAAACTAGAGTATAATGACACTAAGCACAAGAATGATAGTTACGCATTTTCAGTATACTGTCAATTAAAAATGAATACACAAAAAAAATTTAATAAAAATAGAGACAATACAGAGTAGGTCTGCACAATATATTATTTCAGCATCATCATTGTGATGTGTGCATGAACAATAGCTGCATCGCAGGACGTGCAATGCTATTTATTTATTTATTTTTTGCAAAGTCAGCTCACAAGAATAACTTGTAGAAGCAAGTAACACATACAGGTATGTATCTAATTTACTAAGCTTTTTGTATGCGAAGAAAATTGAAAGAATAAAAAGCAAGGCACATACAGATACTTGCATCAGGACAACACATGTAAAGCAAATAAAATAAATAAATAAATAAATAAGTCATGATACAACTTTTTTGCTGCTTGATACAATGGTTCTAATTTCCCAACTTATCTACTAGACACATTTGTGTGATATACCATAATTTACTATGATTATGGGTTTTTAGATACATGGAGCTAAGCAATGAGTATCATGAAGGCTATGCATGAACAGAGAACTAACACAATCATTCTCAATTATACAAAGCAGGCCTCGGTAGTCATTGAGCGCAACGGACATGAAAATGAGTGATGAACAGGACAAAAACACGGGAAAGGAAGATTTGTTTGTACAGTAAACAGAAATGCAATGTCAGTCATATAGAATTATTTTGGCTACAGAAAGGATGATGTAGACCAAAAACAGGTACTTTGTCGACAATGCATTGCAATCGTTGCCACAACACACGGCAATGCAAATAATTTGTTTGATAATTTAATAGGAATGACACAACTCTATATGACAAGTGAAAAACCAGATCTGAATGCCACCCAAAGCAAAAAACTATTGCAGACATGTTTGCCAGTGTTACACCATAGGAGAGGGTTTCCAAACAGCAGATAGATATCGCTGATGCAATAACATTTGACCTCACAAAAGACTTGGTACCAATTAGAACACTTAACAATAAGGGTTTAAAAAGATGGTCCAGTCACTCCCCAAGTGGTATGTAATACCATCACACAACTATTTTTCTCATGTTATCATCCCAGAGCTATATGGGAATTAATTAGATCAATCAATCTATCTATCAAATCAATCAGAGCTATCAAAAGTGGAATATTTTGCAGCAACAACAGCTTTGTGATCCAGCCAGACAACAAAGCCCTACTTAAGTCTGATCATCCACTTTATTAATGAGGACGTCCAACTAAACAGTCACTGTTTGCAAACAGCATTTTTCCCGCAGGATTATACAAGCCAGAACATCACAACAGATTTGAGAGAATCATTGGCTGCTTGGGATCTAGAAGAAAGACGTCTATTCTGTATAACAACAGACAACACAGTAAACATGGTGAAAATTGCATCCCTTAACAAGTGGACCAGGTTGCAGTGCTTTGGCCACACACTGCATCTCACAGTAGGTAAGTATGCTATATTTAACTAAGCTGTTTTACTGTCCTAAAATTAAACATAATAAAATTGTCCAATCAGATTCATACCGCTATTGCTATAATGTTTATATATATATATATATATAGTGGAAATCGTACCCCCAAACACAGACAGACTGACACCAGGATGTCCAAAACACAATCCTTTATTTTTCTTTGAGCACCACAATGCCTTCTCTCACCAACTCTCTTGCTTTCTTCCTCTTTCTCTTCTTCTTCTTTCTCTCTTTCTCTGCTTCTTTCTCTCTGACCTCCTCCTCACAAGCTTCGTCTCCTTCCTCCCAACTCTGGCTCGTCTGCTAGAAGGAGGCGGCCCCTTTTATCATGGCCCGGATGAGCCCCAGGTGCTCTCCTTGACGTCACTTCCTGGTGTGGCGGAAGTGTCAGGAAAGCACCTGGAAGCACTCCGGGTCTTCTTGGAATTATTTCCGGCAGCACTTCCTGGTGTGGCGGAAGTGCTGCCATCCAGGATTCCCTTACTGTCCGGGCGCCCCCTGGCGGTGGCCACGTCCTCTCAGGAATGTCCCAGGTCCCTCCTTGTGGCCCCCAGATAGGCCCGGGCGGCTGCCCTCTCGTGGCTGAGGAGTAACAGTGTCCACGTCGGGGTTGTGGCCCCTGGCATCCTCGACAATATATATATATATATATATATTCAAGACATTCGTAGTCTGAATCACAATCTGATTGTGTGGGTGGTTACCTACCAGGTAATGCTTGTGGTTGGTAAGCAAGTCGGCTAACGTCCGCCACGGTGCCCTCTTTCAGTTGCGAGAAGCAGATCATAGAATGGTTGAAATAGGTTTTACTGTCAAATAATGCAAAGAGTACGTGACACGTGTTTTGCTCTAATTCTGGGCTCATCAGCCGTACACACTCACTGCACTCCCTTTCGATATATACTGTATACTGTATTATACTTCTACTATTGCTAATTGCACGTAATGTCTTAGCTTAATTGTAAAAAAAAATACTTGTTCACAGTGACACTGTCTTCTAGCTTATTGTTTAACAGCTTGATTATTTTAATATAACTTCCTTTTTTGTTAGTCCTCTCTTATAATTAGCACAATCTGGAGCTAATTACACTTGCATTTCACTGTATGTTCTAACTGTAAGCATGTATTTGAAAATATTTGAATCATGAATTTAATTTTAAAATGTTAGTTTCATGAACAATTTTTAAAGTACATTAAATTGAAACTACAGGGCACACTACTAATGTAAAACTCATAAAACAGTAATATTCTTTGAGAGTGATTGTGTTTTCATAGACTTTTTAAAACATGTAAAGAAAGAAGACAGAAATTATGTATATTTCATCTTTAAATAACCTGTAGTTTAAGTAGCAGAAACATTTTAATTTGCATGTATAAGCACTACATTGTTCACATTTAAATATAAATGTTTATAATATGTAATGTGTACTTTATTTTTATTTTTTTTACTTAGAAAATGCATTAAAAAAGGATGAACGCACTAACTGTGTTAAAAGTTGGCTGCAAGAAGGGGGTGGGTCACTTCTCTCACAGCTGGAAGGCCAGAACGTCTTAGGAAAAAGGCCAGAAGGACCTCAATGTACCATTACATTCCATCATGTTAGAATGCTAAACAAGACAGACTGATAGCATCATTTTTCTCTATCACATAGTATTTTATCAAAAACACATTTTTTACCTGTCAATTAAAGTTTTTTTTATTGTTTTTACATTTTAATCAATTTAATATCAATGTTTTATTTTAATGATAGGTTTTTATATTAGAAAATACTAAATTCAAATAAACTATGTTTAAAGCTAAACAGTTTTTTTCTTTTTAAAGTCCATTATAGGTTTATAAAATAAGCACATTTGTTTCATATGTGGGGCCCTAAAGGTTCTGTGCATCTTACTGGGACAGCAAAATTCCCATGTTTTCTCTGTGAGTGAGACAACAGAGCCAGAATTGTACAATGTGTTCACAAGAAATGACAAAGTAGAAAAAAGCAACAACTTGGTGGCAAAAACATCACACAGCCTAGCTTGATGGATCCAGATAAAGTGCTGCAACCACTGCTGCTTATCTAAGCTTGGTGTAATAAAGCGCTTTGTTAAAAGGTTGAGTCCGTTTGACGTATTTGTGTCAAAAGTTTCCAGGTTTGTCTGATGCTAAAATTAAGAACATTTTTCATATTAGAAAAGTAATTTCTGATGCATAATTTGCTGGTGCAAAAACGACCTGGAACGAAAGACTTTGGTATAAGAAAACATTTCCAGGTTTTTAGGTAATGATAAACATACAGATTATAAAGAAATTGTGAAAAAAAATATAGAGAAATGGAAAGGCAACAAGACCAGGGGCCTCATGCATAATGCCGTGTGTAGAATTCACACTAAAACATGACGTAAGGACAAAAGTGAAAATGTTTGCACGCACAAAAACATCCAGATGCATAGATCTGTGCATTCACCAACTTCCATGTTCTTCCACTCCATAAATCCCGGTCAGCATGAAAAGTAATGCACATGCACGCGCATGCTGCCACTCCCCAAACTCCTCCCAGAATTATGCCTCTTTGAATATGCAAATCAATATAAATAGCCCTTAAGATAAGCATTCTGTGAAAAGGCAATGGCAAAAGCACAGGGGAAATAGAAGAATTTCAGCAAATACCAAGTGGAGGCAAGGAAAACCATACTGAGTTTAAACAGTGGTATAAACAACAAAAGGAAGTTGATCGAGTGACATTGAGTGTCGGAGAAACTCGAAAGCTCAAGTTCATAAAGTCGCACAGTGCCCGAAATAAAAAAAAAGCTGTCAGATATCAAAGTCACCATGAAAAGGCGAGTCGTAGCACACTGTCTGAGTGTCATATGAAAGCTTATTAGGGTACAGAGAAAAAAAATAGGCACACAGTGGGGAAAAAGCACGAAATGTCAACATTAATCTTGAAATTTCCACTTTAATCATGTATAGTTTATTTTGTCATTAAAGTAGAACATCATAAACTTCAACTTAAAATCATTTAATGTACTAGTTTCTCAAATCCCATCGTTACTAAAGTAGCACATTAAATGCTTTGTTTTGTATTTGATCTTCTATGTGCTCTATGTGTGTGAATCAATATGTGCTTCTTAAACGGGCTTTCTCTTCCTCCGACAGGACACAGAATCCATTACATTTGTAATATTACAGTTCTCTGAATAATTAAAATACTGAGGTGTATAATTGATATAATTTTCATGATGATAGGCGTTAAAGCATGTTATTAAACATGGGAACACAGTGGCACAGTGATTGTTCATGCCTCACGCAAGATACTTGCTGTGCCGTGCGTGACCTTCGATGAAATAATTTATTGCAGCAGTACTGTTTCTTTCAAACATACTAACCTCCAATTCCTTTCCTTACTTTTCTTTCTCCAAATACCCAATCGCCACACAATCAGCTCTGTAATAGACGTTAAGCCATCTGTAAGCTTAAAATGCTGATTCTTCAGTCAGCCCCAGCAAGAATACAGTGTGAGTCAGGAACAATCCGTGAACAGAGCGCCAGCTCCTTGCTAGCGCTGCGATACCTTGTCCTCATATGTTTAATTATTAACAATATAGATTATTTAAATGAAGTTAAGGTTTTATCTGTATAATATAATAAACATATTTTGCTGCATTTCATCTTAAAAATAACATCATCATCATATGTAAATACGCGTTTTATAAAGTGGCTCAGGTTGTGCAATATTATAACTATCGCAAGTTTACAGTGAGGTGATTGTACTAATAAGTACAAACAGTTCTACAAGGAGCACTTGATTGATTGCGTTTATAGTTCTTGGGATGAAACTGTTTCTGAACCGCGAGTTCCGAACAGGAAAGGCTCTGAAGCGTTTGCCATGTGAGAGCAGTTCAATAGATAGTATGGCTGAGGTAGCGTGTGCTTGATGCTGTATACCAATAATTCTCTTTCCAATCAGCTGTTGTACAGCTGTGATTCCCCACTCAGATACAGTGATATACATACTCCGAGTGGTGCAGTGATTGTAATATGGAAAAAGATGCTCTGCTGTAGCAATCCCTAACAGGAACAGCTGAAAGAAGAAGAAGAAGGCACAGTGAGAGTAACAACGATAAAGCAGCTATGTTATTTAGAATAGTTTGACCATTCTGTGGACCATTATATTGTTACAGGTTAATTACAATCAGATGCATTAAACTAATAAACAATATGCGGTTAATTTCAGTGTATTTATAAAGCCGCATCAGGGATGTGGATCTAAAAAAGAAAGGGAAACCACACAGGAACAGTAGCACTGCTTTGATGCTGGGTGCTGCCAGTGCTGCCAGTTTACATGCCAGATGATTTACCAGGAAAAATGTGGAAGGGTTTGGGGGGGGGAAGTGGATGTGTTGTAAGATCTAATGCAGAAGATCTATGAACAGGAGAGAATATCAGAGGAGTGGAGTGGGTGATTGTACACATTTATAAGGAGAAGGGTGATATTCAAGATTGTGTAAACTACAGTTGGATAAATCTGATTAAATGAAAATTTTGGAATAGGTTATACAGAGAAGGCTATAGAGGCATGGCTATAGAGGGAAGGCTTTGGGAAGAGACCACCATAGGGGAAGAGTCATTTGGTTTTATGCCAGGGAGAGGAACAACTGATGCAGTCTTTGCATTGAGGTAGCTCATAGAGGAGCACGGAGAAAAACAAAATGGTTTGTATATGGTGTTTATTTATTTGATGAAGGCTTATGATAGAGTGGCACATCAAGAGATCTGAAGGTAAATGAGAGAGAAAGAGGAACCAGAGAAATATGCGAGCATCATCCAGGATATTTATGAGGGTGTGAGAACTCGGTTAAAAGCAACATTGTGGTAACAGACAAAATACCAGTTAAAGTAGGTGTGCAGCAGGGATCTTGTCTAAGTCCTTACCTCTTTGATCTGGTTATGGAGGTGTTGAGTTATAGGATAAAAGATCAATCCACCGGTGCATGCTTTTTGCTGATGACATAGTGTTGTGAGGCACCAGAAAAGAGGAAGTGGAGGGAAGGTTGTAAGAATGGAGAAGGGCTTTGGAATATAATGGACTGAAGATCAATAGGAAATATACAGAATATATGAGGTTTAATGATGATCAGGATTCCAATATCTAAATCTAGGATCAGTGGTAGCCCAAGATGAAATATAAAATGAACAGATAACCCATAACATACAATACAGGGTGGGAGAAACAATTGGAAGAAATTATCAGGAGGACTGTGTGATCAAATGAATTAAAAAACTTTCCCCTTCTCCTTAAAACAATAGTAAGACCAGCAATGATGTATGGAGCTGAGACATGGGCATTTAAGAAAGTGCAGGAGAAGAAGTTAAATGTAGCAGAAATGAGAATGTTGAGGCGGATGTGTGGAGTTACAAAAAGGACAGAATAAGAAATGAGACAATCATAGGTACAACAAAAGTGAAAGAGATATGTAATAAAATACATTAAAGTAGGCTGAAGTGGTATTGGCATGTGGTGAGGAAAGAGAGTGAATATGTAGGCAATAGAGTGATGGGAATGGGCATACAAGGGAAAAGAAAGTGAGGGAGGCCAAAGCAGAAGTGGATGGATAAAGTAAAAAAAGATTTAAAGGAAAGGAGTCTGACTGGGGAGGAGGTGCAGGATCAAGCTGGTTGGAGAAGGTTGATCAAGTACATTGACCCCACATAGAAGTGGGAATGTATGAAGAAGAAATAAAGTAAAGTAAATGGTTGCAACATGTATCTCAAAGTTCACTTTTTGGATTCACTTGTCAATTTTGCCCTTAAAATCTTCTGGAAAGAAGGAACCAGGAACTTTGGCATATCAGTTTCATGGCAGACTACTGCTGGATGATTCATTGGGACACAGCAGAAATAGTGTACAAGTACACAATAAGCCACCAAACAAAGTTTTGGATCAAGAAAATTCAAAAGTGACAAAAACTTGAAAAGTTCAATGTATGTCAATGAATAAAAATTATTTTCTTTACATATATATTTAAATTATTAGATTAACTAAATATGTTCATGTTAAATTGATTTAGAACAATATTGAAGATGAGCAAATTGTGCAATTTGTTAAATTTTAATTATTTTTCTTAATTTAGTTCTTAAATGTGACATGATGGGAACATTCTAAATAATGTTACAAATAAATTTACAAATAAAACCATTTTTTATGACTTTAACTTTGCAGACCTATTTACCGTTTTTATTCTTGTACAATATCCCTGGGCTTTTCGTTTATCTTCACAATTGGCTTGTAACTGGTACATTTTTACAGACGAACAAAATACTGTACTTGAAACAAAAAAGTTGGTTTTCAGAAAGCCACAGACACGACTGCATACTCAACCATTCAAACTTTTTTTTATAACACTTACGTTTGACGTGCCACACAAGAGCAGCCCTACAGCACGGACACTTTTGGAAAGAAGTGAAAGACAGGCTGTCAGGGAGAGAAGAGAAAGAAAGGCAGAGATGGTTGAGGAGTGAGCGAGAACAACTCAGGCGTCCTACAATTTTATTGAGATGGTGCCTCCAACACGCGGTCAATAGGTGTCTAAGGGGAATGTGACCATTCAGATCAAGACTCACATCGTTTAGGATCTCTATGGTTTCTATATTAAAAGTTCCTGTGGTGGAAAAAGTCATATACACGAGGAGTATAAGCAACATCGAGCTTAGCGTCATGTCACTATACTGTACATTTAAACACATTCATAGACTTATTTAGACGTTGCCTCATTAAAACATTACCTTCAAGTTCAAAGCAAAATCTTTTTTTAAGAACACTGATATATGACATAACATGTTTGCTTTTAGCTAATTGTGAATGAGAAAAAAAAAAAAATTGGATATTAAAGTTATCAAGTGAAACTGGAACCTTAAAAAACAAAATTAATGACAAAAAAGTAGTTGTCTAACTTAAAGCCGACGAAATTAATATCAAGTTCTTTAAAAATGCAAAGAACTTAAACAGGTCATCTCTATCCATGTAAAACTACTCCCAGTACTGTAGCGCCTCAATCCATAAGCTCCCGCCCTTCAAAGACGGACACTCAGCCTACACAACTTCGCACCAAGAGTGTCTGCGCCACTGCCTTCTTTGTGAGTAACTCCACTCATTCTCAGGCGCGCACCCGGCACGTCACGCAACTCACGTCACGTGATGGGTATCATAGTTGCTATTGGTGTAACGCTTAATTCCCTTACCATTGGTCAGTTCCGTGAGGTCGAAGGTGAAGTCAATATTGCTTCGCTTAATGCCATGGCGGGCTCTCGTGTGGAAGTGAAGAGGAGACACGAATCACAAGACAAAGTAGAAGAAGATGAGGAAGATGAGAGCTGGGTTGGGCCCTTGCCGGCTGAGGCAACGCAGTCGAAAAAAAGAAGGGGTGAAACATTCGTTTTATTTTAATTTGGTTTTCTTTTTTTCCAGTGCGGTGCCAGATTTCTTAATGCTGGGAGCTGAAGTTAACTCATTATTCACACGACTCTGCAGTTCCTGCCTTTGAAAGGTTTGCGCGATAATCAGGCAGTGTAATTAGAATTAGAAACATTTCGAGTTTAGACGAATAACTAACACACTTTTGCACTACGGTATTCTGGTAAGGATGTGCGCGGCATTGCGTTATACTGCAAGCCGGATTCTTGTAGGCATTGTGTTTTACTTTATGAATTCGGGTTTCAATTATTTTTCTTTCGCATTGATGATAATATATTCTTCAAACGTTTAAACCGTATCAGAGTATGCAGGAGTATCCCTAAAAATGGTGCGCCCCCTATTAATATATGTGAAATAAAGGTAATAAAAACAATTGCTTACAAGTGTCAGTTTTATTCCAGATAACCTTATATACGGCCCGTGCCGGATTAAGGTGCCGTGGTGACCGATAATCTCCGGCCCAGCGACGAGTTAAATGCAATATGCTATACACCCCAAACAATACGTATAATAAATGGCAAATACACGTCCATGGGAGAAACATCAAGGACCTGTGTCCACCTTCTTATAGGCCAATTGAAGACCCATAAGAGTTAGTTGTTATTAGAATCAGTGTAATCGGTCATAAGTCTTACTTGTGAATCACAATTTCGCTGTTTTTTCCAACATACATAGAAAATGGGCAACTCACAGTAAAAGTTTATCAATCTTTTTAAATGTTTTTTGAAGTACCTCTATCCAGCTCTTTTCGCCCCAAAATATAAACAAACAAAAAAAAATAAGGTGTAGGCACATCCATTGTAAGTATATGTACCAAAGCAGGGTAATACGATGGAAAAAAAAAATGCACAAAAAGACATTGAGACATTAAATAGAACATGACTTATACTATATTGTTCAACTGAATAAGACAAAGTACAGTACCTTTTTGCTATCAGTACAAAAGAAGGATGATATACTGTATAAATCTGAACAATGTACAGAACAAGAAATAGAAAAATAGACAAAGGCCAAAACGGCTTCCTTATAAAATGACAACTTTTGCTAAATAGCCACTTTTTGAGGCTATGTCACATCATGCAGCCTTTCCAATAATTTTCAGATATAGCCTTCATTTACATAATCTTAGTGAACTGGGGACAGGTGGCTCATTCCCTTAAACCAGTCACATAATATTACATACTCACTGACTTATTCAAGCTAGTTCACAACTTATTCTATCAAAACCAAACAGGCTTGATTTTGTCTATCGTTTAAGGGGCAGTCTTGTATGCATGAATGCTGATAACCAATGAATGCTTATTCAGAAGTGCAATTCATACAATGCAGTAGGAACATGGTGATGTCTAATATTGTATGTATCATGACAGTGGGGAGAGGGGGACAAGATTGTAGATGAACTCGCTGTACCTGTTAACCCTTTGTACAGCATGAGCTCCAACAGGCAGCAAGCTATTGACTGCCACAAAAAGGGGCAAGTATGACTACACTGGAATGTAGGCATGTCGTTGGTAAATATATCACTGGCAGTGATATCCAGTCCTGTAAACTGACATGATCTGGTGTTTTGAGCACCAAGTTCAGTCGGCAAATTTGACATACCCCACAACAAGAAGTTGCATAATGTGACATCGGCTTCACTTGAGATGTACTTTGTCTCCATAATTCATATTCTATAAAATGTTGTATAAGGTTGTTTTTGTTGTTTATTGTTGAACTAAGGCTGAGCCCCATTATCATTGGACATGCAGACGTTAGTCTCTTGCTTCTGGGTAGTTGTGTCGCTTGCACTTGAGATCACCATAACTTTAGTCTCCCCATCAGATTCTGTCTGGCTACTATTAGCGTCTTCTCTGTTGATACTGAATCCTGATGGTTGTGAGATGTTTTCTTTTCTCAGCAAAAAACAAAAGAAAAACAGCAATTTCAGGCATAGTTTGTACTGTGGTTGCATTTCTAGATCTTTTTCGTGTGTTATATTTTTTTTTTGGCATAGCTGTAAGTAAAGAGTTCTCAACTGTTTTCTTACTGAGAGCCACCACTCTTGTCAATATGTTTCCTTGATAAGGACACTAAGCGGTAGGCTTACAAATGTAGTGTTTACCTGGTAATGACAATTATGTTTGTTTAATACTTTTTGATATTACATCTTTATAATAAACTCCAGTGAATAAGAGAACCAAAATATATTTTTACAATTAGTAAGAACAAAACCAACCCTGTGCCTGTCGGTTTGTTTAATGCTTAATAATATCTGCAGCATTTTGCTTGAGCAGCTTTCTAAATAAAATCTTAAACTTTTGTTTTGCATTTAGTATTTACAAGTGGTCATCTTTGGAGTCCTTTTTCCAGGGTTTTAGACCAGTAAAATGCATGTGCTCAAATTAGCAGTGAGGGACTGGAATTTGGATGGCAACTGGCAAATAAAGTAGCTGCTGCTCAATCTACATAAAAGCATTTGTTTGAGAATCTCATAGAATTCATTGAGGACTCATGAGGCATCATGAAGTATTCTAATAAAATTACTCAGTAGACACCAGTTACCAGACATCTCAACTGACATTATTGTTAATTTGAGGTGAGAGGAAAGTTTAGAACTCCTGCACTAAGCAGACGCCTGTCCATTTCATTTTCTTAATCGGCACCACATTATTCAAATCCATTTTATGATGAGGCAAATCTAAGTTTAGAGTTTTGTGCCAAAACAGCATCATGATTTGTACCAATATTAAATGAACTTGTAACGAATCACCTTTAAATCTTAATAACATGACTGAAGACCGTTACATGTGCTGTGTTCAGGGCCGGCGCCACCATTAAGGCAAATTAGGCTTTCGCCTAGGCCGCAGCTCATAAGGGGGCGAAAAACCCAGCCGCACAGTTTAGCTACTGAACAGTCACTTGGCGCGATAATAAGCTTCGCCTGTGGTGCAAAATAACCCAGCACTGGCTGAGTTCCAGCAATCTGTGAGACAATGAAACTACTGCATCTCGAGCTAAAATGCCCACACACCATTCTCTCAGCATCCCACTATCCCCAAGTATAGACAGTTTCTACAGCACCTGGGTAGGGCAGCTAATTATTCATAATCCTCAAGCATCTCACCAAGACATCAGGTTATGGTATCGACATCATCAATGTTTTGGAATGGCAATATGACAATGTGAAATTTTAAAAACATTGCATAGCCTGAGAAGCAGAGTTTAATTTTTTTTTTCTATCTGTCACTACAATTACAGATCTGTCATTATTAAAGGGATTATTAAATTTTTTTTTTTTATATAAATACTTGAGCTATCTCCCAAGAAACTGATATTTTAATCAACCATATAATAAGGTGGATTCTATATTAACACAGGGTGGTCAGGTTTTTATCCACTGTTGAGTAATTTATAAGCACTTGTTTATTAAACAAAGACCTTGTAATATTAAAAAAAAAAGAAAAATAGTAATGCAGATGATTTAAAATGTAGAAGCTGGGTAGGATTTGCTTGAAACATGTTTAAAGTGGGCTGCAAAGTGGTAACGCTGCTCCTTCACAGTAAGGAGACCAGAGTTCATGGAGTTTGCATGTTCTTCCTGTTTCTATGTGGGTTTCCTTCCACCGTCCAAAGACATGCAGGTTAGGTGAATTAGCAACGCCAAAATTGCACTAGTGTGTGGGTGGGTGTGTTCGTGTTTGCCTTCACCTTGTGATGGGGTCTGTTCCTGTCTTGCACCCTATGCTTTCATAACAGTGATACTGAAATTATGTAATTGTTATAGAGGAAATTTTAATAGTAGCATTCAAACTTGAATATTGAGAGTTTAAATTTATTGGTTAACTATGTGTTTGTTAAATATTATTCCTAGTCAAAACTGCAGGCAACATTTCCTTCAAAAATATATATATATTTTTTTTTTATTTACATTTTTTTAATTTAATCTTCCATCCATAGTGCTTGAATTTGAACGTGTATATTTGGACAACCTTCCAAGTGCTGCTATGTATGAAAGAAGCTACATGCATAGAGATGTGATTACTCACATAGTTTGCTCAAAGTAAGTTAAAGAAAAAAATATTACTATTTAAAATGAGGTGACGTAGATGTAGATATGTTCTAGAATGCTTGTTTCCATTTGAATCAGTTTTTTTTTATTGTCACAGTCTCAAACTCATGTTTTTTATTTTTTTTAATGCAGAACTTTTTTTTTAAGAGCTTCCTTAATGTTTAATCTATTTATGCAACCAGGCCAGAATGTCCACTGTGAAAATATTAATTGTAATTACAAAATTTTGTATTATAGCAGAATAACCATCAGGTCTAATCTGTGTTCATTTTTGGACTTCTTTAATTGATTTATATATTTAAAAAAACAAAACACTTATCAAAGATTAGATGTTGTGTCAACTAAATAATTACCCCTGTTTGGGGCAATGAGTGTGTGTAGGGGGAAAGATTACTGTTTTATTTTTGTATGAGCATTAAATACTTCGTACACTCACCTGAAAAACTTCATTTAAAAGTGACATTATTCTAAATGACACTTTTTGATCAGTTTGTTCATTTTACTATTTATCTGTATACAGAGCTGGGTTGGAGACTATTCTGTCAGCCTGTCCCAGGGTATATTTCCTCACAGGGATAGTTTAGAGTCGCCAACTAGAATAACCAGAAACTGTGGGAGGTCAATGATACAGTCCTAGTCTCCTGTAGCTTTGAGGCAGCTCATCTAATTAACACCCCACTATGCTATTCCTCTCTTATATTATAAGATTATGTTTGCTGTCATTATTAGAATTTTTAGTAACAGCTGGCAGTCTGTTTTTGAGTTACTGTTTCTAAGAAGAATTTTGCATTTTAGTGATTGTACTATTAATATTTATAGCCTTTCTTGTTTGTTTAAATTATGAAGCGTTTATTTGAATCTGTAAAACCATCACTACAATGAAGAAAGAGCTCAGAATATTAATTACTGGCTAAATTTCTCCTGAAATGACAGGGCATTTTTTCAGTACCATTGTTCAGCAAACATAGTTTTTGCATTAAGTCCACGTTGTTTATAAATAGTGTTCTAATTTGTTTCTAACCTTTCTTTATACAGGACAGATTTTATTATAACTGCAAGTCAGGATGGTCATGTTAAATTCTGGAAGAAGAAAGAAGATGAAGGAATCGAATTTGTAAAGCATTTTCGAAGCCATTTAGGTGTGTGCCAGATATGTATAGATAGATACAGATATAAAATTCATTTTGGGCATCCTTAATTCAAAATGCCTGGGAGCCAGATGTATTTCAAGTATTTTTGGATTTTGGAATATTTGAATATACATTTATTAAATATCTGGGGGATGGGATCCAAGTCTAAATACATATAGAACAAGCAAAAAAAACACATTGAGTAATGCACATAGGTCTGGCAGTGAGGATGTTAGATAACAAACTAGCACTGACAGAGTATCCAAGCCTGTGTTCCCTCTAAGCTGCCCCATGCAGCACTTTTGAATTGGGCTTCTTACTTCCCCTCCCAGACAGCTGTTTGTCACGCTTTTCTCCAACTGCCCAAAACCAGCTTATGTTATTCATTTCTACTAATTAGTTAAAATCAAACAGAGGGAACGCTGTTCAGAACCTTCCATGGGTAAGTGAGGTCAGGTGTGGAATTTTCCACTTTTGGCGTCATGTTGGCGCTGAAAAAGTTTTGGATTTTGAAGCATTTTGGATTAGGAATACTCGATCTGTATATGAAGACGTACCTATTTTATATAAATGTACATACAGGAAATATGTGTGTTTGTATAATATATACAGTGTACAGTATTTATAGTTTTCTTATGCAGTGTGTTTATCTTAATGTTTGAAATCTTTTCTATTTTTTAAAAGCCAGTTACTTTATTTATCAGTACTGATGTACTATTACTTTGCAAACCTAAATGGAGAGTTTGAATTTTCATTCTAAATATTAATATTTTCCATATTTTCTTTCTAAACTTAAGTTAATAGTTGATTGTCAGTGGTATTGTAATGTGAACTGTTTTTAAATGTGCATCAATAAATATAAGAATACATTTCCTTATACATCTGCATTTTAAAGCTGCACGTGAAAATACAATGTAATGTTCATTGCCTCCTGAAAGCTTGACAATACGATTTCAATGAATGTAATAAGCCACTCGGTTTTATATTATTTCTGTGAAAAACACCTAGCTTTGTTTTGCAATTTCATTTAAAAAACACTGGGACCGTTTGAAGGTAAATATTTTTGAAAATTGGTCTGAATGAAATTTATAAAAGGATAAAGTAATAAAAAAATATTAATGCATTCTCTTGTGGCAGGTGGAATTGAGTAGAATACTACTACAGGATATGGTGTGTGATGAAAATGAAATGAATGGAAATATTTTTTAAGACTATTTTTGTGTTGAGTTGTTTTTGTTCAGCTCTTCTATACCATTGAGTTGAGTATTATTATCAGGTGATGCCCAGGTGTAAAGCATAGGTACGCACGACAGCTGGAGCTGGTTTTCCTTTGGTCAGCTTAATAGAATTCTCCCAATTCAAACATTGCCTTATTTAAGAAGGATACAGGAGAAGTTAAAAAACAGTTTTTAGGCCAGTTAACAAAATTATGCACACTGCAGGCGGGTAAAGCCAGGCATGAGTGGCAGCTTTGGCAGTTATCTGCAAGACCCATAATGTATTCAGATCCTCTACGGTATGTCTGATAGTCCTCCACACAGAAGCAGCAACCAAACACTCGTAGCATGTTTTATTTAATCAGGAAGATGTTTCCATTTCTGCATGGAAACAATTTTTGGGTGTTGTAATTGATTTCAGATTGTAGTGCATCTCTCTTTCTCTCTCCCCCACCACCCATCCCACCTCCCCTCCAGATGCCCAGAATGAGTCCTTTTTTGATGTCATTCAGTGCCAGACTGATTATAGAAGTGTAAATCGTAAAGGTTTCCCTCCAGTCAGACTAAAGCTCATGGAAGTCTTCTTTCTTCGTAACTTTAAGCAAGGGTAGGTAATCACAGCCATTCACAAAAAGACTGTTAAGCTGAACATTTTAGGATGTAAAACTAGACATGATAAAAGAACACAAAAACTACCAGTACTAAAGACCAGAGATGAAAAAGTTTTATGACTGCTTCCGCAGCACTATCATAGCCTCCATTATTGTCATGAATTATTCCCCACACCCAACTTGGCTCTTTTTTTCTAACTTTGGAAGTTGTTATCTGTATTAATTCTTCCAATTTTAAATGATGGTTTACTTGATTTGTGTGGTTTCTTTGTGTGACATTTGTGAACATTTTTTAGAGTAAAATAAAATGCTCAGTAAACAATTACATTTTGCAAAGAGAGTAAGTAAAATAATAGCGAAAAGAAATATATCAGTTCCAACAAAAAAAAATCAGTTCATGTCGTCTTTATGCATTGATAATTAGCAGGAATGTTTACAAAAGGCTGCATCTATGTTTGCATCTTGTTTGGTTGTTGCTACTCAGATTTTTTTATCTACCCACAACACTGTGATTGTAAAAGTAGGCCTAGACTGGAATAAGATATTTAACTTACATTGTATAAATATAGAGAAAAATAGAAAATTTGTGTCCAGCATACAACTGTACCTGCATAAAGCAGTCATTCTGAACTTTTGACATGGTCATAATGTTTGTTTTTTTGAGATAAAATGTACTGATTTTAGAGCAAAATCTGCAGGAGTAATTTTGCTGAAAATCTTTAGATAATTCTTAGTAATTTCATTTTTGAACTTCTGCGTCCATAGACTCTGTTTTTCACATCCTAATACTTAGAAGCATGCAGATGTGTGTGTGTGTGTGTGTGTGTGTGTATATATATATATATATATATATATATATATATATATATATATATATGCATGCATATAGCAGGGGTGTCCAAACTTTTTTCTCTGGGGACCACCTACAGAGAAATATACGAAGGGCTGGGCCTCCCACTAGAGGTACAGTATGTTTCCTCACCTCCTGTGTATTAAGCAAGCAATATCGATCAAATATTGGTAAATTATGCTTCATAATTGAATATGCTTAAAGAAAAAACAGCATCACAGCACTCCATTTATGGGTTTTCATTTATTGTATTATAAAGTGCTCTCATCACATGCAATCGAGTAAAAATCAAAAGCACAAGCTTTATCTTACACTTGATGTTTAATTTAGCTGACAAATCTTCAGTTTGCCGCACAACGGCATTTCCGGACAAGCAAACGTTGTTGAATTCCTGCATTTTCTCCAGGCACATTATTCCTGCGAATTTATTGAGGCACTGGTTTATGAAGTCACCATCTAAGAAGGTTTCCCGTGTCGGGCAGTGAGTTGCGCTACCTCTTAATTGGCTAATGTGGCATTTTCTTGTGTTTTGCTAGCACAGAAAAAATACTGTTGTTGAGCTAGCAGATTAGCTGCCATTTGCTTAACTTTCTGTTCTCGCTCTGCATCAGTGTAGGATGTGTAGGTCGGATGTTTGGTTTCGTAGTGTCGACACACATTATACTCTTTCATCACTGCAATAGTTTCATTGCAAATCAAATAGACACAATTGCCCTTGACTTCTAGGAAGAAATAGTAATTTTTCCACCGTGTCTGAAATTTTCTGCACTCACTTGCAATTGTGCGTTTCTTTGGTTTTGCCATTTTGATCATATCAAAATTGTTCTTCGGTTGCGCTTTGTTTGTGATGACGCTGCCTTGATGAAGACAGTAGCTATGCCTTGTGTTAAACCTAAGAAGTACAACACAGTTAAGAACAAGTTTCGTATGTGGGCCATATTTCATTATATTTTTAGAATTTGCTGCGGGCCAATTAAAAATGGACCACGGGCCGTAGTTTGGACACCCCTGGCATTTAATATAGTAAGTAAACATTTTCTGCAGTAAACACCTTTGAGATAAGTGCTTTATACATCACTTTTCACTCTTGGAATTCTCATAAAGCATTACACAGTATAAAATTATCCAAAGAAGTAGCGAATCATTGTACATGAAACATTGGATTGAGTTTATATTGCCTGACCTTCTTTAAATTGATAGAATAATGGAGAAGCTAGCAGGTACTGTGAATGTCAAATGGGTGAGCCACACCACTGAATAAATTGGCAATCAAGCCTTGTATATATTCAGTCTTGAGGGGCAGCTGGGCTGTTTTGCTTCTGATTATTCTGTACTTTGTTTGCTGTATTTGAGAAGGATACTTGCCAACAATGCCCCCTGCACCCCCCAAAAGCCTGATAAGAGTGTATATGTTTGATCTAAAGAGCTGACATGCTACAGCTATTAACTGTAACATTTCATTAACCTAGTTTTCAGTTACGGAAGATACGTTTTTAGTTGCTTTTACACATAACTGGCAGTTGTGAAGTATATACTTCTTTAATAAATGCATTTTAAATATTTTTCTTTATTTTCTGTACAGGTGTGGTTGAATGCATTGCAGTAAGTGCAGAAGGGGCTTTATTTTGCTCAGTTGGCGATGATCAGGCTATGAAAGTTTTTGATGTTGTGAATTTTGACATGATCAACATGCTTAAACTTGGGTAAGGTTATGCATATTCTTGTATTTATTATTATTATGTTTTTGTTAAATTGTACACCATGATTAATATGGCCTCATTTTAGATGTAGTAGTATACAAATGCTAATTTTAGTTTACGTTTAAACTAAAATGTAACAGCAGTCTTTGCATTGAATACCTGGATACAACTTGTACAGTATATTAGTACATGCATTCCTTATTTACAACTATATTATTGTGTAAGTTATTATATGTGGTTTGTAAGGCTACTTCATACAAATAAAAATTCAACTAGGTTATTATTTATTTATTTATTGCAATTAATTTGAAATATTTTGTTTTTGTCCTAATGTCCCCTTTGATTGTAATGGTCTATTAAACATTTGTTTTCTTGAGAATGTACCTTCCTTGTTACTCTAATTTATAAACAAAAAAGTTATCAATGTCCATCTACAATTTGTCTGATATGGAATGTTGTTGATTGATTTTGTATTTACATATAAAGCTTTCACCCTGGGCCTTGTGAATGGATTTATAATCCTGGAGATGCCATATCCACTGTAGCCTGTTCAGAGAAAACCACCGGGAAGGTTTTTGTCTATGATGGAAGAGGTGATAATAAACCAATTCATGTGTTTGAGAAAATGCATTCTTCTCCTCTTTGTCTAATCCGGTTGAACCCAGCCTTCAAGGTAGTGGTTTCTGCTGACAAAGCTGGAATGATAGAATACTGGACTGGACTACCGAGTGAATTTAAATTTCCTAAGAATATTAACTGGGAATATAAGACTGATACAGACCTATATGAATTTGCAAAGTGTAAAACATATCCAACCAGTCTGGCCTTTTCACTTGATGGTAAAAAAATGGCGACAATTGCATCAGACAGAAGAGTACGCATTTTTCGTTTCTTAACTGGAAAGTTAATGAGAGTTTTTGATGAATCCTTAACGGTGAGTATGCAGTTTATTTAATAACATCATTATTGCCGGGTTAAGTTGTTTAAAGAGTCTGTACTAGCTGAACCTTTTTTGGTCAGGTTTTCTTAAGCTGTATTTAATTTGGATGAGCTAGGGATACTTATAATTTTTAGGCATAGACCTCAGTAACATGACCATTTTTGTCCAGAAGAAACTGCTGTCTTGATGAGTACAGTACGTGTTAACCTCTAGCTTATACTGTATGTTAATACGTTTCCTAACACAGTAAACTCAAAACTTGAAATACATATTCACAAAAATTTGCTGTGTATTCTGAAGATAGGCAGGGTTTATTTTCACAAGGAATGTAGAGAATTCTGAAGAATTTACAGGGTTTACCTATTCACACATAAAAGAATGAACTGATTATTTTGCAGATCGATAGATAATAGGACAAACTAAATAAGACAAGAATCCTAAAAGATCATATTCAGACTTTTTATGCAGTATACTCAAATCACAAAGGCTAATATGAAACATGAACTGTGAATGGGGAATCTGCATCAGGAGCAGTTGAAAATCAGGAAAGTTGTGCATGTGCCAGTCCATTTGTGTCTTTCCCAAAAGTTTGGCAAAGCTAAGTTTCCCCATGAAAATTATGTAGAAGTCTTTTTACTGCTGAAACGCCAATGTAAAGACTTGGGCACGTGTGGTAAATTACAGAAAATTGTAAAGGGAGCTTGGAATACTCTGGTTAGTGTACCAATATCCTCTTCTGAGTGATTTATCTTGCATTCATGTGAAAAGTGTTAATGCAACAACTGTAGGTGTGTTAATTACCAATCAGTAATTTAATTATATTTTTAACATTGTTTCTTTTTGTAATTTCCAAAATATTGCTGAAATTACGATTGGCGAGATCTTGTAAAGTTTAGGGTTGAATAGCAGGCAATCTGGTTTGGTACTGTACTCTAATTTGAAATAGTCACATGAGCACACTCGAGCAGATCATTGTTTGGAGAGATGAGAATTGATACTTGACAACACTGTATTTGGTAGAACATTGGCTTCCAAAACAATGGCTGAGAGGTGCTAATTTACCTAAATCTTGGTATAAAATTCCCCTGAATAGCTTTCAGGATCTGCTGCTTTCCCACTTTCCACACGTTTGTGGCATATTGAATATGAGAGAGATTCAAGGCCCTGTCCGTCTTGTGCATAGTGTGCATCGATGTGTGGTATTTGTATTTTACCAAAGATTTGAGCCTTGTTTACACTCCAATATACAGTATCTAAATACTTCTAGGATTCTTTATTTGTTACTTATTGCATTCACTGATTTCTGTTCCATGTGCATTGTTTACCTCTTATGTTGCATTACAATCTTACTGGGCATTTCTCCCCATTTATAATGATGATGACTTGGCTTGAAAATAATTTCTGTCTTTGTCTTATAGCCAAAAAATTTAATTCTGAATTGTATGACAACTTTTTTGTGTAAAGAGTATTATTTATCAATTTTTGCATATACAGTACTTGACCAGCTCTAATACCCTTGAAGATAATGTTTGCCTCTTAGCTACATTTTTGTTACTCATTACAATTTGGGTTTATTGTAAACTCTTATTTTTTCTCCAGTCAGTGCTAACTTTTCCATTGCACAGTTGTTTGTTAGTTTGCCATTTCATACAGTAAACTCTAAGGATTTCTTAGATTTTAACACAGTTAATTATGTTAACTAATGTAGAAAATTTGATCATTACATTGAATTACTTGGATTGTGTTAAGGATACATGGGGGAAAAAAATTGAAAACATTGTCTGGAACTTAGGATGGTGAAAACCCCTGAATCAGTAGTTAGAATTGTCAGTAAATCTAAAATTAACTAATCACATCTAGTGGTTTCTAAGTACAAAAAAATTAAAAAGCATCTTTATATATTTTTGTATCCATTCTTTAATATTTTAATTTTTAGAGTTCAAACTTGGTTGCTTTGACAATAAAAACAAGCCTATGTTTGAAAGTTTCATACAGTATTTCATCTAGTGCTGACATCCAAGCTAGGACTAATTCCTCTAACAAGTACAGTACATTGTAAAAATAAACCCATTGTGCAATGATTGTCCATTTTATTATATTAGGTGATATTTCCATTAATACTTTTGTATTTTCCTTTTACCTACTAGTTTTGGCTAGGCATTTGAGTTTGTTTTTTTTTTTTTAAGATGTTCACAGAACTCCAGCAAATGAGACAGCAACTTCCTGATATGGAGTTCGGAAGACGTATGGCCATAGAACGAGAGTTGGAAAAAGTGGATGGGATTAGACTAGCTAATATAATCTTTGATGAAACGGGGCATTTTGTTCTTTATGGAACAATGCTAGGAATCAAAGTCGTTAATTTGGAAACAAACAAGTAGGTATCTCTTTCATTACCTGTCCATACATTCAGTAGATCTAAAGATGTGTTTATATACTGTATGTCCTGTAGTACCTACTGCAATATTCATCTTTTTACATTCTGGGAGCATATGATATTAGCAGTCTTTTTTTTTACTTTAGAGTAAACCAATATAAATTATAGCTGTGACTTCAAGACTTTTACCACTGTAGTTCTTTTAATTTATCACAGTGAAATTAATGCTAAATTATATTTGGGCAGCATTCCAGCACAGCTCAGAGTCATTTCTTGTTCTAGCTTCTTGCAGTTGTTTTGTACAACTGGTCAAGGAATTGTTTCACTTATTTCTGCTACTTATGGAGTAAACTTTTATTCTCACTTCATCTAAATGGTACCACCAGAGTGACTCTGGGATATTAACTGCCAAGTGTGATTTCACACAGGACAGTCTTGTGTAAAACTGCACACAAGTTTGGCAGCCCTTTCCCATTACAGTGGTGTACTTTGTTGTTAGGATTTTTCCAGACAGATCTATGTATTCTTTGCCCAGTGTGGTGAAATCATAGAGACATTTAAGTAACTTGCAGTGTATGTTGCACTGCTTTCTCCAAGTACTTCAATTTTCACTAAAATAGCAGCTGGTGTTAACGTGGACAGTGTATGGCTAGGTCTAGTTATAAAAATACTTCATTAATTAGATGGAAAGTAGCTACATTATTTCAGGTTGCCCTACTCCCTTTCCGAAAACATAGTAACGAGAGCTTTGGAGGCAGAACTCTTAAGGTTCACCCAGCAGTTCAGGGCTGGTGACATGGCTGCCTGTTCTAGGCCTAAATCCTCTGTCTGCCTGTAGTTTACATCCCTAACCCTTTTTAACCTACAGTGAAACTCCTGGGATGACACCTATGCCAAATTAATGTTAAAGTTATATTTATTTAAGCACAAACTTATATGTAATAATTGGGGGTTAAATTAATCCTCTCTTCTGCAGTACATTGTATTAATTTCTAAGTGTCACTTAAAGTACATCCCACAAAAGTGGAAATTATCCTTGTGGTTTCACATACTTTGTGCAGACCATCTGTTAGATTTTTTTTTACCTCAATTTATCTATTGAACTGTCATAAAGTTTGTATATTACTCTTTGGTTTTTAGTCTTTGTGAATTGTTAGTCAGTTTTTGACCAGAATCTATTCTTTTACAGTGCTTTCTTCAGTGGCCCAAGGTGGCTTGGTTTTTTGTTTTTTTGAAAATGGATGGGTGGTTGGCAGTGTAAAAAAAAAAGTAATTCAAGAAGGATTACTTTCTTTAAGGACTACTTATGCACTCATTTTCAGGGCCCGATTAGTCTGCACAGCTCTTTGTTTTCTCTCAGAGGACTTTTGTGCCGAGTCCTGTTTTAGAGCAGTACTACCTCGATTTCAGCTCCAGACTGCCAAGAGCGAAGCAAACTTAAATTAAGTAAATAACCAATAAACTGATGAGCTTCTCATCCATAATTTATTTTTGCTGTTGTGAATATATTGGGTTAATGTTGACATATTCATAAATCCTTCTGCTAATGAAATGTTTTGTTTGTTTACAGTCCTTTCAAGAAACATGTTTACTTGACATATCAGTAGTTAAACTATATTTTGAATGGTTGATAGTTTAAAAGAAACCAGTTTCACAAAATAACCAATGTATGATATTCTTTTTACAGGTGTGTAAGAATCCTGGGTAAACAGGAGAATATTCGTGTTGTCCAACTGGGTTTGTTTCAGGGCACTGCAAAAGTACACAAAGCTGCACCTACCATTGAAATGAAGGCATCCGAAAACCCGGCCCTTCAGAGTGTTGAACCAGACCCCACTGTCTTCTGCACTGCTTTTAAAAAGAATAGATTTTATATGGTAAGTTACTTATTGATAATTGGCAGTTTATTTTATGAACTTTTGAACCTGTACATTTGCCATGTATTTTATTTATTTATTTATTTATTTATTAGGTGGAAATGTTTTTTTCTCCAATTTACTGTCTTTACAGAGAGACTTGCTTCTTTCCACAATCTGTAATTTTTCATGATCATTTTTTTGTAATTGAATTAAAATAGAATAACATCAGGAATATACTGTAAATAGAAACAAATCATAAACAGTCCAACAGTATCCTACTCAGCTAAGCCCTTGAGCAAGACCCTTAACCTGAAAATTGTTCCAGGAGCTCTGTACAATGGCTGACCCTGTGGTCTAACCCCCAAAGGTCATGCAAAAAGACAGTTTCCCCTCAGGGATTAACAAAGTATATCAAAATCAAAAAAATCCTCTTCTACCCTCTACTAACATATTCTAACTTAAGCTAAGAAGCACACGGGAAACAGGCCACGATTGGAATTCACCAGCAAAATGAAAAAACTCATCAGTAAAAGAGAGCAGAAGTGGAGGGACCGCAAACCAGGGTTAGAACAACTGATGTAGTCCAACTTTAATTTGAATTGTGAGATGCTGCAAAAATGCGTGATGCAAAGAATTCAATTAAATTATAGAAAGATGATCATCATTTGTCTATAGTAATGAGCTAATCAGCCTTCCAGAGATAAAGAAGAATTGGTTAAGCAGCAGACAAGTTTAAAAGAAGGAAGGTTTGATGTAACAGTGGAGTATTTAAAGGAAGAACAGAAGACAAAATAGCAACCTGTATGTGATACCAAAAAAAAACTCCACTGGAGCCATTCCAGAACACATAAAGAAAAATACCAGATTGCCAAGGGGGCATAAATGGCAGCAAGGGTCAGGAGTGTGGCCCATCAGCTGGTGCTTGCAGATAGCAGAGTAAAATTTAAGCTAAATTCTAGGCCTGGATGTGACACCTCAGTTTTTTGGAGTAGAGTTAAATACTAAAGGTCTCTTACCATTTCACAGAAATTTGGAAATCAGTGATATGCCTGATATTTCAGCCCAGTATTTAGCGGGAGGAGGAAGAACCACCATAATTATAAAATTAAAATGTGGTACAATATTTATTTTGGTAATGGCAAGACGAAATTGAAAATAAAGTTTACAGAAGTTTTTAAAGGAAGTTCTAACAACAACAAAGACACAATTATGGTTGTTAGAGGATTGTCACTGCAGGGTATTTGCTAAGTATATCAACAAGTCTCTTACCCAAGTGTGCCCCGCAGTTCCACATAGTGGAAATTGAACATGGGCCTCCAGATCAAAAAGCATCGTTTTAGATTGCTGATCCATGAAGGAGTACTCCCTCAGCTCTTGGAGTGGCTTCTCACCTTGCAGGCAGTGACATTTTGTGCAGCTACCAGTTTTTCAGCCTGACACGTTTGTCACCAGTTGTCAAGATGAGAGATTCAATTAATGGTGTCAGTACCACTCCATCCTGCAATCTAATTTTGCTAATCAGCACAAATGGCTGTTTGTAATCTTAGTGTTCTGGGATTTCATCTCAAGGAAGAGGACTAATGAGAGAGAATGTGACTGTTGCTCACTTTTGATGTATCTGTGACTGAGGAAGCAATATCAACTCCTAAATATTTGAAAATATTGGAAATAGGGATGAAGGAGAGTAGGGTGGCTAAAAGCCATGTGACATTAAATGACTTTTCCAGCTATTTTTGGTCGTGGCCTTCATTTAAATAATCATAGGGAGTTGGAAGCAGTTGGCATTGTGCTCCCATGAAGTCCATATTCCGCGATTCATTCCAAGCAGTCCACGACTCACCCTGACAAAATCAGAAAGTTGAATTTTGTCTTTAGTTGTAAGGATCAGCTCTATGTGCATGAGAGCGGACAACCAATGAGTTTTTGTTTTTTTTTTTTTGTTTTTTTTTTGAAGTACAGAACAGTCCAAATGCAAGAAGAATCTTAAATTTGATCATTTTGAAATTTACTATCATGTACCCACTGTATTTTATATATGTTTTGTCACATAATTTGAGACTTGATGAGCATAATGTTCTACCTTAACCTAGACTTCTAGATTTTTTGCATTGATTATATATCAACTTTGTTTTCATTTCAATTTATAATAGTTTACCAAGAGGGAACCAGAAGACACCAAGAGCGCAGATTCAGACAGGGATATTTTTAATGAAAAACCCTCCAAAGAAGAAGTTATGGCAGCCACACAGGCAGAGGGCCCTAAACGAGTGTCAGACAGCGCCACCATTCACACGACAATGGGTGATATTCACATTAAACTCTTCCCTGTGGAGTAAGTCTCATTTGTTAGTTCAAAGTCCTATAACTATAGCTGTGACAGCATTGTTTGTATATTTTATTAATTTAATTCTAATTAATGGTATTATAAGAAATGTATGAAATGCAGGGCATTCAGGCTTCATGGAGTTAACTAATTTTGATTATAATATTCCAAATAACAAAAGTTTTAAAAAATGTGGAAATACAGGAATTCACTTTTTGCACTCTCATTACAAGGTCATATGAATTAAAAAAGAAATAGACAAAAGTATTATGTATAACGTGTACACTGAGCTTTTTATCTTAAGTTGCTCATGGTAACTTACAAAACTGAATTTTTAGCTAGTATGCAGTATGGAATCACTAAGGGGTCTGTGCTGAGAACCTCTGATTTATTTAATGACACTGGTCCTGTTGCATTGAGTAAGCTCATCAGTTTGTCACTAGCATCAGAAGTTTAGGGGCACCAAAGAGGGGTAAGAGGATGACACCTGATGGACTCTTTTGCTCTGACAACAGGGAATTAAACCTCTTTGGATGTGAATAGAGAAGGCTTTATGATCACAAGTGCTCAACTATAATATATATATATATATATATATATATATATATATATATATATATATATATATATATATATATATATATATATATATATATATAAAAAATATAGACATATAGCAGGCATGTCCAAACTTCATTTACCACAGTGAATTATTTTACTTCTGTAATGAGTCATGTGCTGTACTCATCAGTTGAACTTTGGGGGACGCACATATAAGACAACCAGGAAGCACGTTTTCCCAATGAGGCTACTTAGAATCTGGAGTTATGTAGTTTAACTATTATTGATGAGCCATGGTCCTCTAATTTATAAAATTACTTGTGCTCATTGACGTGAATTGGATTCTAAGGAGAGTATTCTTCCCAGAGAAATCTTTAATCTATTAGTGAGTTATTCGTGTACAACTGTAAGTTGAAAAAAGACCTTGCAATTCCTACAGTTTGTGATAAAAATAACACAATGTAAGCTTGATAACTGAATGCTTTAAGTTTTTCAGCGAGGCAAGGGGCACAGATGAAAGCTGATCATAGGTAAATGTACCATGAAGTTTTTGAAATATTTCTTCACAAGCAACCACAGATACATTAATTAACTTATTAGGTAGTACAATAGAGAGTAGGACTTTACAGACTGTGAATCTCCAACTTGATGATTTTGTATTTAAGTGACTAAAGGTTGAGGATGTTGGCCTGAGTAGCCTGTTTTTTGTGAAATTAGTTTTTCTCTTCCAAAATAAGCTTTCCTTTGTGACTTAGTTTCATTGATGGTGGTACTGGAGTGGCCTTACTGCTTTGTTTTTTTTTTTGTCCCCCCATAACTCACTCAAAGTAAAATTACATTTTATACCAGTAGCAGTTGGTGATGCTCAGATCAGTGGGGTAACGTAAGTTTACACTCCGAATGACATGATGGGTAAAGTGGGTGATCTTAAAATTTAGTTTTTCAGAATATGCTTTTCTAAGCTTTATGGTAATTTAGTTGCAGTGCTCTTTTATGCAAAGTATTGTGGTACTTAAATCACACGTGCCATTTTACTGCTGGGACTTCTGGCAGTAAACAAGAAAAATGGTGTTATGTGTAATCAAAACATGCAACATACAGTAGGAAAGGTATGTTTATTTTCCACTGCTGCACAGATGCCAATTTAGATGTCCTTTGTGTGACATTTTGAAATAGTCACCCATACACAGCCTGACATTGAAATCGTCACAGTAGATGCATTGGTTCTTTGCACATCTAATTTTTTTTTTCTCTTTTGCTGGTGCATTAGAGGTTAGAATGTCAGTGCCTGTTCCATATGATCGATGTGCCCCTTTTTGCTATTGTAGGCTACCACTTCATAAGGGGTTAGTGACTTCACATGTCCCCTGACATGAACAACAGTTGCAGCATTGTAAACAGTATTGAAGGAGCCAAATTCCCTCTTGTTCTACTTGATCACAGTTTGCTTTTATGCCATGTACCAGCTTGGGCTATAGTGAACTCTAAGGTGAACAAATTAACCAAACATATCACAACAGTTCAGTCGTACAGTATCATATGCACCTCTTTAATTTTCTGTGTTGACGTCTGACCAATTCACTGTGTCATCACTATTGTCTGATTCAACTCTTGGTTCAGTTTGTGTTTGTTCTAAAACTGGCTTTACAGCTTCTCTTTTACACGCCATTGTGTTTTGGTTCAAGGCTCTGCCCGACTCATGAGTATTGATGATACATAGATAGATAGATACTTTATTAATCCCAAGGGGAGTCACCTTACAGTGGCAAAATGCGCAGAAATGTTCATTTTTGCAGCATGATGTTATTTTAACCATTAGCTGGATACAGCAGAATACTGTCCAGAGTATTATGCTGTCTCAAAGCTGTAAAGCGAACCTTTATATGCCACCCCAAGTTGGACTTAACCGTAATTACAAAGGATTCTGAGTCTACGTCAGGCTCGGGATTAATGCCAAGGAAGTAAATCAATAAGCAATCAGTCAGACTTTCGGAGAGAGAAGGCAGGAATATTGGCTTTTATATTAAAGAAAGTGGAGTAATGAATCTGAGAAGTTGTCTTGTGCATGGAGAGAACAGGCGTATATGTTGAGCAGCTGAACTTGCAGCGGAAGGGAAAGTGGTGCATCTTGTGCAGAAATTAAACAGGAAATTCCTTTAATGAGTTCAGGCCTTTTTGTTTTGTCATTTAATAAAAACGGTGAGCGGGTTTTATTTAGTGCAGCTGTTAATCTTTTTAATTAGAAAAAGAATATACAAAGAAGAACTTGTCCTCACTTTTAGTCCGTTTGTTAGCTTAAGAGGCAAGTTTGTTTATTTTACATCTGAACTTGTTAAGCATGTTAGCTTTGTGTCTGCTTGACAAACCTCATGAACATTTTATTAGAATTGTGGCTTGTAATTCTGGAAAGCATTTTACTTTATTTTGTGCCATATGTTTTAAAGATGAATAGTTTGTGTACATGTTTTATTACCTAAAATAAGCATGGAGTTTAAGGGAATTTGATTTATGTATTTTTATGGTCACTGAACGATAAGCCTTGAGAGTTTAATTTTGTTGATAAAAAATGAACCAGTAACACAAGTGGTGTGCACTTTAATCGTAAAAGACTTTAATACAGAGCACAAGGCTTCTACATGGTTGGTGATGCAGAATGTACAGGGTGGTCCAGATCTAATTATGCAGATCCAGATCGTCTGGATGACTTTGATTTATGCAGGGATGATTCCAGTTTGGCGTGAAGAAGATTCTTCATGTCTTCAGTTTGCACACTTCTCAATGGTCCAGGATTTTTCAGGTGATTTTCTATGTAATAAACTTAATAAGTTATAGCATAATGAAAATTGCATAATTAGATCTGGACCACCCTATAGTGTTTAAATGAATAAAGAAAAACTTCTGAATCTACCTATTCTAGTAACATGAAATCAGTGATCAGTGTTAGCCTATAAAACAACTTGATTGCAGTATCAGCAGTGCCCCACGTCACCTTTTCACCGTCTGCCTGTTGGTCACTGGTGCTAATCTCATTTTGTTTCACTTTTTTACTGAGTATTTTTAGTCTTTTCCAGATTTTCTTAAATATATTTGTTTACTAACATACTCTTTGTTTCCCTTTTTTTCTTTCAAAGGTGCCCGAAAACGGTGGAAAATTTCTGTGTTCATAGCAGAAATGGATACTATAATACTCATATATTCCATAGAGTTATCAAGGTACTTATTTTGTTAGGCGTTGAACACATTATGTTTGATTGAATTTTGTACCATTTGTATGACTGCTGAATTAGAGACTGAGATGCTAAAATGTGGTAGTTTGTACTTTTAGTTTATTGCACATGCAAAATTATCAGACTGTGTATATTCCACAGTGTCAGTCAGTCCGACATTCCAAACTTAAGAGGACTTTCTTGTTTTTATTTTAATTTGTTCACTCCTGTTTAGTTGCTAAATGTGTTTTTTGAGTTCAGAACAATTTACACTTTTAAAATTCCCTTTTTATTTAATAAAGAGTAACTAATGTGTTTATTAAAAAAATGCAGGAGAGTTTGGTATATTTTGCCAGTGCATTTCTTTACCACATAGTTTTACATTAAATAAGTCCTAGTGGAGTGGAATTAAAATGGTCAATTCAGAAACTTAAAATTTAAAAAGAAAGCAAAAAGAAGTTAAGCTGATTTTCCAATAGAAAATGAACACACTACATTTGTGTAAGGCATGTTAGAGCAGCGGATGGGTTTGAACTCCTATCATTTGCAATTCTGCCGTCATTGAACCTCCTGGTCGTTCATTTAGTGTCTTGTTTCCTGCCTCTTGACAGCCAAAAAGCAGAAAAGTAGAAAAATGTAAGCAAGTGTAAAGACTTCTGCTTTTTGTTTCTGCTAAACTCTGCAAGGTTACAGAGATAATGGGCATAGCATAAGAAAGTTATACATAATCTTTCCAGAGATGCTCCAAATACAGTTCATTACTCGTGCTGTGCTGCTGTGATACGACTTTCAGGACTTGCTGTCTGCCTACAAGTCAATCATTGTGTGGCCCTCCATTAATTGTCAGTATTTGAGCCGAGTTACAGTATCCAGTGCTATAAAAAGGTGAATTAAAAGTAAAATTATAAAGAATCTTTGTGTCATCTAACTATGATCTGTCCACCACATTCATTTTTGTGAGTGTTGCTGTTTAAAAGCATTGCTTAGCGTTCTATCTGTTGTATGTATAAAGAGTACCATCTCTTTGGTCAGCCATACATTTTCAGATGGCTTAATTCACTTCTGAAATGGCTTAGATTATTGAGGCACATATTTATAGAATCTGACATTTTATTATTTGAAGTCATTAATATTTTCAATTGGATCAGTGTTTATAATATGAATGTTACATTCAGGAAGCACTTGCTATACAAAGACCCCAGAATATTATTAAAAGCAAGTAGTAAAGTACAAAAAAAAATCATCAGCTTCATCAAAAAATAAAAAAATGGAAAGGGAAAATACATAAATGTAATGGCCTGCACAGTAGTCCGGATCAGTGTCACACGTACAGAAGACGGTGACCCTAACAACCGTATAAATCTATATGGCAAGTGAACAAGCCAAAGTTAAAAAATGAATGAAACAAAAATCAAGGGTTGTCACCTCATCGCCATACAAAAGCTAAGTAAGTTGAAAGGGTCCTTTTCTTTCTTTTCTCATGAAGCTTCTTCATACTTAACATTGTTGCACAGGGTTTCATGATCCAGACTGGAGACCCCACGGGTACTGGAATGGGTGGAGAAAGCATCTGGGGAGGAGAATTTGAAGATGAATTTCATGCTACGCTCAGACACGACCGTCCGTACACCCTGAGCATGGCTAATGCTGGCCCTGCCACAAATGGCTCTCAGTTCTTCATTACAGTTGTACCAACAGTAAGTGCTTCACAAACCGAACCACTTTATCTGTGTTGATGCCGGTGTTTTTATTATCAGTGCCACTTGTGGAAGTGACTTAGTAATCAGAAAATCATTATTTTGTAAGATGTGCTTAAAAAAAGCTGCCTTCATTTACCCTCGATTCACTTTTTCTTCATTTGATGTCTTTTTCCCTTTACCAGTCAACTTTGTGAATTGTTACCAATAATTTTTGAAATGCAGACTTTTATGTAAACGGTCATCTACAGGTGGGAAACAGGAGCAGCTGATTTATGGACTTCAGTGCTTTACTATGTAGTAGATACGCACCATATACTACAAACGCACCTATGTCAGCGATGCCCGAGTTGCTGGTGAGCTGAAACTAAACCAGCGTCTTGTGCTTAGTCCTGCTAGGCCTCACTGTCGGATGTGTGGACAGAATATACCACAAAGATCTTTCTAATATTAACTACAATCCTGAAGTTAGTTGTAGTGGTCCTCTTTGTATGAAGTGTTTTTTTTTTTTTTCCCGCTCTATAAACCAACTTTGAATAGTTTCTCTCACTCTGCTAGAATAATCATTAGAATCGTAAATATTGCAAAACTTTTGAACTCTAGTAAATTGCCATAATTTGCTTTTTTCTTATTGTGATTAATAACCTTATTAATAGAAGGAGTAATCTCAGACATTTGTGTTTCCTTCCATTATATTTGCATCACATGTGTTGTTTGATGTTCTTTTTAAATAATTTTATGTTTTATTAATTACAGCCTTGGTTGGACAACAAGCACACAGTTTTCGGAAGAGTTTCCAAAGGCATGGAAGTTGTGCAGAGAATTTCAAATGTGAAGGTGAACCCCAAGACAGACAAACCATACGAGGATGTCAGCATTATAAATATCACCGTTAAGTGAGGAAAGACTGCAAAGTAATTGATCTGCTTATTCAAATGCTTTGATGTTCACAAAGTGCAACACTTCAATAAACTTTTTGTTTGTTTTGTTATTATTTGTTAATGTCTGTTCTACACTGATCTTTTTTTTTTAATCTGAAGATGGAGAGTACATTTCTGCCAGTAATTCACTATGGCATGGGGTCTAATTGCTAGTGATTGCAAGTGAAAGTGACACTTGGCCATTCTCTAGTGACCCGGGTTCATGGGCCATTCATCTGATGAGAGGTTAGCGGTCGGTTCAGGTTCCCTGGCTGTGCCTCATAAATGGGCCCGTTATGCCGATGCTGCCCAGATGACAGGGTTGGTCTGTCGGGTATGTGGGTGGTGCCAGTGCTGGTGTGTGTTTATGTAGGGCAGGTTGTATGCGGCTTAGTCCAAATTGTAAACCATTTGGTTTCAATGTGTGCTTTTGTCAATTAAACATCAGTGTCCATCAGGGTTTTGCAGAAGTTAGTGCTACCACCTCGGGCCTTCATTTCTTATTGACAGATTCAGTTTATCTAGTGTAAAAACCAACATAATGTGGGATTTAAATAAGCTGGAAGTAGACAGAAAAATCATTACATCCATACCCAGAAAGAGGGGAAGATAGATAAACTTTCATTTGTGCACTTGCATTGGTAGACAATTGGGACGTTTAATTTTCCCCTCAACTGGAGACTTGCTAGTGACAATAAGAGATTTATTTGAACATAATAAGAAACAAAAATTATTCATTAGGTCAACTAGCATAAAGTGTGAAAAAATAGGAAGGACATGAATGTGCTGGTACAGACCAGTGGAAGGGTAATGCAGAAAGACAACTGATTGGAAACAAGGGGACGACTGCGCAATTCAATTTCAATAAAAACCATATGCACTACCCAAGAGTGTAACTTTCATTTTTTTCTTTGGTCTATAAACAATACCCCATTTGTGTTTCGTTACTTCAGAGCTAATTTCAGCAGTTTGTTCTCTGTATGGTTCACTTGCTCAGCTGCAGGACTTTCACCAATGGTGTGTTTTTAGTGACCAGTTAGATGAATGGCTTATAAGCAGTTATTATCAGACACCCTAACAGCCGTGGCCCACTCTTGCTCACGGTACTCTTCTGGAGATCAGAGATCTCTCACCTGACTCGGGGGAGCTCGGCCTCTCTGTTGAATTTAGTTTGCTTGCCCTTCCTGATTTTTGTCATCTGCTTTATTGACCACCATCATCACAGCTGACAACCAATATATTTAGACCCCCCATCCCACCGCTCAGGGTACAAGGTACAATATTTACCATATATATATATATATATATACTCAGCAAAAAAAGAAACGTCCCTTTTTCAGGACTGTGTATTTCAACAATAATGTTTTAAAAATCCAAATAACTTTACAGATCTTCATTGTAAATTGTTTAAACAATGTTTTCCATGCATGTTCAATTAACCATAATCAATTAATTAACATGCACCTGTGGAATGGTCGTTAAAACCTTAACAGCTTACAGAAAGTAAGCATTTAAGGTCACAGTTCTAAAACCGCAGGACACTAAAGAGACTTGTCTACCGACTGTGAAAAACACCCAAAGAAAGATGCCCAGGGTCCCTGCTCATCTGCGTGAACGTGCATTAGGCATGCTGCAGGGAGGCATGAGGACTGCTGATGTGGCTAGGGCAATAAATTGCCATGTCCACACTGTGAGACGCCTAAGACAGAGCTACAGGGAGACAGGAAGGACAGCTGATCATCCTCGCAGTGGAAGACCACGTGTAACAACACCTGCACAGGATCGGTACATCCGAATATCACACCTGCGTGACAGGTACAGGATGGCCACAACAACTGCCCGAGTCACACCAGGAACACACAATCCCTCCATCAGTGCTCAGACTGTCCGCAATAGGCTGAGAAAGGCTGGACTGAGGGCTTGCAGGCCTGTTGTAAAGCAGGTCCTTACCAGACATCACCAGCAACAACGCCGCCTATGGGCACAAACCCACCTTCGCTGGACCAGACAGGAGTGGCAAAAAGTGCGTGAGTTTCTGCATGACAGCAATGTCAGTGTTCTGCCATGGCCAGCGAAGAGCCCAGATCTCAATCCCATTGAGCACGTCTGGGACCTGTTGGATCGCAGGGTGAGGGCTAGGGCCATTCCCCCCAGAAATGTCCAGGAACTTGCAGGTACATTGGTAGAAGAGTGGGGTAACATCTCACAGCAAGAACTGACAAATCTGGTCCAGTCCATGAGGAGGAGATGCACTGCAGTACTTCAAGCAGCTGGTGGCCACACCAGATACTGACTGGTACTTTTGATTTTGAGCCTCCCTTCATTCAGGGACACATTGTGAAACATTTTTAGTTTATGTCTTATGGTGTTGACTCTTTTAGTGTTCATACAAATATTTACACATTAAGTCTACTGAAAGTAAAAACAGTTGAAAGTCAGAGGACGTTTCTTTTTTTGCTGAGTATATATTGTTAGAACATAAACATCTTGTTTTGCTCCACATGACATTTTAATAGAGCTGACTAATTTGATTTATTAACAGGCCATGAGTGAGAAGCCCCATCACATCTGCAGTCATAACCTTCATTTATAAAATCTCAGTGCCAGTAATGTGACATCTTCAGCCACTCAGTCATGGTTGTGTCTGACTGTGCAAAGAGAGGAGAGGCTCCTCTGTCCAGTTTCTTGTGTTAATCATAAAACAACACAATGGAGAATGAAAAAAGTTTTACTAAAACAGTTGCAGCTGATTGACAGTCAAATTGTGTGGAGTATTTGATAATTTGGAAGTCTGAAATACCATACCATACCATTTTTATTTGTTGAGCACTTAAAAACACAGCATTACAACTGACCGAAGCGCTGTACATTTAAAACAAGCAGGACTAAAAGCAAAATATTAAAAACAAACATTAAGAGAAAATTAAAACAGAGATACTAAAAACAGGTCAGGGGACCCAATAAAATAGAGAAATAGCAAAAGGCAAGTGGAAATGAGACAGGTTAAGAATTAAAAGCCAATGTGAAGAAGTGCGTTTTTAGGCGTGATTTAAATGTGGCGACTGAGGAGGCTTGCCTAACCACTAAAGGTAGGGAGTTCCAGAGCCTGGGTGCACAGACGGAGAAAGCCCTTTCACCACGAGCTTTAAAACGTGCCTTGGGAACGGTTAGGAGCAGCTGATCTGCAGATCTAAGAACACGAGGGGGATTGTGACGATGGAGCAAGATACTCAAATAGGCGGGGGCTAGACCGTTTAATGCCTTGTAGGTTAGGAGGAGTATCTTAAAATCAATTCTGAATCTAACCGGCAGCCGTGTAGGGTTTTTAAAATCGGTGTAATGTATTGGCTTCTGCTGTTTCCAGTTAGAAGCCTTGCAGCCGCATTTTGAGCCAGTTGGAGTCTAGAAAGAGTGGCTTTACTGATACCATAAAGGCAGGAATTAGAGTAGTCGAGCCGGGACGTAATGAATGCATGGATTACTGATTCCAGGAGGTGGTTAGACAGAATAGGCTTGAGTTTGGCGATTCGCCTAAGATGGAAGAAGCAGGATTTTACTGTGCTGTTGACTTGAGCATCCATTTTCAGGACCGTATCCATTTTGATTCCAAGATTGGAGACAGACGAAGTTACTGGAATGGGAAGAGAGTCGAGGCCAAGGGGTGGGGTCTGTTTGCAGTCGGGACTAAAAACAATGACCTCGGTTTTTGAATCGTTCAGGTGAAGGAATTTTACAGCCAGCCAGTCAATGTCAGATAGGCAGTCGAGGAGTGGTTTGGTGGAGTCAGTTGGCTTGAGGGAGAAATAAATTTGGCAGTCGTCAGCATATAGGTGATATGAAATTGCATGTTTTCTAAAAATTGCACCTAAAGGCAGGATGTAGATTGAAAAAAGTAGTGGCCCTAAAATGGAACCCTTGGGGACCCCACATGGGAGTGGGACTGATTCAGATGCAAAATCGTCTAGCATGACTCTGAGAGTCCTGTTGCAGAAATATGACCTGAACCAGTCAAGGGCTAAGCCAGATACACCAGCCCAGGATTCGAGTCGGGAGATCATGATGTCGTGGTCGATTGTGTCGAAGGCAGCATATAAATCGAGAAGAACCATAATCACGTGGAGTCCTGAGTCCAATGCCAAAAGGACGTCATTTAGGACACATAAATGCGCAGTTTCTGTGCTGTGTTGGGGCCTAAAGCCTGACTGAAAAAGGTCCATTACCTGATGGTCCTGTAGGTGATGAGTTAATTGCTCATAAACTACTTTTTCGAGTATTTTTGACAAGAAAGGTAGTTTGGAGATTGGAAATGTCTAATCTGTCATCCACTGCAATTCCCAGTTTCGTTTGACACCCACTCCAACCCAAGTAGGGTGCCACCAGCCTTGGCAACATTTACTGGTGTAGACAAATGTTTTATAAATTAATTGCAGGAATGTCTAGGAAATAACTGTTCAAATTTTGTATTATGCTACACACAATTCCATAAGTAAGTCCCAAGGAGTCTTTTGCAGCCCAGGCACAGTACGTTTAAAATTTGCATGCTCGACATTGTGGCCACATGGCTTCACCCCAGCTGCTCTAACGTCCCTGTCATACTCCAATATCATCTCTGCACCTGAGGGAATGGCAGCTGCTGTACAGGCTGCAGTTGGTCTTCTCTGTTGAACGTATTGCTGTGACTACCAGTGACCTTTATAGGGATCAGCAAGTAGGTTCAGAAATGATGGATGGACCACCTTTCCTTTAACGCTTCAGGTGAGAAAGAAACCCACTGAGTCTTCTCTTCAACACATTAATGTCCAATCAACATCTGCTAAGATTTATGTAATTTCACAAACACCATCAGGGTATACAGTCATGTCTTTGTATTTATGGATTCAGATGTTCACAGAATGCAGTTGATGTCACTACCTCAAGCCCCAAACTCTCCACCCAGCTACCCAATAAGAAAAAGAGAAGCTTGAGTTGAATTGGAAACTGAGCCAAAGCATTATGTCTTGTGGAACTTTATGAATTATGAAGAAAACTTAAAACGTGTTTAAGGTTCTCCTTGAAATTTATTAACATATAACATAGCATTGTTGAATAAATGAAAAAAGTCAACATCCTATTGTGATGTTACTGCAGAGTAAAAATATGCCACCCCCATGCCCAGAAATCTCCACCTCGACTGGTCCTCCTCCTCCTCCTCCTCCAGCAACAGAAACTGCTACCACAGGCTCTTCACTTTGTGGCGTCCATCATTGTTTCTTTTGTAAATGTTGTCACACACGTGCAGCTGGGTGTTTGGGGGGCCAGGTGTCATCTTGCTGTTTGAAGTAAGCGAAGTCCCTCAAAGATGAGAGGGGGCACTGCCACTAATGCCGCAGGAAGACCCCGCCTGTCATTAAGAGTGTTAATTTACATTTTTAAAACTTTTTTTGTTATGTAAAATGTATAGAAGTATGAAAACATACAAACTTATTAAGTTATTTTTTTAAATGTATTAATTATGGGCCTACATCTTAATAATATTAAAGATCTTGTTTCTCTCTTTAATGCACCAGTTGGATTGGATTTGATTTCTGCAAGAACATAATACACCTAGACTTCAATTTTCGTAGTTGGTACTGAAACAAGACCCCCACAAATAGAGATCTTAGTGTACTTTTGATTTAATGCAACATTTTCAAGCTTACTTAATCCAGTTCAGGCTCAAATGTGGCCAGATCATGGAGTGCAAGCCAGGAAACCGCCCTGGGCAGGACGCCAGCCTAGGACCAGGCCCACGCTCACAGAATGAAACTGCACAAGAAAGCATTTTAAAACAAAGAAAAGGAAACGGAACAAGAAAGATCGTTTTCTTTAAACACTTTGAAAATGGTCAGAGAGCACCCAGGTAAGTGTCCGTAAACAGACCTTTATTACTGAACAGAATAAAATCCTCAATCACAATCGTTACTGAAGAGGTTACAAAAGCGCTGACGGGCACATCAGTTAATGGAGCAAACCTCCTTGTTGGCGTGAGCCGTACAAGTCAAAGAGCAGGAGCTGCTATCCCACCACAGCACTGCAGCGTTTTCACAAGATGCATAAATGCAGACATGCCACAAGTCTTTAGTATGAAACCACAAGTTTGAAAAGGATGCTGCAGGCCTCAAATCAGAGTATGGTATTCTGTTAAGCAGCACGGTAACATGTTTAAAGGTAACTGTGAAACAGTCAAAAACACAAGATATGATCAAAGAAGCACTTCTGTAGCAGAGTCATTCAGCTGGAACACAAAAATGCAGCTTCACAAAAGAAAACTGAAAACTGATGAACTGGGCTGCACAGTAGCTTAAAAAGAGAACAAGTCTAACCTGCGCTCCCCACGGAGCCCTTCTCTTCAGAACATTACAAAGCCGTTTACGTAACTTGCTCACCCAAGGGACAAGCCTTTATCTGTTCATCTGTGACCTACGCCAACACTGCAAAAAAAAATATACAAATAAAGCTTTTCTATAGAAGTTGTTCTAACATCAAATTAGTATGTACTGTTAAAACTACAAGTACATCATACATTTTAAGTTCCAGCAGCCTACCAACAGAGCATTGCTGCCTGTTATCTCAAAGGCTGCTGGAAACACAGAGTAACTGTTACAGTAACGTCGTTATTAGTGCGCTCAAATGAACCTAATGAAGCTCACGCGATTAAACTGCTACAGAACAGCCCAGACGCCTGCCAGGTGCTTCTTTTCCCACAGATTTGGACGTAATCGGCTGGAAACAGGAGGTGGTGCGGACATGAGAAACAAACGGGAACAATACACTGGTATTTTCAATGATTTACTTGGTACATTACAATCGGCTCATTCCGCTTCCGCTCAAGAAAGTGCTTCCCATCTCCACCCTCTGCCTTACCTTAGTAATACAAAGCACCAGTTTTAACAGTTCAATCACATTATGGGGACAACAATGACGTAAAGTTCACCCCTGTGCAGAGGCTCGGCTCTGCAGCAGATTTACGCCACATCCAATACTCCGGCAGCCACCAGCTGTCGGGACAGCCAGTCCAAGCCTTCATGAAGTCCCATCCCACTGCGAGCATCGCAGCCTTGAATGTGCCAGCTACGACCACAGCACAGCTTGTGCAAGCTCAGCAGTTCTGTCATTTCTTCAACGGAGAGCACGCCGGCCACATCCTATGTGTACAAAAAAAAAAAAAAGATACGTGGCTCTTACCTTAAAAATTAACATTCAAAGCATGCTAAATTATTTTTGTTTTAAAATGAAATATACTTTTGATGTATACATTGTCTCAATGAAGCCCACCATAGGACACGTCCCCTGTAGACTGTATTACAGAAACATGGCCGCTGATTGCTCTTTCTTGCTAGACACCAGCAATGCTAACGCACTGTGAGCACAACGTCAAGTTCAACGTGGATTTCCAAGTCAGTACCAAGTCATGGACCTACATGACACACGTTTACAATCACTAGCACATGGGAAACGGTGACATCTTTCCAAGTGTTTGTGGCCAACCAGAATTTGGTTATGGCCACATTCAGTTAATCAGAGGCACCACTGCACCATCACCCAGACCATTTAGAAGGCCATGCAAAGTGATATGAGGTGTGGCCCAAATAACGACTGGGTCACTTGGCTGCACCTGGAATGAAAGTTCTTCTAGCCTGGGCAAATACCCCATCATTCCTTGCACCCTCACGTAGTCCAGCACTACGCCGATTTTGTGGGGGCCTAGGTCAACGTATCACATGAGTCATTCTCATTGGCTTCCAGGTCTATAGGGCTGCCACATGTACAGAGGACATGGAAATTCTTACTTGCGCATGCTAATCAACTCTCCGGTGGCAAGATCAGCCAGGATTAGAGCCTCACCTCGAAACTTCTGCCTTCTTTGTCTGATCACAAATGCCTTCTGGTATTGACATTCAGATGCAAATATTCATAAAGTATAATATGATAAACACTATTAACATATTAGCTAAGTTGTTTATTGCATAGTTATAGCCTTGTGCTTTGCAATCTACATCTACTGGAGCATTCACAAGCTTTAATATTTGTATTAACTACCGAATGATGTAGTATCAAGTTAAAAACTGTTGTGACACCAAACCACTCCACAACCTCAAAAAAATTTTAAATGCCACTGAGCTTAAATCTTGAATTCCCTCTACAGGGGTGTTTGAAAAGTTTGAAAAGTTATGCATCTATGTAATATAAAGTGAAAACTTACTTGTTTATTGGCAAAAATCAGCAGAAGAGCATCTCGAAGTTCTTTTTCTGTCAGCAACTTTGCCAGTTCATTGTGGGCCTCCATCAGTCGATCTCTGTGACTGCTGTCAATAACGAACACCACAGCTATGGACATGAAGAGATCTTACTGGTTAACCATGACTACCTCTCTACTACTGGGACTAAAACAGACTCTACACAGACACTCATATCTGAAGAGCTTCACAGGACAAGAATGGAACCAGTCAGGCAGAATAAACATTTTTAATATTTACTAAGCTTCCTCTGCGGTGGGCTGGCGCCCTGCCCGAGGGGTTTGTTTCCTGCCTTTTGCCCTGTGTTGGCTGGGATTGGCTCCGGCAGACCCCTGTGACCCTGTAGTTAGGATATACAGTAATCCTTCGCTATATCGCGCTTCGACTTTCGCGGCTTCACTCTATCGCGGATTTTATATGAAAGCATAACTAAATATATAATGCGGATTTTTCGCTGCTTCGCGGGTTCTGCGGACAATGTGTCTTTTTACTTCCTGTACATGCTTCCTCAGTTGGTTTGCCCAGTTGATTTCATACAAGGGACGCTATTGGCGGATGACTGAGAAGCTAACCAATCAGAGCACACAGTTGAGTTCCTGCGTGCTGAATGCAGTGTTAACCAGGAAGTCTCGTCTCACTCATTCAGCATCAACGTGTTTCGCTGTGTAAAGAGTTGTGCTCTTTAGTGTTTATCTTTGTGCATAGTCAAGCCCTTCATTATGGCTCCAAAACAATCTGCTACTGCTTCAGGGGCCGTGCCCAAGCACAAGAAGAAGATATTAACGATTGCCGAAAAGGTAAACGTTTTGGATTTGTTGAAGGCTACGATTCTTTTTATTTAAAAAGTAGGAAAGGAATATAAGATCTACGGCTGCAGCGTCCTTTTAACCAGGGTGCAAAACGAGTTGTAAGTGGATGTAATAAGGCAGTAGTCTGGATGGAATCTGCTTTAGGGATTTGGATTGAAGACTGCCAGAAGAAGAACAACGGCAGTGCTACACAATCGCCTGAAGTGGCTCCTTTACAAGGGCTGTAACGCTCTCCTTTGTTGTGCAGTAAAATTAAACTCATTGTTATCGGACAAGTCAT
>JANRMT010062835.1:57702839-57724212 GCA_026402145.1 Polypterus bichir lapradei | reverse complement strand
ATCCAAAAGAGTGTAACGGACATGCTGAAGACCATACCGGTTGAAGACTTCCAGCGCTGCTACCAACAGTGGGAACAACGTCTCCATTGGTGTGTAGCTGCCCAAGGGAACTACTTTGAAGGGGATAACATTGATGTTTGAAAAAAAATAAAAACTTTGGTAAATAAAAAATCAGTCTCATTACTTTTCTGCCACACCTCGTACACTAAATGACGTCTACTATACACTTTTGGGATGATGATGATTGACCTCCAAACATTTTATTTTATTGTAGAATCGACTCTTGGCAGTGGCCAGCAGGGCAGCTGTGTGGCGCAAGTGTACGGGCACCGTTCTCATCCCTGCCACCTTCGTCGTCACCCCTACCTCTTCATATCTTAAATCATTCTTGAGGCAGATTGAAGACTTAAGTGCCAGCTTAAGTGAAAAATTAAAGAAAATGTACTAAGTAATTGCAACCCCAACACTGACTTAATCAGTTTTAATGCGAACAGATGCCGATGAAAGAAGAGAAGCAGCGGGCCACTAGGGTGGAGAGAAGAAGAGCTGCTCAGGAAGCAGCAAGCACATCAACGTCTGAGCAAACGAATGCTAAACATACAGAGAGAGTATGAAAACTATGAACGCACAAGTCGAGTGTATTCACTGCACGTATTCATGCAGTGCACCATTACTGGTATAAAATAAATCACGAAAAGACTGAAATGATGCTGTACAGGTTGTGTCTGAGGAAGTCCATATGGTGCACTGAAAATGCCTGCCATATGTTATACAAGCACAAGGCAGGCAGGACTGGACCTCTAAGGGCAGAGGAAAGGGCAAAAGAGGAGATGTGTGCCTAAGAACAAACATTACTAGTTGACTGCTTAAAGAAGTTGGAGCCTCAGTGAGGCCATCAGAGTATGATCAACCGTCTCTTATCTGAACAGCTGTCCTTAAGTATTTGCTCAGGAACAAGACATGACAGGCAGCAGTGGGGATTAGCGAAGGAGATGATTGGTTATAGTAGTTCTTAACAAACGTGACTTTTATTATGGGATGTATTACATTAAAACGCACTAAACAAGTGTAGGGATACACACAACCTTTCATATGTTTTCTATAGTCACTGTTTCTGGAGATGACTGCGAGTAACTGACTGAACCAGCCCTGTAAGCGGAGACTAGAAGGCTAAAATATTCTTAAGAAATAAACAAACTGTACTACTGAGCAGTAGATAAGGGGGTTGTTTGTAGAGAAAAGTCAAAGAATGCACGTATATGTATCTAAGCAAATGCTCACTTGTACCATAAGGCAAACACATTTTCATCCATCATGCCCTCTCCAAACATTTTTTAGTCTTTTCTCAGCATTTCTGTTAGAAGTATGCATGTATTCGTTAGCTTTATGCCTTCCTGGTTAAACTCATTCCGTGTGCATCGGTTTTTCCTCAGTATTTATTTCACATATTTTTGTGTGTTTCTGCTGGCACATGCTTAATGTTTGCACCTGCTTGCACATCTGCACTTCTAACTTTAGTTCGCATAGTCTGACTAACGTGTGGGTTTTTTCCCCAATCTGTTTTTTAAAAACATGTTCACTTTCGTTCAGTTGCTTCCTCTCACCTTGTGTATTAAGGTAATAATGTTTCCAAAGTGGTCTTAACTTATGTTTTCCGCCAACATCCCAAATAGTAAACTTCAGGTTTTTATACTCCACTGTTTCCACATTAAAGCCTGAGGACCAAAAAAAAAACAAACACATTATTCACTTGTAAACTGCAATTACTTAACTGAAGCTATTATTTTACTACAAATTTCTTCTATATAATACATCATGTAAAGTTTTTGTCAACATAATTTGCACCTTTGTATTTTGGGGTATATCACTTACAATAGCTGGAAAGTAACCTCCATTTGATTATTAAAATATTTTAATAGGATGTCCAAAGCTTACACAAAATACACTTGTCTGCTCAAATTGCATGCACTTTAGCCATAGAATAAATACACACCCTCCCCAATACTTGGTTTCACAACTTTTGAAAATGACGACAGCCTCCAAACATGTCTTGTAGCCATCTGTAAAGCCCCCATTTAACACACTACCAGTCATTTCAAGATTTCAGTTGTAGCCTTCATTTAGATAATCTTAGTGAGCTGTCGCAGTACACCACCAGTCCTGTAGTTTGACATCCAAAATGATTCAGTCGGACCAGTCTGTGACTCGACTCTCCCTGACAAAATCAAACGGGTTACATTATATCTTAAAGGAGAAGTTCAGTATACAGGTGCCGGTCATAAAATTAGAATATCATGACAAAGTTGATTTATTTCAGTAATTCCATTCAAAAAGTGAAACTTGTATATTAGATTCATTCATTACACACAGACTGATGTATTTCAAATTTTTATTTCTTTTAATTTTGATGATTATAACTGACAACTAATGAAAGTCCCAAATTCAGTATCTTGGAAAATTAGAATATTGTGAAAAGGTTCAATATTGAAGACACCTGATGCCACACTCTAATCAGCTAATTAACTCAAAACACCTGCAAAAGCCTTTAAATGGTCTCTCAGTCTAGTTCTGAAGGCTACACAATCATGGGGAAGACTGCTGACTTGACAGTTGTCCAAAAGACGACCATTGACACCTTGCACAATGAGGGCAAGACACAAAAGGTCATTGTTAAAGAGGCTGGCTGTTCACAGAGCTCTGTGTTCAAGCACATTAATAGAGAGGCGAAGGGAAGGGCAAGATGTGGTAGAAAAAAGTGTACAAGCAATAGGGATAACCGCACCCTGGAGAGGATTGTGAAACAAAACCCATTCAAAACTGTGGGGGAGATTCACAAAGTGTGGACTGCAGCTGGAGTCAGTGCTTCAAGAACCACCACGCACAGACATATGCAAGACATGGGTTTCAGCTGTCGCATTCCTTGTGTCAAGCCACTCCTGAAAAAGAGACAGCGTCAGAAGCGTCTCGCCTGGGCTAAAGACAAAAAGGACTGGACTGCTGCTGAGTGGTCCAAAATTATGTTCTCTGATGAAAGTAAATTTTGCATTTCCTTTGGAAATCAAGGTCCCAGAGTCTGGAGGAAGAGAGGAGAGGCACAGAATCCACGTTGCTTGAGGTCCAGTGTAAAGTTTCCACAGTCAGTGATGGTTTGGGGTGCCATGTCATCTGCTGATGTTGGTCCATTGTGTTTTCCGAGTTCCAAGGTCAACGCAGCCGTCTACCAGGAAGTTTTAGAGCACTTCATGCTTCCTGCTGCTGACGAACTTTATGGAGATGCAGATTTCATTTTCCAACATGACCTGGCACCTGTACACAGTGCCAAAGCTACCAGTACCTGGTTTAAGGACCATGGTATCCCTGTTCTTGATTGGCCAGCAAACTCGCCTGACCTTAACCCCATAGAAAATCAATGGGGTATTGTGAAGAGGAAGATGCAATACGCCAGACCCAACAATTCAGAAGAGCTGAAGGCCACTATCAGAGCAACATGGGCTCTTATAACACCATAATCCTCTGGTCTGATGAGACAAAGATTGAACTCTTTGGTTTGAACGCCAGGCATCACGTTTGGAGGAAACCAGGCACCGCTCATCACCAGGCCAATACCATCCCTACAGTGAAGCATGGTGGTGGCAGCATCATGCTGTGGGGATGTTTTCAGCGGCAGGACCTGATAGACTAGTCAGGATAAAGGGAAAGATGACTGCAGCAATGTACAGAGACATCCTGGATGAAAAGAGCGCTCTTGACCTCAGACTGGGGCGACAGTTCATCTTTCAGCAGGACAACGATCCTAAACACACAGCCAAGATATCAAAGGAGTGGCTTCAGGACAACTCTGTGAATGTCCTTGAGTGGCCCAGCCAGAGCCCAGACTTGAATCTGATCGAACATCTCTGGAGAGATCTTAAAATGGCTGTGCACCTACGCTTCCCATCCAACCTGATGGAGCTTGAGAGGTGCTGCAAAGAGGAATGGGCGAAACTGGCCAAGGATAGGTGTGCCAAGCTTGTGGCATCATATTCAAAAAGACTTGAGGCTGTAATTGCTGCCAAAGGTGCATCGACAAAGTATTGAGCAAAGGCTGTGAATACTTATGTACATGTGATTTCTCAGTTTTTTTATTTTTAATAAATTTGCAAAAACCTCAAGTAAACTTTTTTCACGTTGTCATTATGGGGTGTTGTGTGTAGAATTCTGAGGAAAAAAATGAGTTTAATCCATTTTGGAATAAGGCTGTAACATAACAAAATGTGGAAAAAGTGATGCGCTGCGAATACTTTCCGGATGCACTGTATGCATTTGCCAAATGAAATTGTGCTCTAAAGTTAAGTGCTTTCTATAAATTTAAAAAATACTTTCAAATGGACTGAAAAATTGATGTAATGGACATATTTGGAAAGTTTCTATGCTTTTTCGCCATGGCCTATACTCCCCATTGTAAAGTGCAAGTGCAGGCAACATAGTTTTTATTATCTTATTGAAAGTGACTAACTTTAGAGCATAATTTTGTGTGGCAAATGCATATATACCATGTTTGTCAGTAAATAACTTTGACTTGAATAATACCAAAAAATTATCCTTTAAGTCATAGGGGTAGGATCTTGCAGGCAGGAGCTGACAACTAATAAGCAGGTGTTTTGGACAGCGCTAACAAGAGAAAAAAAACTGGAACAGAGTCGTCTGTTATACAATAACATAATAGAAAAAGGATAAAGAAAAAGGAGAGATTGCAGATTCATTCCCCAATCACGCAATCGAATATCCTCAAATGACAGGATCCTGCAACTGTATTCGTTCAGTCTGACATGCTCACCAACTAGTCATGTAATGTTCCTTACACTTTTCTGCTGATAGGTTCTCGCACTCTTCAAATTAGTTCTAGCTCTTGAAGGTTTGCAGGATTCCTTTTACCAATAGCTTATTCTAACCTTTTCCATAGTTGTTCAATCACACTCATCAGGACTCACTGCTGGCCTGTTTAACATAGTCCTTTTCTAACCATTCTTTTGTGCTTTTGGATGCGTGTTTTGGGTCATAGCTAGTTTTCAGATACGGGATGGGATACTCCAGTCTGAAATGCCTGGTAATCCTCGATTTTAATGATACCCATTATAAGCTCAAAGCCTTCAAAACAGCCTTGCAATATTATGGACCTCCACCATATTTAACTGCAAGAAGAGTGTTCCTTTTCTTATAATTAGGGGGCTCCCCCATCCCTAACCACCCCCCCCCCACCCCACTTCACTCGCCCACCCCCGGGTTTGGTTTCCCGGCTATACAATTTAAAGAGATTGTTACATATGCATTATTTTCACTTTTACTTTAAAACCTTTGTAAAAACAATACTTGTCCTTTATTTCCGGCCCCGGGTGTGGTTACATCTCTTTCTCACAGGACATATAACTCTGCTCGCGTTGTGAAGGGGGCTACGGCTGAAAGTACGCTAAGGAGATGCCGTCGGATCTGCTGCTGGCGAGCTGCCTGTTCTACTTGTCTCGCTGCCTGATCATTTCAAAGCCTATACAGCAGCTGCCCGTTTGCCACTTCGTATCTCTGCTGATCGCGTTGTGAAAGGGGTTTGGGGGTTGTTAAGGGTGGCTGAACGCACGCTAAAGAGAAGCAGTCAGATCATCTGCTGGCTTTCTGCTGCTGGCAAGCTGTGTGTTTTGCTTGTCACTTGTTGTTGTTTTAAGAGCTGGGAGCACATGAAGTGTGTCTGCCAAAAGCAATCCAACAACTGCTAGTTGGGTGCAGTGGGTTGAACAAAAAGATTGCATAAAAATGTGAGGGAGCTGAAGTATTTTTTTTAACACAATCCCTTCATTTCAGGGGCTCAAAAGTTATTGGACAAATTAAATAACTGGAAATAAAATGTTCATTTCTAATACTTGGTTGAAAACCCTTTGCTGGCAATGACAGCCTGAAGTCTTGAACTCATGGACATCACCAGATGCTGGGTTTCCTCCTTTTTAATGCTCTGCCAGGCCTTTACTGCAGCGGCTTTCAGTTGCCGTTTGTTTGTGGGCCTTTCTGTCCGAAGTTTAGTCTTCAACAAGTGAAATGCATGCTCAATTGGGTTAAGATCAGATGACTGACTTGGCCATTCAAGAATTTTCCACTTCTTTGCTTTAATAAACTCCTGGGTTGCTTTGGCTATATGTTCTGGGTCATTGTCCATCTGTATCATGAAACGCCGCCCAATCAATTTGACTGTATTTAGCTGGATTTGAGCAGATTCTGAAAGCCTCAGAATTCATTCGGCTGCTTCTGTCCTGTGTCACATCATCAATAAACACTAGTGTCCCAGTGCCACTGGCAGCCATGCACGCCCAAGACATCACACTGCCTCCACCGTGTTTTACAGATGATGTGGTATGCTTTGGATAATGATCTGTTCCACGCCTTCTCCATACATTCTTCTTGCCATCATTCTGGTAGAGGTTGATCTTGATTTCATCTGTCCAAAGAATGTTTTTCCAGAACTGTGCTGGCTTTTTTAGATGTTCTTTAGCAAAGTCCAATCTAGCCTTTCTGTTCTTGAGGCTTATGAGTGGCTTGCAACTTGCAGTGCACCCTCTGTATTTACTTTCATGCAGTCTTCTCTTTACGGTAGACTTGGATATCGATACGCCTACCCCCTGGAGAGTGTTGTTCACTTGGTTGGCTGTTGTGAAGGCGTTTCTCTTCACCATGGAAATGATTCTGCGATCATCCACCACTGTTGTCTTCCGTGGACGTCCAGGTCTTTTTGCGTTGCTGAGTTCACCAGTGCTTGCTTTCTTTCTCAGGATGTACCAAACTGTAGATTTTGCCACTCATAATGTAGCAATTTCTCGGATGGGTTTTTTCTGTTTTCGCAGCTTAAGGATGGCTTCTTTCACCTGCATAGAGAGCTCCTTTGACCGCATGTTGTCTGTTCACAGCAAAACCTTCCACATGCAAGCACCACACCTCACATCAACTCCAGGCCTTTTATCTGCTTAATTGATAATGACATAATGACGGACCTGCCCACACCTGCCCATGAAATAGCCTTTGAGTCAATTGTCCAATTACTTTTGAGCCCCTGAAATGAAGGGATTGTGTTAAAAAAATGCTTCAGTTGCCTCACATTTTTATGCAATCGTTTTGTTCACCCCACTGAATTAAAGCTGAAAGTCTGCACTTCAACTGCATCTGAGTTGTTTCATTTAAAATTCATTATGGTAATGTACAGAACCAAAATTAGAAAAAAGTTGTCCAAATATTTATGGACCTAACTGTATATACCAAAGATGTGTCATTTCCCAGTTTTTTTCCCCCATGAGATATTGCACGTGATATGCCTAAAATGCAAAAGTGTCAGTAATGTTGACCACAAGTGTATACAAGTGCTTTAAATAATATGGGGAAAAGACACCAAAGTAATATACAGTATGGCATGTGCTATCTAATACAATATTAGATTAGGTGTGTACATATGAAAGTCATGTCAGCACTGGATTACTTATCCATGGCCGCATACATCATACCTTCAATAAAGTCACATTACGTTAAAGGCAAATCAGACAAAAGTGTTTTATTTTTCACTGCTAATAAGAAAAGCCTTACTGCTTGCTATCTCACTTACAAACAGCCTGATTGTGCAAAACTGAAAAGGTTACCAACTACAGATTATGTGATTAAAATTGTGATGCATGACTTAATTCACAAAACTGAGTTTTCAATTAGAGTGGAATGGAATGCATGCTTTACAACTGGTTTCCTGGACCAGAGCACTCAGAGGTTTGTGCAACGTGCAAACCTGCTTGTTCAGCATTCTGACAGATTGTAACTCAAAGAAGAAAACCTGCTTGCTTCACAGACGTACATTATCAGAAAAATTATTAACAGACATATATATCTGGTGCTATCACCCAGGTAATAAAATAGTATTCAAGATAAGTCCTGTAGTCCTGATCAGTAACCACATCCTCAACTCAGCTAAATACTCCAGTGATGGTAATTTTTCAAGTGGACTACTACCGTACTTTTTCATTAGAATCTCAGATTGTGATACATTCCATATTGTAAAAATACTGCAGATGGTCTCACTTCTTACTTTGAATTAATTCAAAAGCACTGCACCAGTCTCTCCACCAGCTTCCTGTTTCCACACACATCAAATTCAAAACCTTGATAACGGTTTATGCAGCTGCCAGAAAATCCCTTTCAGCTTATGTCCAGACCTCTTTTGAACCATTGACTCCCTCTGGGTCCTAAGGTCTGCCTTCTCAGGGCATACAATGCCAGCACTGATGGAGAGCCAGGCTGTTTGTATCTTTACACTTAACAGCCAATCAAGATGTGCAAAGAATAAAGTATATTTTAAATACTTTAAATATGAAGGATATTTTAATACCGTACTGTAACATTTCTATTAGTAAATGTGTTCAACTCAAAAGCACACATATGCAAACCATAATAATCTGAAATGATCATTATAAGACATAATTTTATTATGCATACTTAAAACAATTAAGAATCAAAATCCTATATGTAACAAACAGAAAACAATTTAAAATGCTGGCATATACATTATTTACAACTGTAAGCTGGAAAAAAAGATATCTGATTGCGCATTTTTAAGGACTACACTTACCTATCGTTGGTATTGGCTGCATAAATTCATCTTGCTTAAGTTTAAAAAGTATAGTAGTTTTCCCTGCTCCATCAAGCCCCAGTGTTACTACACGAATTTCCATCTTTGGACCAATGTGTACCCGGTTATCCTGTTGGAGGCGAGAATATCAAGTGAAAAAAGTGCTTCTCCTGCTGCCCGACCGCCCAACAGTTTCATATGTTCTTGACTTTAGTACTCAACATAGCATAGTGTGCCATACACACATCTAACACAAATACCACACTGGTTGAAGGCGTTTTTCATACCTTTGTAAAAGTGACAGGAATGCTTGCATCAAGCTGGATGTGATCTGCTAGCTCAGTGAATTGCTGCTGTTGCTTCTGCAGGGTTTCCAGTAGGCGTGTAATCTCCTGCTTTGCAAGAACAACCCTACAGTCATCCTAACAGGAAAAAAAAAAAAACAGTACCAATCTTTTATTTCACGCAAAATGTAATTACAGTTAAGCACAGATTGTGATGTGGATTCTGCCTTGATACTCTAAAAGGAAGACACGTTTTTTTGGACTTCCTAGGTTTTACACAGTACTCCAGCAGTGATCCCGGCAGAATGGGCTCTAATCACCCCTACTTAGGGACTGTATCTCAGTTTGTCAGAGAAGCCTCTGGATTTTTTTAACCATTTAGAGACTGACAAGCTACAATGACTTACACTGGAGGTCGTCAAAAGTCTTTCAATCAGTACAACAGATATAGTAAGAGGTATGTCTATTAAATAATGAGACTGTGACTCCACCTAGTAAACAAAGCAGTCAGAACCGGTTATAACTGCATGCGTGGTGACCTTGAACATGTCCGAACCTGCATGACAAGCAGCAACACTATGACGTTCAGTTGATTGTGAGTCGCCATTTAGTCTGGTTGTGTTTTCTGTAGTGTGCCAAAAAAATGCTAAGTTTAAAAGCTGAACAACGTGTCAATTTGAAATTTTTAGTAAAATTGCACAAAACACCAACAGAATGGTTTCAAACGCTTACTACAGCTTATGGGAATGACTGCCTGTCTCGTGCGCGTGTGTTTGAATGGCACAAAAGATTCAGCGAGGGATGCGAGAATGTCGATGATGATGAACGCCCTGGACCAAGAATGAAAAAAACTTGTCAAAGCAGGTCAAAATTCAAAGCCATGCTCATTGTGTTTTTCGATATCAAGGGTGTAATTTTGGAAGAATGGGTTCCAGAAGGCACAACAGTTAACCAGCATTATTATAAGGAAGTTTTGATAAAGCCGAGAGAAAAGTCAGAAACAAAATGGCCGCAACTGTGGGAAAATGGTTTCATTCTTCACCAGGACAATGCGCCTGCTCACACAGCACTTTCTGTAAAGCAGTTTTTGACCAACAAGCACATAACTACACTTGAACATCCTCCATATTCGCCCAATTTAGCACCGTGCGACTTTTATCTTTCCCCAAAAGTTAAATCAGTGCTTAAAGGGACATGTTTTGAGTCAGTAGATGCTGTGAAGAAGAAAACAGCGGATGTGTTAAAACAGCTGACAGAAATTGATTTGCTCCATGCCTTCAACCAGTGGAAAACAAGACTGTAACAATGTATTAGTGCAAATGGGGAGTGTATTGAAGGGGACAAGCATTAAATTTGTAATACATATAAATAAAGGTGAGTTATTTAATCAGTCTCGTTATTTAATAGACACACCTCATATATCAAAGTATAAATATATTCCATATTACAATATGCAAAGATTCAGAAATCAAACTCTAAACAGGGCTGAGCTATCTTTCACAAAATTGCACACAGTGTTTGATGAATATAAGTAGTTTTGACAAATAACATGCTGCCTGAGGGCACTATGCAAATGTTGTTCAGGTGTGGAAAGGTCAGCCTCAAGTTCGGCGCACCTTTTTTCCTGCTTCAGTTCTGTTGTGCTATGACAACTCTGAGACATCTAACAGACAAGCTTCAATACTGTTTGGATGGTACAAATCACCTGTTTTTCTTCTTTACTTGCAGTCACATTGTATGCACTGCACATCTATGACTGAGTCACCGGTGATGTGACACTACATGACTAATAATCACAGACATAAAATGAAACTGTCCACAATGAGATAAAATGATGTAAACCTTGACTGAAAAATCACTTCAAAAAGTTGTGTAGTGCAACATCAGCCTAAGGACACAGTAAAAGGTTGTCAAGGTGAACAATATCAGAGTCTGTACGACAAGGGAAACCTAGCTGATCAAGACAAATGTCAGTTTTATCAAGATCTGTAATACTTGACAATTTATTTCAAGAGATTCAAAGCAACATTTCTCATGAACATAATGCCTACACTCATTATGATCATGTATATAGCAAGGTTTAATTTCTACACAGACATAGTACAAGAGTAGTAGCTTGTTTTTAACCTTCTTGTCATTAACCAGGAGTGTGATTCGAGTCTGGAATTCTATACAATTATGATTAAACCCGAGTCAGACTCGAGGTAATGTGCAATGATACACTTTATAGAGTTAAGTCTGAATAAATCTCAGGACTGAACTCTATCATCTACTGGATGAAATAACATCATTCTGCAAAAAAATAAATAAAGTGCACAAAAAATATGCACCTACTATCCTGATTGCAACATGGAGCTGTGCATTGATGACCTAAAAACCCATCACACACATGCCGCATAATACACAGTACAGCAGTGGACACTAGACATTTGTTTTCTACTATATTTATGTTAACATTTTGGCATTTACACATTTCTGTTACATAACATTTTTTCTTATTGAAAAATTATTCAATTTTGGCTCATATTTCCTGGGATTAACATAACACCAAAGTGGTTAATTATAGTGCCAGATGAGGAAAAAAAACACAAACACAGACACAAAATACATTCTAATTAATCTCTTGTGTGTTTTCAAAAGCTCTGCAGATGATTGTTTATTTTCCAAAAATGTAATGTGGAGCTTTTACTTTAATGCACAGAAGAATCACACTTTAAATTAAAAGGTCCAATAGAGTGAAGAATATAAATGATGGTTTATTAAAGGAGATCAAAAGGTAGGGAGGAGTAATAGAATTTACATTAATGTAATAACGATTTGTTTCTATTAATAAAGGAAATTCTTTAACCAAAGTGTAAATTTAAATTATATGAAAACTACATGCTGAATCATAGCTCATACATGTTAGAAAAATGTTGAGACAGCAGAGTTGGTGCTGTAATCAATATGCTGGTCAAGAACAAACCTCTCTAGAGTAAATACCTAGGCAGACAAATAATCAAATAAAGACAGAAACTGATTTTCCAGTTTAGGCAGAAATGCAGTTTTGTCCTGGGTAGGAGCAAAAGCAGAGCCCAACATGCCTTTATTTTCTCTAGTTTCTATTTTAGAAGGTGGGATATGGTAGTTTTTTTAAAGAATCATAGGAAAGGCATTCAAGCATCTATAGCATGTCAAATTACTAACTGCACTGTCATACACTGAGGAACATCAAGTAAAATTAAAATAAAATATTTTTTGTCTTAAGTTAATGAAAAACCCAATTCAGGTTTGCATAGCACCATGTCATACCATTCATGTTCAAACTCACCAGTTCAACATTACACAGAGCCAGTGCCTGTCAACAGCACTCGGAGAAAGCAGGGGTAACAGTGCAGAACATTCTCATTCATACAACCACATCCACTCAAATCAGGGCAAATATACAACTGTCGATTAACCTAAGCAGCACAAATTTAGGATGTGTGTAGAAAAATTATCACTCAGAGAAAAACCCACACTGATACTAGAAGAACAACTAAACTGCACACAGACCACGTCCTGACTAAGGAGTTGAACCCAACAGTCAGACAGCCCTATTAACTGCTATACCACTGTGCTGTCTTTCTCCTAGACATTTAGGCAACTAGCCCTACTCATGCATTAAAATCAAAGCACAAAAACCATTGTGTGTGTGTAGAGATTCTCTATTCTGCTTGATGCAATTTAATCGTAACAAGATGGGATATTTCTTTTTTTATTTTTATTAAATTAAAAGAAAAAAAAAACACACACACACAGTACAGCAACATCACAGAACAGCAGGCTTCATAATATGTTTACACTACGTAAAAATGTGTCGGTATACCATATACAAACAATAGTTGAAACATTAAATTGCTGCTAACCTGTTGTAGTGTTTTCTCACAATGTAAGCAAGCTGTGGACACTTGAGATAACAGAATCGTCATATCCTCCTGCTGCTGTCTCAGCCATATTAGCTTTTCTCGTACATGAGCATCAACTACACTGAGTGCCATTTCCTCTTGGCGACACAACGTTTCATGTAGATCTGCAAAATAAGCTCGTACACATGACCTGGCACTTTCAGCTGTCCCTGGAACCTGATTCAAAGTACAACACAAAAGGAGTATTAATTGGTGTGACAGATTATGCAGATATTTTATATTCTGAAGAAAAAAAGATGAAAATAACAAAACTACTAAAACAGAATTATTTCCCTAACCAGTGAAGTTAATTTTAGGCTTAACATTAAAAAGTATTGTATATTTTATAAAATCCTACATTTGACATAAAACATTTCAGATAAAAACATCTGTATTCAAGTGAAGTGAATAAATCAATTACATGTTCTGTATGGGCCATCCCAATGCTGTCTTCTACAATCTGCTCTCCACCTTCAATCTGTTGTACAATGCCAACCAGCTTCCTGGAATATTCAGATATCTCTTCTGTGAATGTTCGAATACAATGAGCCATATCCAAGATTGAGGCTCGGATCTGATTTGCTTCTCCTTCCAAAACAGCATGCTGTGAGGAAGAAAACAAAAAAACAACCCTGAAGCAGTTCATTCAATTGCTGTCACCATAATGCTTCAAATTTTCATTACATGACTATTCAAATTTTTTTTATATGATTAAGGAAATAAGCTTTATAACTGGGCTTATACTAATTCTATAAGCTATATATTGGCATATCCCTAATTGTAATTATTAAGCATCCTTCTATATAAAAGCGGTCGGGATTGTCCTTCCGTCCCGTGAGTGCTACGCAGGCGCGGAGTTTCACACAGCCCCGTCCATTTTGCAATGCACGATGGGATTTGTAGTTTCGTTTTTCCAGGTAAAAGATGATTTTCTACTCCAGACTCTGCGATATCTTCTTCTTCTTTCTTACTATATAAAAGCGGTCGGGATTGTCCTTCCATCCCGTGAGTGGAAAGTGTAGCGGTATTCCGCTTATCACAGACTTACTACCTGCAGCTTGCGGTACGAAGCGACATGATGTGAGCAGAGTTCTGGTGCTCCCATCGTTCCCTTGCTTTTGTGCGCGATGCTCTGGAAAAATAGACAAAATTATGTCTCTGGAAATAATTAATGTTGATGGAGTACAAATGCCTCACCGCGTAGTAAATATCAGGGGGGTTCAAAAGGGCAACCTCAAAATAGAAAAAAAGTTTAAATTTCATCACAAAAATAACAGAAACTACGAGTATTAAAGTAATACCGCTCAAATGCAATATAACCAAATTAATGAGTTTATATAAAATATCAAATTGATCTACATATTGAATTGCCTTAAGAAGTGGTCAACTTAAAAGTCAGTCGCCTTAAAAGGCGGGTCAGCCTAGTTACTATAATAAGGGCTTATTCTGCTTCATTAAGTGTAAAGGAGGAAGGGACAGAAGTTGAAAACGCAATGAAAATTAATCAACAATAAACTATTCACCAATAATTCAAAGTGTATCCACTAAAAAGTAAATTAAAAGAATTAGCCAAAAGCACTAGAACTATAATAAATAACAATAATGTTATTGTTGCAAAATGTTTCTTAAATATTGCAATTCTGATGTTGTGTCTTACTACTCCATACAAGCTTCAGATTACTAATTTAAAAAATTAAATATTTGTAATCATTACTTACTGTGTGCCTGAAAATTTAAATCACTACATCAAAGTCAAAGTAGCATGGTGGTGCAGTGGTAAGCACTGTTGTCTCAAGGTTCCAGGGTGCAGAGTTGGATACACGTACCCGGCTAGTTTCATCAATCATGAAATTTGCACACTCACCCCCATGTCTGCATGGGAGTGAGTGTAAGTGAGTGTGTGTGCATGAAAAGGCCATGTGTTGGACTATCACCTTGTCTAAGGTTGGTTCTTGAATAGCACCTGTTACTACCAGGATTGGCTCCTGTCCTCTGTAACAATGAATTACATTAAGCAGTTTCCTGAATGTTAATTTAAATGTAACTTGTTTATTTGGAATTGTTGTGTATAAATAACAACTAAGGTGAATCACATACCTTATGTCCTTGGTGTTTTCCATATTCTTTGCAAACGCAGCACATGAGTGGCCCATCCTGACAAGCTTCTTCAAGACAGACAAATTCAATGGCATGTACTTGGTGCTGAGGGCACAATGTCTTCTCATGGGGCTTATCTGCAAGTGGTACTCTCCTGTGTTTTGCCAGGGTCCGTGTCGAGTGGGTTAGTTGAGAGCAATCTGCACACAGATGTGTGGCACAAATTGTGCAATACATGGACGCAATATGGTTCTCATCTTCATCACAGCGAATAATGCACTGTTCAACAAATGACAAAGAAAAACAAAAGACATTCAGGTGACAACAGGTGTAATACAAAGGGTTGTTATTAGTAAGGTGTGACTGTCCACTTAACTTGAACAGAAGAATAATTAGTATACATTTTAATTAAAATGACTTTACATCAGAGTATAACCAAGTAATGACTACAGTTGAGCAAAACAAAAATAGGTTCTCTTGTGTGTGTGTGTATGCATCTATTATCATTTTCTATTCTATACATTTTGTTAATGTATGCACTGCATAATCTAAAAACAAAACAACAAAATAGTAATATAATTAATTTATAAAATTCATAAAAAACACAACACTGAGGAAGGTCTTCAGCACGCTATCAAATTTCAAGAACTCACTACAGCAGACATAGGGCAAAAGCTCGTACCTCATCAAAATCATCATAGTTACACTATGAATGCTAATACTCTCTGAACTGCAGAGGCTTCAAGAACCAATGATTTGATGAAACGATTAATTTGGAAACTTGGAAAAGAGTTTACAAAGCTTAATAATACACAATCTTACCAACATTACACATGTGCACATTTTGACATTTAGTGCAAAAAAACTGGCAAATTTATAATTCTCATCTCAATATCTCATTGCAACCCACAGCTCTGTAAAATCACACTACCAAGGAACATCTGAGAACAGTAATTACACTCTTATAAGAGTTTGTTAGCATTGGTGGGGTTTTGTTTTCAAACTCCTATACTGTCAATGAATACTGCAGACAGATGGTCATCAATGCCTGATGCGTTATCGTTCAGTAAATGATCTGTTGATGTAAGATGACCAGAAATAAAGTGTTTCATGGGCAACTGACGCCCCCCAGCCCCCCCCCCCCCCCCAATAATTAAAACACAATGCATATGTAACACTAGGGAGCAGGGCAATAAAGCAAACAGAAAATCTAATTGCATTGAGCACTTCAATATCATGTCAGTCACATGCTGATGTCTGCCCATAATACATTCATCCATCAACCCATTTCCTAAACTCAGATGCGCTAAACCTGAAATGGAACAGAAATCACATGATATCAACGTGATGGTCTCAGTAAAGTAGGCTCCAATTCATTACACAGTTCCCAAGAGGATGGCTCTCTGGTGTCTAAATCACCTTACAAGCCATTCATCAACAAGAAAAGGACACAAATACCATTAATGATATTTAAATAACAGAAAAACATTGGATTTTTAAGTTTGCCTGCATATTTTAACTGAGGCAAAATAAGCACTCATACTTTAAGAAGTTAGGAAATGAAAGCATAGTGTACAATCAAGTGTGACATAGTTAATTTGAAAGTTGGGGTATTTTCTGTTATTAATTTGCTTCATGAAAAATACAGATATCTCATTTTTGTTTTTTAAAAATTTTGCAACAGGGGTATGCGCGACGTGTGATGTAGATTTTCTCAGACCTCCACGCTTTTGGTTGTACAGGCAGGCATAAGCTGCAATCATGTCCATTATCGTTTCACTCGCTTGTACTGACTACTGACGATCCTAAATATAACATATTCAGACTGAAATAGCCTCTCTCAAGCTAAATCTGAAGCAGTGAATGAACTTGTAATTGAAGAGCACGACTTGACTAGTTTGGCGACATGAAAGTGAAAGTTGCTTTGGGAAGTACAGATTATGGTATTAGTTGATCCATCTATCCTCTAACCCTGTTTGTCTAGGACAGGTTTCAGCTGGAGCCTATCCTTATAAGCAACAGATGCAGACAGTAACAGCCTCTGAACAGGACAACACACACACACACACACACACATCAGGAGACAATTTAGCATCACTAATTTACCTAACCTGTCCTTGGACTGTGGAGGGAAACTGGAGCAAACCCAATGCAGACCCTTGTGCAAACTCCACACAGGGAGCAGCCGGGACATGACCCCAGACTACTTTCCAGTTGAGACCTATTTTAGTAACGTGGTGCATTTGTTTGAGGGGTGCAAGCACCTCTGGCCACTAGTTAAAACTGTGCCAAATGTCAGTAACACCTCAAGTTCACATTCACTGAATTTTCTGTGTTCTCCCATGGTTTGAAAGTAAAGATAAAGCTCAGGAACACAGCCAGATTTATATGGTGATTAGATCATAAATATTTAAAAAAAATCCATTTTTGAACCCATACATGGTTGCTAGTGGGATGCGACGAGGAGTGGCTAAAACCGTGTGCACAAGCACGTAGTTTTAAGTTCATCTGAGGTTTATAAAGCAATCTGGCATAGAACAAGGGATACATACCATTTTATAAATCAGATTTCTTTTTCTGTACACCATTTTACCTATTTAGTATAAGTAAATTTTTTATGAAGCTTAAGCAAGGTATTATACGAGAGGCCCCAGATCCTGAATTTCATGTTTCGTGTGAATGTAATAACAGATTTTGGGGCTGGGCATTTTATACACGTGGAGAAATTTATGATGATATATTATTCTATTTATCTTACTATATGCATGTATCAAATTTAATCAACAATATTTTCTGTTCAATATTCAAAAAATTCTGCTTAAAATCAATAATACAGCCAATTTAAATATTGTTTTTAAGTATTTTACATCCGTACCACATCAGTTTTTTCTTGTATAGCCTGTCACACATGTGCACATAGGGGACAGCTGAAGGGCTCTAATGACTGTAATTCTACCACCACACCAGGGGTTGGTGCTGTGTCCTAACGCCTTTCTCTCTTCCTCCCTCTACAGACTGTCCTAATGGACCAGCCTCTTCCTGCCAGGAGGACTAAAAACTGGATGCTCTGCCATCTTTTTCAGTTCTGTCCTGAACTCCTCCCCACATTTTGTGTTGTTGTTTTTTTTTTTGCTTACCATTCAATTATATAGGGTTACCAGGCTGGTACCCCAACTTTTAATTGTTATCCTTTGCTTCTCTTACAAGCCCCCAAACAAAAAAAAAATCCTTCACATAAGGAATGCCTCAATGGGCTTTAACAGGTCCTGTTTTTTGACAGCCACCACTACAGTTTTGAAGAATTGGTATTCTAAGTTTATAGCTGGCTTTACATTTATTACAGAGCTCATTGGGTGGTGATTTCGTTCTCCATGTAACCAAACAGAAGGACAGGAATTGGGGATTGGTACGTTTGACAGACACAGCACTGCTCCTTTAAATTATTCCATTTAGGGTCACGTGTGCCCCAGCAGGCATCTTGCGGGAAGCAGCAACAATCTCTGGATGGGGGAAGCAAGAACAATCCCTGAACGGGGCGCCAGTTCATCGCTACTGCTGCGTAACTGTGCCCCCACATGTTTAATACATGCTGTAATCGATTTCATCATGAAAATGATATCAAGTATACATCTTACTATTCTAAAATATTCAGAGCGTTGTAATATCATGAATTTAATGTATTCTGTGTGGCAATCACTGCCTGTGTGCTCCTGTCTATGAAAGAGAAAGCCCGTTTAAGAAGGATGTAGTGATTAATGACTGGGTCAGGGAACACATGCTACTTTAGTTGTGATGGGATTTGAGAAACTCTAGTAAATGAAACATTTATTTTAAGATGAAGATTACAATATTCTACTTTAACGACAAAATAAACTACGAGATTAAAGTGGAAATTTTGAGACTAAGTCTACATTTCAACCTTGTTTTCCCCTTCTCTTTGCCTTAATCCTCTTCCATATGACACTCTGACGATGGGCTATGACTCGCCTTTTCATGTCGACTTTGACATCTGACCACTTCTTTTTTATTTCAGGAACTATGTGACTTCCTGAATTTGAACTTTAGAGTATCACCGTCATGCTGTATCACTCCATCACTTTTCTTTTGCTGCTTAAGCCAACAAATACAGTAATCCCCCCTCGATCGCGGGGGTTGCGTTCCAGAACCCCCCGCGATAGGTGAAAATCCACGAAGTAGAAACCATATGTTTGTAAGGTTATTTTTATATATTTTAAGCCCTTAGAAACTCTCCTACACTGTTTATAAATATTCTTCGCACAGTTATACAGTAAACCCTTGTTTATCGCGGTTAATCCGCTCCAGACAGATAAATGAATTTCCACGAAGTAGGATTCTTTATTTATAAATCTTTATTTATAAATATTTTCGCAGTTAGAGCATAGAAAACCTGTTTAAGACCTTCTAAATACGTTTTTTAACATTATTGGAGCCCTCTAGACATGAAATAACACCCTTTAGTCAAAAGTTTAAACTGTGCTCCATGACAAGACAGATGACAGTTCTTTCTCACAATTAAAAGAATGCAAACATATCTTCCTCTTCAAAGGAGCGCAGTCAGGAGCAGAGAATGTCAGAGAGAGAAAAGTAAACAAAAATCAATAGGGCTGTTGGGCTTTTAAGTAAACGAAGCACCACGATAAAGCCGATGCAATGAAGAGATCAATGTGAAGGTAGTCTTTTCAGCATTTTTTAGAGGAGCGTCCCTATCTTCTAAGCAAACAGCCTCTGTGCAAACAGCCCCTCTGCTCACACCCCCTCCGTCAGGTGCAGATAAAAGCAAACAATCAAAAATCAATACGGGCTGTTAGAGCTTTGAAATGTGCGAAGCACCGCGCAGGAAGCATAACGTATATCATTGAGGAGTTTTATTTAATATGTAATACGTGCTCTGATTGAGTAGCTTCCCAGCCATCCGCCAATAGCGTCCCTTGTATGAAATCAACTGGGCAAACAAACTGAGGAAGCATGTACCATAAATTAAAAGACACATTGTCCGCAGAAATCAGTGAAAAATCCGTGATATATATTTAGACATGCTTACATTTAAAATCCGCGATGGAGTGAAGCCGCAAAAGTCAAAGCGCGATATAGCGAGGGATCACTGTAGTATGTTTTTCCTACTAAATCCAGGTTTCTTGTGCTGAAGAAGGGGAAAGTGGTGGAAAAGTTTAAATTCATCTTTGGAAGCACCCTAATTCCTACTATCCCTGAGAAACAGGACAATAGGCTGGGGAAAATCCTTGACTGCTCCCTTTAGGTTACCACATCAATCCAGCACACCAGCCATAATTTAGAGTCTGTGAGGATAATCAGCCAATATCTAGGTAGGTGACTGGGTCTCCTATGACATCTTAGCAGCATCTCTGTGTACACGGTGATGAAATGGAGAGCAAAAGATGCCATTGAGCAGGCAGAGGCACGGCAATGACAGAATGGACTAATGCCCGCTGCACTTGCAAAGAGGTACACTGGAGCACACCCTCAGCTGCTTCCCAAAAGCCTTGGCACAGTAGCCAAGTCCATCTGCAGCAGCACCCAAAGAAAGAGCTTTCAATCGCCCACACTCAGGTCAGACATCGTTCTGGTGTCAAAAACATCAAAGCAGGTGGTTATGTTGGAGTTGATTGTACCTCTGGAAGTAATGCCTTGAAAAATAATGCAAGTAATCTTGAACAGTCAATCTGCAACATGAACATGGATTATCACATTGTACCAGTATTTATAATATGTACAGATAAATATCTGTCCAGTATGTAAAACATGTTGAACCTTTTTTCTCTAGGTTTTACAATAACTCCCCAATTGTACAGGAGAAGTCAATAGGCTATGTTTTGCTCCAAAAAAATTCCTTAGGGAACTTTAATTAGTGACCACACTTGTGCTTTATTCCATCCCAGGCAGCACTGGGTACCCCTGATAGTTACAAGTGAATACCTCTTTAGATTTGGAGGCCCCTTTTATTTGTCTATAAAAGAAAAGTGCATCAATTATGGGTGCAATAATAAATTACTTTTAATTATATCAGAAACATAACTAACCACTATTAAATCCTTTTAACCGAATTTAGTGTCACACTGGACAGAAGACAGAAAACAGTCCTTGACAGGACACCAGTCCATCAAAAAGCCCATTACTGCATATACATACACTCAGAGGGCCAATTTAGAGTCTCTAATTAACCTACCATGCATGTCTTTGGCAATGAGGAAGGAAATCTAGAGGAATGTTTTTCTTTGATCGACTGCTGCAAACATCAAAGCAAATTAGCATAGCATTGATAGATAGATTGAATGGTTCTGCTGGGTTTTTGAGAAGTGTAATCAATATGGACTACACCCTCAACATCATAAAAGACACACCCTTACCGGCAGTTTTACTTTTTACCTGGAGATTATATATATATATATATATATATATATATA
>JANRMT010062835.1:57692192-57702439 GCA_026402145.1 Polypterus bichir lapradei | reverse complement strand
ATCACCATGCTTTCATTGTTTCTATTGTTGGTTGGACTGTAGGAGGCAGGGAGATTTCATTCCCAATTTTCCTAATCCTAAGAACAATTCAGCAATACTTAATTTTAGCAGTCAATATTTTGGGCACCCAATGTACGATACCTTTCATATGTTCAGTTGTTCATTCTAGAAATTTTGTGATATATAACACAGAGGACATTTCTTAAAAGTATTACAACAAGAAATTACACAGTCAAACAAACAGTTAACCTTTCCTAGACTGCCTATGAAACAGATGAATGTGTAAATGTGAGTGCCACTCAGACACACTTCCAAGGTGACTGATGTAGAGCATAAGTTCTTTAGGGATATCCATCAAATACATACAGTATAATAAAAAAGAAAAACTAGTTATCTGCATTATGCATGGAAAAACAAAAAGAAAAACAAAATCATATATTAGACCAACTTGATAAAAACACTACTCAACAGAAACATGTAAAATACAGAAGCACTTCAAACTGACTACATTTACATTATGTGACTTTCAAAACTGTTATATATGAAACAAAAATGCAAAAAGATAGCCTAAGGCACATTTTATTTATATGCTCAAATTTCAGATATCAGTGTTTTTCCAGTCTGAAAGCAATTCTACTGGACAAAGGAAAACAGAAAGTGAATGAGAGATGGAGAAAGACATAACATTAGGAATCTAATTGGGGCAAACTCATTCAGTCCACAGCCAGAAATGGCAGCTATGAAATAACTTATTACTATAAAAATACTCAGAAAAATAAATCTAACTACAGTATGTTCTCTGACTGCATAATTATCCTCATTACCTCTCCGGAACCTGCTGATGTCTCCTCCGAGGCACCAGGCTGATTGGAAGCACCATTCTGAAGCCGTTCTAGAAGTTCCAGCAAGGCAAAGTTTTTCTTCAGTCCCCAAACTCCAGAGTCACCTATAGGAGAGGAAAAAATTCACATTCAACATATTTAAATAATGCACCACAAAATGTGCCCCTTTTCATATATATATAATGAACATATAATTATCTAATGAAGGTCAAAATGCAAAAATAGTATTTAAATTACTTATATTGTTTAAACATTTAAATCACCTACAAGAAACTGCATCTGGGTACAAAAGTGTTAAGTATATATATCATTATTTTAATGCTGTGCTTACAATCTGCATTACATCTAAATGTAAATATTACCAGTAATCAGTCTGAATCATTTTTCAGGTTACAAAGCTGAAACTTATTATTTTGTTAATAGCAAACATTTCACTATAACCTCTAAACCAGATCAAAAGTATATGTTACAGGTTACTAATAATCTACAATATCAGATTGTATGTGTTAAATGCTAACAGGCAGAAAAAAAATCAGAGGTATTGTTAGAGGAGTAATCAACACTTTTCAGACTTTGGACTTAATGGTAAATCTGCAGGTTTTTATCAATTTTTTTAATGCGTCTTTGACAAAACCTATGTACAACACATCAAAATGAGCAGTATTAAATTAACACTGAAATAAATTCTCCTCCCAAAATTGATTAATATTATCTGTTACTTCCCTGCGGTGAGTTGGCACCCTGCCTGGGATTAGTTCCTGCCTTGTGCCCTGTGTTGGCTGGGATTGGCTCCAGCAGACCCCCCGTGACCCTGTGTTCGGATTCAGCAGGTTGGATAATGGATGGATGGATGTTACTTCCCCATATTGTTTTTAGTAATGGCTGAGAAAACTTTTAATGTTATGATTTCATGGACAACAGAGATAAAGTTTTAGACATAATGGGCTGCAATGCTGAAAAAACAGCAAACAAAATAAAATAAAAAATCAATTTACTTACTGTCACATAATCCATATGTCAGATAACCAGATGTATGCTCATGACATCTGAACTACTTTTGCTGAACTATTGTTAAATAAACAACCTTCTGAAAATCACCCCAGGAATGGCTCTCTGCTCTTGTGAGGCAGGGAGCTGAAAAAAAACATGAGACGTGATCTTTTAAAGGCTACTGAAGGTTCAGAAATGCAGGGATATAAAAGGCTGCAAGGCTAAGCTACAGCATGCAGTCCTTATGATCAATGGATTGAGCATGTAAGGCCTCGTAATATATATTTTGACATTTGACAGAAGAGACCTACCAAAAACCTGGAGTAAGGAGAACCGAAGCAATGGTTCTCTGATGAGAAGAAAAGGCCAGATGTGTGGATAATAAAGAGAGATGGAAAGAGAGAAAGGAAGTATTTAATTGTGGGCAAGTGGATAAGACACTCTACCTAGACGCCAGGAGTTCAAACCCTACATAGGCAAACACAAAGTGGCAGCACAGTTTTGGTTTTATTTCTGTTTGTCTTTTCCCTCTCTTTATACTCCCCATTTATGCCCTATGTAAAACACACCTACCATTTGTATGTATTTATTGGTCTGCTTAGAATCACCGTGGGCAAGAAGAGACACCCCAAGAATACTCTTTTGTACAGAAGACTTGTATACATAGAAATTAAAATACAGGTGTCTGCAAGGAATAACAAATTAAAAACATTTTCCTTTAAAATATTTTAAAATGCAATCATGGATAAGCAAAATACTCTCCTTTAATGTAATAATAAACAGAACAAAAGGCTATCCATTTGAATGTATTTGTACAGTTAAACCTTAGCTAGCACTAATGTTAGATGAAAATTGTAAAACATTACATAATAGAGGATAATACAAAGGCACGGGGTTGAGCACATTATTGTGAGCTACTAGAAGAAAAAAAAAAAAGAAAAAAATTACACACAACAAGTGCTCTGTTTAATTTGTACATAAACTTGAAAAATATTATCAAAACATACATGCTGGTTAATTCTTTTTATATAAAATTGTTGGGTTTTTTTTCTTCACATTTTCTCACACTGGGCTTCATATTTATACTTTACTTATTGTAACCTCATCATATTCATTATTTCCAAGCACTCAAAAAAACATAAAAATGAATGTTTGCTGTTAGCAATAAAAGAAGCCTTTTTACCATCTAGGATCTTGTTTCAGATAAAAATGTTACACTGAGTCGTATCATATGTGACCTATCAGTTGCTTAAATATGATAATTTGACAGATAAGATTTGTGTATATGACTGAATTCAAGCTGACAGTTTTATGACCTGAGTTATAAACATTTCTATTTTATTGCAGGTTTCTAGATAATATTATCTATCATAAGGTGCACTTAAAAGCCGAGCCAAGAGAAGTATTTATGGTTCTTTTTGTGAAATGATTTTCAAATTAAGACAGTAATATGCACTGAAACAACCAGTTTGTGATATCGATTTCTAAAGTTTAATTCTTAAATTAATCAGAATTAACTTTTTCATGTCCATCCTTATCCATTACAGAATCTGCTTAATCCCGTTTAGTGATACAGGCACACCTGAAAACAGGAGCAGTTCATTAAAGTGCACAAGAAAACAAACACACAAGAAAAGAAAGTATCCACTCACATTCACCCATACTCTCTGACATGAAGCCAATTCATTTAACACATACTCTTGAAATGTGGGAGCAAAAGAGAAAATGTCAAAAGAAAAACCCACAAGAATCAACAAGAACACACAAAGTCTACACATTAACTGGGCTTTGATTCAAACAAAACATTGTGGAGCTGTCAGGTCTGCTACCTCACACTGACATTGCATCACCATTCTGTTATTTAAAACCATTAACTCTTTGAGGGCTGAATATTTTTTCCAGTTTTCTGAAAAGCACACACAGCAATGGTTTCACGCATAAATCAGCATAAAACATCCTTTGCTGCAAGCCGTGGCTGCTGTCGGCACCTGTTCGGTGTCTCTGGCAGTAGTGGCCTCGTGGGGGCAGCTCAGTGACCAGCAGAAAAATGCACAGCAGTAGCAGTGTGATGCAATCTGGTTTATACCTCTTGACGTCGTACAGAGATGGTCCTCCCAGGTGAACGTTGGTGTTGGTACATTAGCTACACGGACATGTTCGGCACCACAATCAGCTTATGCTGGTTCTTCACTTACGTTTGCATTCTCCAGATCACTTACATCAAAATCCGACAACACCAAGTCCAACTCAGCAATACGATACGTAAAACGTCATCCACAGAGTATTTTGTTTTTGGTATTTCACCAGATGCCATTTGAGGGGTTGTTTGCTCTTCGCTACTCATGCATGCGCAGGAAATCTCGGTCATATTAACAAAGCTAACGTTAAAGAGAGTTTTGTCACAGTTTACAGCCGATTACCATCCTCTACCCCTGAATTTCGACAAAAGTCGACATCTGCCCTGAAAGAGTTAAACTGAGTATACCGTATTAAGACAATCATACTTGAACAAACAAAAATGAGAGGATGATGCTTAACACAAATAAGATTCTACACAAAATCTAAATATTTCTTTATAGACATAATACTCTATTCAAAGGATCTTTTTTAAAGGGTCACTATACATAACCATAAGATGACAACAGTTTTCTCCTCGGGGCATCTTAATTGTTGGACAAGTGCTGCAATTTATGGGATTATCAAAAATATTTAAATCAGGTCATTGGGTCAGTTATACTGTAGTTTTCTTTTCCAGATTTTGTAATATGAAATACAACTGTTTCTTGTCTGCCACTGTTCAAATGTCTCAATGTGCCAGACAATATATTTAGCAGTCATATGAAGAAAGGGGGGCAGCACGGTGGCGCAGTGGGTAGCGGTGCTACCTCGCAGTTAGGAGACCTGGGTTCGCTTCCTGGGTCCTCCCTGCGTGGAGTTTGCATGTTATCCCTGTGTCTGCATGGGTTTCCTCCAGGTACTCTGGTTTCCTCCCACAGTCCATAGTCATGCAGGTTAGGTGCATTGGCGATCCTAAACTGTCCCTAGTGTGTAATTGGTGTGTGTGCCCTGTGGTGGGCTGGCACCCTGCCCGGGGTTTGTTTCCTGCCTTGCGCCCTGTGTTGGCTGGGATTGGCTCCAGCAGAACCTGTGAGTCTGTAGTTAGGATATAGTGGGTTGGATAATAGAAGGGTGGATGGATGAAGAAAGGGGGGGGGGGGTCTAAGTATATAATAATTTTAGAAAAGCAAGTATTTTTCTCTTGACACATTTACAATATGTTTGATCCCTATCAAGCACTACCTTAAATGTTACCAAATCTATACTGTCCTGATTAAATTACTAACTCTGATGTCTACAGATGAGCAGTGGTGCACATTTATTGTGATCCTGCATCACCTGGACAGTTACAAATCAGAGAATGTTTAAACTACTGTCTTACTCAGCCTGGTCTAAAAATGAACTCTGACTGCAGATTCGCAACTAATCAAGAGTTAAAAACAAGATTATTGTATCTTCCTTCTTCCTAATGTGACACATATTGGAAAGCCAATGCTCTGCTAAAACAATCCTCCATACCCATCTAATTCCCAGCCAACATACCAGACATATATGCACTGCAGACAACATAGAGATATTTTTTGAAAGATAAGGCAGTGCACAAATAACTAACAAAAAAAACTGTTAATTTAGAAAGGGAGTTGTGTAAATCAATTCTCAATTAAGAGCTGACTCACAGCTAACTCAGCAGCATTTGTTTAGCTGGTAGCAAGTTATGTGAAATGCGGTTAGTACATAAATATATTTTTTTTCTTATGCAGCAAGTAAACATGAAACCATTGGGAATTTGCAGGGCATGCCGCAGCATGATTTGGGAGAGTGCTTATACTGCCATGGATCAAACACTGACCTACAGGAATACAAGTGGGTCAGGAGGATCATGGGCATCTACATCTGAAAACAATCCCTCTACGTAGCAAACAGTTTGTGTCTCACTGCTGCCTTTCAGTTAAGTAAATTCTCTTTCATGTACAGGGCATGTCTTGCAAAAGCATCCATCCATCCATCCATCCATTATCCAACCCACTATATCCTAACTACAGGCTCCCAGGTTCTGCTGGTGCCAATCCCAGCCAACACAGGGCGCAAGGCAGGAAACAAACCCCGGGCAGGGTGCCAGCCCACCACAGGGCACACACACCAAGCACACACTAGGGACAATTTAGGATCGCAAATGCACCTAACCTGCATGTCTTTGGACTGTGGGAGCACCCGGAGGGAACCCACGCAGACACAGGGAGAACATGCAAACTCCAAGCAGGGAGGACCCGGAAAGTGAACCTGGGTCTCCTAACTGCGAAGCAGCAGCGCTACCACTGTGCCACCATGCCACCCTCTTGCAAAAGCAAGAAGAAAAAACTCATACAAGAAGAAAGGAGGGGGGAAAAAAGAAGGAAAATCATACAGTCTAACGCCACAATTAGACACAAACTCAAACGACAATCATTTTATACAGCATTTTTCACATTTAAACATTTGAAGACGGGTGTCATTAGGAGCATTAGCTAGACAAAACAATGTTTCACTTTTGTAACAATGCTTTACTTTTACTTCACAAATGTTACAATGCTTTACTTTTTTTAAAGTCACCGGACCAGAGACAAGTAAAGTGAATTGCTTAATCATAAGTGAGGAATGAAACAGATCTTTGTACCTTTAAGTCCATTGCCCATGTCGTGTACCCTTTTTCACCGATTAACATGTCCTAATTTTAGGCTTGTACATATTTTATTCTCTACACTTGGTACTGTTCAGCTGCTCCAAAGGGCAAGTCAGAACAGAGAGGGTTTCTTTTATACGAGTAAATGTTTTAGTATCTGGCATTCATAATATTCTGTGCTATTTCTGACCATTGTAGAATGTGAAAATTATTTTTTCTTTGTTTACTTATTCATTTAGTTAAGAAAATGCTAAACTGCACACACAAAAAGCAAAGAAAAATTCTAAAGAGGAAGTTGTATGATAGTGATAAACAGTGAACTATCAATACAAATGTCAATATCTTACAAAACTGAATTTGGTCCTAGGGTTGGAACAAGTCAAATCAGAAGGTGTCTCCATTTCACACCGAAACATTTGCTAGCGACTCTTATGACCTTCACCACTCCAGGAAGCTCGTATCAAACTACAGACAAAATAACGCATTCCCATTTTTATTTTAATTTACATAATGACTGAAATGTTTATGGTTACTATTAATCAATAATGACTTTGCAAACCGTAATGTGTTAAAGGTTACTTTGGAGTATCTCATCCATTTTCTGTAGTGGAAATGATCTAGCATTTTGGCTTATAAGGGTTTATCATGCAGTAAAAAGTAGGGGTACTCACAATTTTAGCCACTGAAAATGTTAGGCCAAAGATAGCTAAGCATTGGACATCCAGTACTTTTCTGAATGAATGAAAATACATAATTTTTGGTTGAATGTATGACATTGTTTCTGCTAATTTCCTCCACTGGTTATGGATGACACTTTCAAACAGTGCCTACTGTCCTATAGGGAATGAGTGATCCACATTGCATAGTGGAGTATGGAAGACTGTACTGGTTTGTTTGCAACAAAGGAACGTGTATGAGTGAAATACTACAAGAGAAGGCGAAAGGACCATACCGGGACAACTTAAATCAGGACATAAAGCAAGACTATTCAAAGAAGTTGAGCTTAATAAACAAATGCAGAACCATCCATCTTTCCAAACAAGGAATGTTCAAAGCTAAATACTGTTTTTTTTTTGTTTTTTTTTTTAAATGATGTACTCTTGTAAAGACTAATTTCAACAATAACGACTATTCATCGACTTGCAGTTTTATAGTTCAGATTCATTGAACAGCCATAAATCAAATGTGAAACTGGATAAATTCTGACTTTATAAAATGGTACAAAAAAAAAAAAAAGTGCAAAAATAAATACTTTAAAATGTAATTTGGCCCAGTGTTTTTTGAAATATCGCTTTGACCAAGAATCTTCATTTTGGTGCATCACTAGTAGAAAGCTACACTGTCCTTCAGCCAGCTCCATTCACAGACTCCAACATTCACAAGCACAGTATGGCACAATTTAAATAATGTCAAGCTGTTCAGAATCTTTTAATCTGGTGTATTTTCATGATATTTGGAAGTACTAAAAGCAAAGTTTTGGTTGTTTCACGCTTCCTTTTTAGATTCTTTATATTAACACTGCTTATCGCAATGCTTGGTTTACCTCAGTTTTTTGCCATTATCATGCAACATTACCTATGGAACTCGCTCACAGAATGCTCTGGCTTAAAGCAAGCGCTAGGTATTAACCTGTTTTCCTTTCAAAAGAATACAAAGGTATTAAGGCAATATACAGTGAATACTTAGAATGATTTAATAGTAGGTATGGAACTACAACATGTTTCCAGGTTAAAGGCAGCACTGGATGCTTACCTGGACACAATGGTTATTATGTATACCCTTCGAATGCCAAGAAGATCTTGAATGGCCAATTGCCCAAAGTCTTCTTGATATCTGTTTCTATACACTGGCTGCCAGAGTTTTGTTTTTCCAACAAAATATTTTTTTACTTCCCTTATTTCTATTTTTATATTCCTGCTTTAGTGAATTTGCATACTAAGTGATGTCCTTCTGTTTGGTAGTCTGTGCAGTCTCTCTAACGCTATAAAAAGCATTACATAGAACACAAATTACTACTATAAAGCAATATCACAGATAGCCATATTCACTTTAAACAGTCTGTATCACAAATGCAGAGTACTTTTCCTACCTAATTCTGTAGCTTGTCTGTCAAAGGGGCAACGGATTGCTCTGCCATGCAATGGTAGACGAGTGAGGCAGTCATGGCACACTGTATGCCCACAAAGCAGCAGCCGAGGGACCTTATCCCCTTGCAATGAGAAGACATCTTCACAAACTCCACATTCTAGGACCTAAGAACAGAAAAATTAAAGTTAAACAAACCAGAAAAAAAAAATTATATTATATATTAATTTAATATATATACAAACATATATATACACATATATATACACACACACAACCATAATTCGTTCCAAAACTCTGGTCGTAAACCGATTTGGTCGTGAACTGAAGCAATTTCCCCCATAGGATTGTATGTAAATACAATTAATCCGTTCCAGACCATACGAACTGTATGTAAATATATTATATATATTTTTAAGCTTTTAAGCACAAATATAGTTAATTAAACCATAGAATGCACAGCGTAATAGTAAACTAAATGTAAAAACATTGAATAACACTGAGAAAACCTTGAACAACAGAGAAAACTAACACTACAATAGTTCGCGTTATAGCGCTACCAACCGCTGGCTAAAAGTACTTTTTTTAATGAGTTTTAAGCACAGGGAAAAAAATGAACATTTGAAAAAAATCCGTAATTTAATAAAACACCAAGAAAAATAATATTGCAACAATGCACGCTACGAACCAATCAGCTGGAAACAGAAGTGAAAACAAAATCAAGCCCAGTGCATTCTTTAACTGCCTTCCTACCTTAATGCATCCAGCTCTGTCTCACGCTGCCTTTGTGTCTGCGCGCTGCGCTCTCGCGTGCACTGCCTGTGTGTGTGTGCGTGCTGCCTGTGTGTGTCGCGCTCTCTCTCTCTCTTGCTTGCTGCACAGGGAGAGACTGAACATGTACAAACCGAAAGGGAAACTGGCTTGTTCGTATACCAAGTGTGTGGTCGTGAACCGAGGCAAAAGTTTGGTGAACTTTTTGGTCGTAAACCGAGTTGTACGTGTACCGAGACGTTCGTGGACCGAGGTTCCACTGTGTATGTATATATACAGTCCCGATCAAACGTTTAAGACCACTTGAAAAATGGCAAAAAATCATATTTTGCATGGTTGGATCTTAACAAGGTTCCAAGTAGAGCTTCTCGGCCAAAATGTGTAATGGCTGGCCAATTTGGGAACTGCCAGAACTTCAGGTTTTGGCCGTAACAGCCTACCTGGCACATACTTCCTTATCATCACAGAGTATCAGAACGTACATATAGCACGTGAGCAGGCATCAAAGTAGCTCACAAGCTTACAAACATGCTGCGAACAGTTCCTTTTTAATTCTAAAAGGAAGAAATCTGCACAAAGACACGGAACACAGTTTATAGCATACTATGTAATGCATGTCCAGAAGTATATGTGGGGAAAACATCAAAAACACTTGGCACACGTATTTGAGAACATCGCAGTGCAGTCAGAAGAAAGGACCCACTGTTTCTGATTTACACACATAAGTTCAACCAGACACATAGTTAAATAGGACTCAGCCAAAGCTAAATTTAAGGCTAATACTAAAAGTGATGAAGTCCACCATATGCAGGCTTAAAAAGAAGAACATGCAAATAATAAAT
>JANRMT010062835.1:57627199-57687192 GCA_026402145.1 Polypterus bichir lapradei | reverse complement strand
TTTTTGGAATGTGATCGCGCAAGTCAGTACATCGAGCCCGCGTGCTATTGTGGTTTTGCTTGTGTGCTTCAGTAAGTTACCGTCCCCTCGCTCTTACTTTTTTACCGTTCATCTAATGAATACACTGAGTATGGCTTTACCAAAACAATCATTGATCGCGAATAAAGTATCCATTATTCATGAAGCTTCAATAGGTGAATAGGTGATCTGTCTTTCTGCGTTAACCGCATGCGTTTTCATACGTCTCAAACTAAGGGGATGCGAGGTTAAAATAAATCGAGAAGCGCGCGAACATACTTAGTGCATCCCCTCTCGGGAGTCGAACCTCGGACGTGGGCGCTACAGTCGAATGCTTTAGTATCGCGCCACGGAGTGTGGTTTATCTATTTGAGCGTAGCAGTGTAATTCAGTTTTTGTTCAGCACTCTTTGCAACTGTTACTTTTTGTCTGCGCACTGCGTCAGTTCACGTGAGCCGCTGAATATGGTTTTATATATATGTCACTCGCTCGCTTCTAATTGTTTCGCTGCCTTCTTAATTATATAATGCATGTTTTCTAAAGCGCGTTTTGTAGCTCTTCCTGGCTTTCTACGTAATGCGTGATTACGTCAGAGGCGTGATGATGTCATACGAACTCCGCCCCTCCAGCTGAACTCCATTACAGTAAATGGGAGAAAAACAGCTTCCAGTTATGACCATTACGCGTAGAATTTCGAAATGAAACCTGCCCAACTTTTGTAAGGAAGCTGTAAGGAATAAGCCTGCCAAATTTCAGCCTTCTACCTACACGGGAAGTTTGAGAATTAGTGATGAGTGAGTGAGTGAGTGAGTGAGTGAGTGAGTGAATGAGTGAGTGAGTGAGTGAGTGAGTGAGTGAGTGAGTGAGTGAGTGAGTGAGGGCTTTGCCGTTTATTAGTATAGATTAATAATAATCCTGATTTGTAACATGGCATTGTTTGACACAGTGATTCTCGTATTCGTTCCCAGTAGCTGCAGATTTTTGTCCCAACTAATTTTTGCTTTTAATTAGACTCCTATCTTGAACTTGCAAACCAACAGTCTAGGTCTTGAAAGTTAAAGTGATGTCACAAAACACAAAGATCATTGTTATAACTACCACATAGGGGAGTGTAACCTGTGGGGGGCATTTTTGCAACCAAACCCTGGACACAACCACAAACATACAAGTTCCAGATTCAAATATGAATATATTTTAAAGAAATAAAGCACACAATCCAAGTCAGGACATCCATCAGTGTCCTCCATCCTGTATATGGGTCTTTTGAGTAGACAAGGAACTCCTGAACCAGGTCAGAAAGCCAGTCAATCCCCACCTTTCTTTACAGTGGAAATTTTGAAGGTTGACAAAATTAAAACAAAACATAACAACCTGACTGGTAGAACAGCAGCAAATGATGGGAACTTTTTTTTTTACCCTGTATCTCATCACGATATGAGAGCATATCCTTCATGCAGTCAAAAGCAAATAACAAGGAGGACTTGACTTCTTCAGTATCTTCATCATCTCCCCTTGGGTCTAATTTTCCAATTTTGTGTGTTACTTCTTCCTTGTCCATATCCAGAATTCTTGGCCTGAGTTCTGTCCCAACAAGTCGGTCACAAGCAGTCAGGATGCTTTTGGTCAATGAAGACTTTTTTGTGAAAAAGAAGCAAAATACAGAGTATGAAGTATTTTATTAGGAATATCAACACATCAACTCCATTTTTACTCAAAGTACAGTCAAATTAGCTTATGAAATAAACACACCAATATGACCACAGCATGTCATAGGAATGCTTAGCTCTATTGATTTCTCTTGCTTTTTGCCTCTCCTGTACTCCCTGTATTCATGAGGTAGAGTAAAAAAGAAAAAAATAAACTCCAGTGTACAACCATAGCAGTTCATCTTCAAGGAAACATCATGTCTAGCTGGAAACCATTAAGAAAGTGCACAAATAATTAAAAATGACTAAGTGCTCTGAAGTCTTACTTATATATTGCTGTAAGACCCATTTCAATTCAATCTGTACGTCAACAGGAATTGTACTTAAGTGAGTATCTGAAAGACAAAAATAGTCAAATTACCACAATATAGTGACTTGTGAAGGCCAAATTCATCATTTCAAATGATATCCAATTTAATTGTTCCCAATTTAGTAAGTATACTTTAAAAACTACTAATTACCTTTAATGTTGGATAATTGATAATGGATGGATGGATTACCAAATGTTTACTATCTTGTTATTCTTAGACCTTTTATTGATCTTTGCACTAAAGCAGCTTAATACACACAAATGACAAACAGTTTCTCTCATTCAAAATTTAATATATAATCAGAAATTGTATATTGTCTTTGAGATTATATGACTATATCGAAGTCATTAGAATATTGTGGTTAAAAATATGTCTTGGGAGTGGATCCACCAAATAAAGCCCTGGGTGATATAAAGTTCATTGATTTAACTTCATTGATTTAACTTTGAATTTGGCATTAGTTAAACTAATTAAATTATGTCTGTACATTGACAAATGTAATTTTCTTTGGGATCATTTTGGTATACTTGTTTCAGAATGATGACAAACATTAAGCGCAACTGTTTCCTGTGTCCAGAGGAGCTTAAGTGTCTCCCTCAATGAAGACATGGAGACATTTGTCAAAGTATACATGGTAAGTGTATGTCTACCTGTTCTCTTAACATTATATGTAAGTTATGGACATACATGTACAGTATTTACATTACATTAATTGTCTTATAGACATCATAGATTAGCATTGTCCATGTTTGCAGTATGCATTGAAAGATGAAAAAATACAGCATGAATTTGGAGTTTGATCATACAATCTTATTGAGATGCTTGTCAGCTGTAAATGTATTAAACAGTTACACAGCTCATTCTTCTTTGCTTATCCTCCAGGACTGTGATTGTGCAGAGGCTGAGTCTGAGATTGCACAGACAACAATGGGTTTCTACATCATTTGTGCAGCGGGTGCCAGTCCTGAAGAGGAGCCTACAGATGTTGGCATTGTACTTGAAGGCATGGAAGTTCTGCAAAACCTACATAGTGTCACCTTTGGATGTATGATACTTTTTGGAATGATTCATGCACATAAAAACTGAAAATTGGGATTCTCCGGTGATTGAGAGCAATTGGTCTGATACACTGATATTTACTTCTGGAAGTATATACTGTATCAGAGTTGTTTAGTTTCAGATAAAGAATATGTATTCTTTACATTCCTTGATTTATATTGTTAGAGGTGGTTAGGAATTTAAAAAAATGGATGTCAGGGATTCCTTAAAATGCTTGTGTACTGCATTACAGCCTTCACTGTTGATCTATTTGGTTTCATCTGTCTACCTCAAGTTTTATTACACAGTTGTTAAACACAGTTCCTAAAAAAGTTTTATGATATTGCTGCTCATAAGCCTGTTTAATACATAAATATATATAAATATACACACACACGGGGGACGTTCAAAATGTTTCAGCCCTTTTGTATTTTTGTTGGAAATGGTGAAGGCGGGAGGAGTAGTAATTGAGCATTAAAAAGTTGGTACAACGCTGGAAAAGTTGCATCGCAAAGAAAGGTGATTATATGAAGAAAAGTGATGTAACTTGTTTTTGAAATTCTTAATAAATAAAATTTTAAAAAGTGTGGAATTTTTTGAACATCCCTTGTATGTATATACATATATATATATATATATATACATACACACACACACTGTATACAGTTAGGTCCATAAATATTTACACAGAGACAACTTTTTTCGAATTTTGGTTCTGTACATCCACAATGAATTTTAAATGAAACAACTCAGATGCAGTTGAAGTGCAGACTTTCAGCTTTAATTCAGTGGGGTGAACAAAACGATTGCATAAAAATGTGAGGGAGCTGAAGTATTTTTTTTAACACAATCCCTTCATTTCAGGGGCTCAAAAGTAATTGGACAAATTAAATAACTGGAAATAAAATGTTCATTTCTAATACTTGGTTTATAAACCTTTGCTAGCAATGACAGCCTGAAGTCTTGAACTCATGGACATCACCAGATGCTGGGTTTCCTCCTTTTTAATGCTCTGCCAGGCCTTTCCTGCAGCGGCTTTCAGATGCTGTTTGTTTGTGGGCCTTTCTATCCGAAGTGTATACACTTTTGTCATGTAGCAAGCAGCAAAGTGTTAAAACAAATGGCGGACAGATGCTTGTCTGATCCTTGTGATAATGTTTTTGATTCTGATTTTAACATTTGAACTGAGTCCAGAAAATCAGTGTTGCTGCCTTTTAGATTTTGCTGTTCAACATACCATAGGTGTTAATAAATTATCAAATGTGGAACATGGTGGTCTTTTTTATATTTTGTCATTATTTGTGACATGAATGGGTAAAAACATAAACATTTGAAATACCTTTGTTATGAATTTAAAATACATTGGGCTTATTAATAAAAAGTATGTAACATTGGATACATTGTCAGTAAAATGGGTCTACCTGGTAATTAAGCATTATTTTAAACAGAATGGATTTATTAACGTGAATCTGGATATGCATTTTAAACAAGTAGGCTTTATTCATATTGAATACATAAACCTCATACCTATGAATTTGACACACACTGTGTGTATTCATGATAAATACATAGGCGTAGCTATTTTATATTTAAAAGACATTAGGTTCATTAGTACAATTACATAAACCTCATTCGTTCTTGTTTCATTTACAGTATGTTGGACTCATAAATACACTTCACATTTGGTTTATTAGTTTGCTTACTTTAAAACTGTGTAATCCAAATAAATGGAAATTTTATATGCATTTAAAATACATACATTTTAAATATTAGGCCTAGATATTTTTTTGAGTGCAGGAATCGGCTGTGCAAAGGGGATGCAGAAATAAAGAAACATATTTACCGAGAATTTTTTTTTTTATGTATTCCTTTGCAATCTATCGATTCACGCATAAAAGGCGCAATGGTACACCCGATGTTTTGGCCACCAGTCATCCGATGCCAGCGGTATGAATCGTTCATTTACTTCAAACGGTGTTACCCTGTAGTGGGAAAGACGTCCTTCATTTCAAGTGTATGCGTATTGATCTAAAGAACTGTCTGCTGAGTGTATATCACTGCACCGTCTAGCTGAAAAGCAAAGCAGTGGTTCACTGGGAGGCTGCACTCTCCGACATGTCAGGACTACTCGATAGTCCAATAACAGGACACATTGGGGACACAAAGGATACCATGTAGGTGACGCGAGCCAAGCAGCAAGCAACGAGATGAGGAGGGCGAAAGTGGCTGCTTTCATGTGAGATCGAAGATGAGACAGATGAAAGACACACTTTTCCCACGATGGTCTCAGAATGAAGTAAAGAGTGCGAAAGGAAGGGTACAAAGCGAGTTTTCGAAATGAACAATTAAAAGCAGAGGTGCAGGGAAAGAGAAAGAAAGTGACGTCCTGAAATGAAGCTTTAAAATGCAGCGAGTGGAAGGAGGAATTGGGCGGGACCACGTAAAGTGAAGAGTAAAATGAAGGCATAAAATGAACAGTACAAGCTGAGAGCGCAGAATGAAGAAACTGGCACGAGACGAAAGTGACATTAAAAGTGCAGAACAAGAGATAAAGAATCGACTTTAAAGATTCGAAGGTAAAAAGGAAGCCTTGGTGGAGAATGCAGGGGAACGTCAGGAAGGCCATCCGGTGTAAAATTTTGCCAAATCAATATGCGGACAACAATACAAATTTCCATACCTGATCGGTCGAGCCCCGGGTTAACAACGGCCGCCACTAGTACTGTTAGCCACCAGGGTGCTGGCGGAAATTGGGATACTGTTGGTCGAAGAAGAAGAAGAAGAAGAAGAGGGGGAGACGTGTCCGGAGGCAGGAGGAGAGGAAGAAAGTAAAGAGAGTGGAACTGAGGGTGGAACTTTTAATGTTGGCAGTATGACTGGTTAAGGGAGAGAGTTAGCAGATATGATGGAGAGAAGGAAGGTTGATATATTGTACGTGCAAGAGACTAAATGGAAGGGGAGTAAGGCCAGGTGGATTGGAGGTGGATTCAAATTGTTCTATCATGGTGTGGTTGGGAGGAGAAATGGGGTAGGAGTTATTCTGAAGGAACAGTATGTCAAGAGTGTTTTGGTGGTGAAAAGAGTGTCAGGCAGAGTAATGATTATGAAGCTGGAAATTGGAGGTGTGATGATGAATGTTGTTAGTGCATATGGGCCGCAAGTTGGGTGTGCAATGGGTGAGAAAGAAGGTTTTTGGACTGAGTTGGATGAAGTGATGAACAGTGTACCCAAGGGACAGAAAGTGGTGATTGGAGCGGATTTCAATGGGCATGTTGGTGAAGGGAACAGTGGAGACGAGGAGGTGATGGGTAGGTATGGCGTCAAGGAGAGGAATGAAGAAGGTCAGAGGATAGTGGATTTTGCCAAAATGATGGGCATGGCTGTGGTGAATACGTATTTTAAGAAGAGGGAGGAACATAGGGTTACGTACAAGAGTGAAGGAAGATGCACACAGGTAGATCACATCCTATGCAGAAGAATTGATCTGAAGGAGATTAAAGACTGCAAAGTGGTGGCAGGGGAAAGTGTAGTTAAGCAGCATAGGATGGTGGTCTGTAGGATGACGATGGAGATCAAGAGGAGGAAGAGAGTGAGGGCAGAGCGAAGGATCAAATGGTGGAAGTTGAAAAAGGAAGACTGCAAGGTTGAGTTTAGGGAGGAGGTGAGACAGGCACTGGGTGGCAGTGAAGAGTTACCAGACAGCTGGGAAACTACAGCAGATGTAGTAATGGTGACAGCAAGAAGGGTTCTTGGCGTGACATCTGGAAAGAGGAAGGAGGAAAAGGAAACCTGGTGGTGGAATGCAAAAATATAGTAGAGCATACAGAGGAAGAGGATGACAAAGAACAAGTGGGGTAGTCAGAGAGATGAAGAAAGTAGACAAGAGTACAAGGAGATAAGGTGCAAGGTGAAGAGAGAGGTGGTGAAGGCTAAGGAAAAGGCGTTGATGAGTTGTATGAGAGGTTTGACACTAAGGAGGGAGAAAAGGACCTGTACCGATTGGCTAGACAGAGGGACCGAGCTGGGAAAGATGTGCAGCAGGTCAGGGTGATAAAGGATAAAGATGGAAAAATACTCACAAGCGAGGACAGTGTGTTGTGCAGCTGGAAAGAGTACTTTGAGGGGCTGATGAATGAAGAGAACGAGAGAGAGAAGAGGTTGGATGATGTGAAGATAGTGAATCAGGAAGTGCAATGGATTAGCAAGGAGGAAGTAAGGACAGCTATGAAGAGGATGAAAAATGGAAAGGCCGTTGGTCCAGATGACCATACCTATGGAAGCTTGGACGTGTTTAGGAGAGATGGCAGTGGAGTTTTTAACCAGATTGTTTAATGGAATCTTGGAAAGTGAGAGGGTGCCTAAGGAGTGGAGAAGAAGTGTACTAGTGCCGATATTTAAGAATAAGGGGGGTGTGCAGGACTGCAATAACTACAGGGGAATAAAATTAATGAGCCACAGCATGAAGTTATGGGAAAGAGTAGTGGAAGCTAGGTTAAGAAGTGAGGTGATAATTAGTGAGCAGCAGTATGGTTTCATGCCAAGAAAGAGCACTACAGATGCAATGTTTGCTCTGAGGATGTTGATGGAGAAGTTTAGAGAAGGCCAGAAGGAGTTGCATTGCGTCTTTGTGGACCTGGAGAAAGCATATGACAGCGTGCCATGAGAGGAGCTGTGGTATTGTATGAGGAAGTTGGGAGTGGCAGAGAAGTACGCAAGAGTTGTACAGGATATGTACGAGGGAAGTATGACCATGGTGAGGTCTGCAGTAGGAGTGATGGATGCATTCAAGGTGGAGGTAGGATTACAACATGGATCGGCTCTGAGCCCTTTCTTATTTGCAATGGTGATGGACAGGTTGACGGACGAGATTGGACAGGAGTCCCAGTGGACTATGATGTTTGGTGATGGCATTGTGATCTGTAGCGATAGTAGGGAGCAGGTTGAGGAGACCCTTAGGAGGTGGAGATATGCTCTAGAGAGGAGAGGAATAAAGGTTAGTAGGAACAAGAAGGAATACATGTGTGTAAATGAGAGGGAGGTCAGTGGAATGGTGAGGATGCAGGGAGTAGAGTTGGCGAAGGTGGATGAGTTTAAATACTTGGGATCAACAGTACAGAGTAATAGGGATAGTGGAAGAGAGATGAAAAAGAGAGTGCAGGCAGGGTAGAATGGGTGGAGAAGAGTGTCAGGAGTAATTTGTGATAGACGGGTATCAGCAAGAGTGAAAGGGAAGGTCTACAGGACAGTAGTGAGACCAGCTATGTTATGTGGGTTGGAGACGGTGGCACTGACCAGAAAGCAGGAGACAGAGCTGGAGATGGCAGAGTTAAAGATGCTAAGATTTGTACTGGGTGTGACGAGGATGGATAGGATTAGAAATGAGGACATTAGAGGGTCAGCTCAAGTTGGACACATGGGAGACAAAGTCAGAGAGGCAAGATCGCGTTGGTTTGGACATGTGCTGAGGAGAGATGCTGGGTATATTGGGAGAAGGATGTTCATGATAGAGCTGCCAGGCAAGAGGAAAAGAGGAAGGCCTAAGCAAAGGTTTATGGATGTGGTGAGAGAGGATATGCAGGTGTTGTGTGTAACAGAACAAGATGCAGAGGACAGAAAGATATGGAAGAAGATGGCAACCCTAAAAGGAGCAGCCGAAAGAAGAAGAAGGTGGAGAATGCAGGGGACCTGAACCAGGTGGAAAATGGTAATTAGTAGGAATAATGTAAAATTTGAGTGTATATTATCATTATTAGATGTTTACGATTTTCATTTACTTATGCAGTTTTCTCAAGTACAGTATTTCTCATTGTGTTATTAATCAGTTGTATGCCATCTCTCTTTAAAGTCCACAGATTTGAATGTATATGTAAAGCAGTGCTTGAAGTGGGTATACAGAGGTGCTGGTACTCTGTGTGTTAAACTAATATATTAAAGTTAAAAACATTTCCCCATTAGAAATTTAAGCACCACCATCTCTATTTACATTTCTCCCTTGGGGTTGCTGCACAGTGATCAAAGGGCAGGTGGGGTTCTCCCTGAATGTTTTAAGCACCATGATTGAAGAGTAGGGTCGTTTTTCAGCACCACGACCAGGGTATGGAGGTCACTGGAACAGAACACCTCTAAGATGAGAGCCAGTATGCATCTAAGAGTGTTGGAATTCAACAGCAAAAAACAGTGCTTGCTGACCACTGAGCTTTGCATCTTCCTAGAAATTCACTGGACTTTATCTCTTTCCATTTCACAACATGATTACATCTGTGTGAAAAATTCAGATCCCTTCGACTACACCAGTACGCCATGAACTAAAAGGACAATGTCGATGTTTTTTGCTTTGCCTGTCGGAAGCAGGACATTAGACCAACAAGGAGGATGTCCTCCTTTTGCCGGACATTTAGCAACCTTACCCGTCAGAAAATGTAAATACAAAATCAGACCCACTTTCGCCGCCCAATAAATCCACCCACCACAATAAGGCCAAAATCGGTCCGTTACAATAAGTGTTTTTTTTTTTAAATTCAGTCGCTTTATTGCACTAATATGCCAGCTAACCACAATCTGCGATCTCGTCAGTTTAAAGCTCGTTATAAATGTTTGAAGTCGAAGACAGACGCAAGCTGTCGATCGCCGTTGTAGGGCAAGTTTGTCCCAGCGAGGTTGCCGTAGGACGGTTTGCAATGCAGGTCAAAGTTCAAGCAGAGTCGGGAAAGATGGACGTCAATCAGGCCAAACAAGAGCATTTGCTTGCTTTAAAAGGTTTGTATTTTGTTATCAAATATTCAACATCGAAGAGGTGTCGTGTATTTTACTGTGCTTATTACTCTAGAATAGGCCCAAATAATGCCATTTATATTTATGTCTGTTGAAAAGAAGAAAAATGTAAATTGGCTGCGTTTGTTTATGGTTAGTGTGCAACACAATTTATATATATATATATAACGTATAGTTAAAAATAATTTTAGTTGGTTCTGTCATTTTTTTGTTTTAGAAATTTGTAGCTTTATTTTGTGTTATGTGTATGCTATATATGCGCATATTTTTTCTACATACATTTAACGCGGTATGTGTTTTGGTGATTTACATAGCAATTTTATTTTTGCGCGAACCGGATCTGTGCCAGTACAGTGTCTGAATTTTAAAAGGACTCGGTGAAATAAAAGTGTTACGATTTCAATGTAATAAATTTACATATACAGCCTCTGTAAAAATGTGTTAAACCTGTAGTTAGATGTTTCATGCTTGGGCAGTGCTACGTTGATACTGTTCGATACAGGGTTTAACTAAACCGGAGACAGTGGCAAATAGAAAGCGTGATTGCTGTTTATATCCGTACAGACTTAAGGTCCTGATGATCCTTCTTGCCACAGTAGCTTCTGTTTTAGTGGCCATTAAGTGGGCGCAACAAGGCGGGTGACTGCTCCGGTTACAGCGTCCGGCCTTTAAACAGTCCAGTCATTCATAAGCTAAGAAGGGGGGGGCAAAATCTCCTCAGTAATTCATTCACCCGACTAAGAAAAGACCTCCTCCTTACGATTTTTACAGCAATCCCTAGCAGCCATCGATATTGAAAAAACATGCACTCAAATCAGATTTAAAGTAGATTGTTGTTTTTTTAATCGTCCAAACGTATCTGTACGCTTTATTGTGGTTAACTGCATTTCATTATTGAATCAATTCGTGTCAGATCAATAGCTTCTAGAAAATATTCCCGATAGACCATCTCCGATTTAATTCATACCTGCTGAAACTAATGCCATTGTACCCAGTAACAAGTGCGTTAGGCTTTTATCCTCGGCAGTTTCTGTGGTATAGAGGCTGTAAAAAGGAGGCGTGTCCTAATTTTATTGAAAACAGCAATGTTCCATAAGTCATAACTTTTTAAAACTGTTAATGCTACCTGCATGGAATTCTCAGCGGTTGTTGTTTAGTTATTAGATGTTTTTAACTTCATAAACAGTTGGTCCACAGTTGCATATTTGCCAAATTACGGCTTGCTGAAAATTGTATTTAAAAAAATAATAATAATAATAATACTTTCAGTGCTTTAGAGCAACTTTGCCACTCTGTATCTTCACACTAAACCATATCATATCTTTCAGATTTTGATAGGTATTACTGATGTTATAGTTCTTTATTAAACATTTTAAATTAGGAGGTGTTAAAATGGGAACAAATTTATTTCACGTGTATTTTCAAATGCATATTGGCCATGTATGACAAATTAAATTTGGCCATTAAAACTGCCATTCCTCAGGAAAAACCATGTTCTATTGACTAAACACACAAGATGTTTTATTGAACCCAATTATATTTACTAAGGTATCAAACGTGCAATGTTTTACTTCAAAGAGAAATGCAGAACACAGAGGCTAATTATAATATAATCACTGAGCTGTATAGTGTACAGTTACAAAAGTAAATCGGTGTATCAGTTGCTGAAGTCGGCCTCCAAATAAGACTAACCAGGATGGGTGTGTAGAGCAGAGTAGCAGAGCTCTGCTGACATCAGCAATCATATTTGACTGGCAAGTAGAAGTATACAGCCATGTACATTTAAAAGATATTGTGGATTCCCAGGTTTTATTATTATTTTTTTATGCTATGTCCAGCAAGCTACGAATTGGGAAATACTGTATGCAACTATAGACCAACTATTTTAAAAGTTAAATACCTCTAACGCTAAAGAACAAACCTGAAATTTTAACAAATTAAAAAGTATGACTTCTAAAAATGACACTGTGCAAGTGGCACTTTTTTTTTTTTTTTTTTTTTTTTGTAAAATTAGGTCCACATCCCACTTTTTTAAAGGCTTCATATCTAGAAACTAATAAACATACAAGCCTAAAATGTGGCACACTAGCTTTTGGGTACAACAATGTAATTTCATTAATGTATGATGTAAATGGAAGGTGGTTAGTCTGAATTCCTCTGTTGATTTCACGTGAATTGACCCTAGTTTCCTGAGGTGAAGCCCTGTTAACTGGGCTTCTGAATTAAAAAAAAAAAAAAAAAAAGGGTTTGACACTAAACCAGAAATAAATACCATTCAGATTGATTAACATTATAACGTTAATAGCATTTGTCTTAATCACTGTTTAGACATGTAATCAATCATGGGATACAACTGAAAAAAGACTGATTTTCCAGTTAGAAAGAACTCAGCCTGAGAATATACAGGTAATGGAATATAAAAACAATGGCGATTAATCAATACATTTGAAAAAATCATCCAATGAGCAAACTTGGTATACATGTCAGAGTTGTGAAGAGCCTCTGCCACGGGTTATGAGGCAGAGCTCAAAAGTCACAGAACACAGTCTCACATACCCCCATGCACTTTATACCTTACATGTTTAGTTTCACACGTTAACTTACTGTGCATGTCTTAAAACTGGAGGGCATCTGTAGTTGCCGGTGAAGGCACCATCCAGACAGCTAGAGTACAAGCAGAAAAAAATAATTGCTGGGAGAATCATTTAAAAGCAAATGCTTTGTTTATATAAATAAAATGTATTATTGCTATTGAAGTAAAGTTGTTGTTCATGTTATACACATGTAAAATCAACCCAGAATGTTTTAAATTTATATTTCACATTGAATTCAAATAATTCACAGGAACATATGGACTTTTTTGGGTCCTTGTATACTATTTTACCAAGTATAAAACTGTAGTCCATATTTATGATAATATTGCGGCAAAGATGAGGTATTTGGTGTCATTTTTAGTAAGAAATGAGTTTAGCCCTCCAGGAAAAAACAAGTAATGCAGGGAAAGGAAACCACCAGCTACATTTCTGCTATTACATCAGTGTAGATCCATTTTAAGTACTTTGACTATAAGTAATGCTTCTTGGAATCATTGAGATAGCTTTAATGTTTGTGCATTTCAGCAGGTCACTTCACAAAAATTTGTTATAAGAAGTAGAAATGTGCATTTGTTTATGAATATTAAAGTTAACAAATTTACTAGACAGATTTTTTATTCTGTTAACCACTCTTTGTACACAGAAGAAATTTCTGCAACATCTAAACATCTTTGCAAGTCATTCAAATGTTCTGAATGTTTCTTCTGTCACAGTTCACATACAGTATTTGGCTACTACATTTTGTAGTAATGTTCTTAAAAGAAACTTAAGTTACTGGCACAAATGTTAGTTTGGTTGCTAAACAGTCTTTTACTCATACGGTTTAGACATATTCAGCATTTCAAACTAAGTAGTTTCAAGATTTGCAGCTAATTATTGTTTTGGTCAAAAGTAGGACACAGTAAAGGCTATAAGAAGGTTCATTCTTTGTTTGGCTTTCTCCTTATGTGTCGTAGATGGCTTCTTAACACCCCCAATTTTTAAATCAACCATTGAATTATGAACAGCAGTTCATTTTTATGTATTCACAATACTTTTGCTTTAGGTCCTGAGCAGTCATGATGTGTGAAGATGTGTGGAATGCATCACTAATGGTTTGCAATATGATTGTGTTACATTCATAAGTATGTACTTCTTCAGTCATGGAAGTAATTTTGCACCACCGACTTCAAAATGGAATTCCGGAATTGATGAAAATAGCAGAAAGGGCCATGGAGGAATTTCCTAAAAGAACTGTGCCACCGTTTTCACCATGGTATAAATGTGATGGAATGTCTGTACTGAAACCAAAAAAAGATCCACCATTTATATTATCTGAGGAAGTTGAAAAAGTGAAGTATTTCTTAGCTGCATCTGAGCCTTTGACGAGCTGTTTCAGCTATGACTGCACCAAGAACCTACAAGAATTTAATGCAGTTTTAAGGTGGCCTACAAGCTTGCATCAGTCTTCCCCAGTAAGTGACAAAGACTTTGTATGTGTGAGAGGTGCTGGAAGTAAGGCCACACCGTTTAAAAGATCCTGGAGTGTTTCAAATTCTAGAAAAGCATTTGTTGAAAATCTGTTGCCATTTTCGAAGGAGCTCCAACAGGTTCTTGAGGAATTGCAGCTTCACTTTCTCCAGAGAGCAAGATGGGTAATTGAGATATCAAACTGCAAGAATAATAATTTGGAACTGACTTGGGCTCAGTTGAGCAAAGCAATGTGTCATTTAAGACTTCCTGCATGTAATGCAAATATTCAAAGGGACATTGATCAGATATGGGTGTTCTGTGACATTTTATACTGTGAGAACATTGGCATATTTCTAAAGCAACATTTATCTCTTAATGGTAAAATAAATTTAGTAGTACGTAAACATGGTAAAATATTTAGTTTATAGCTATAACTTTTATTTAAGTTTTTATTTTAACTTGTAAAGTTTATACAAAATGAATATATTTAGTGCTTTTTTTGGTTTGAATAAAAAAGATTTTAGGACAGCTACTGTACATGTGAATATTTTATGTTTTTAAAAGGGTTTTTATATGATCAGTATGAGATGAAAGCAGCTGCCTACTGGACTGTAAAAGTGCTTTAAGCTGTGGAAAACCTCTAAGGAAAATGGGGCAGTTCTTCTACTTCTTGTAGCACTTGAATATACTGTATATGCAAAGTATTACTGTAACATACATTTTTGAAATAAAATGTATTTTTTTTTACACTTATGTCTAATTTCGTTCATTTTTAACTGAAAACTTGTGTGCCTGGGATTAAAAATGTTCATGGCTGAATGTTCAAATCTATGTATAAATAAGCCATTCTTATCACAGTAAACAGCTTTTTAATACAGCAGGAATAATTAATCAGAAAACATAATTACTTGTACAACAAAGTAGATTGCTTAGTGCAAATACTATTAACTCGATTCTTTGCTGGATTATAATGTATCTAACTTGCTATCGTTTAAAGATCTTGACACATTTTTCTGAAAATGATTTTTCTATTAAAGTGTCAAACCGAGTGACACAAGCCTGTTTTGGCAGTAGAAGTGTCACAAAATAACAGGGACTGCCCCAAGCCCTGCCCACCTGATTCATGACACTAGTTCATTACAGGTATCACTTTTGCACTTGTATTTCAGCAATTTAGGGATGCTGTTTAGCCTAAAATGAAAATGGACTTTGTATGTGTGTTAGAGAACACCATAGTCCCTGCAGAGAACCCATTCACAGATTATGGACTTTTGACCAAGATCATTGCCACCCACTTGTGTAATACACTGCAAAGAATTAATGTCCCTTTATAGCTGAATTGTTACAAATTTGGTATAATATTGAAATTATGGGAAAACTAGAATTTTAAAGAAATACAATATTCACAAAGGAATTCATAAACTTGTAAAAGGTTTTAACAGCTGGCTCAAAGTGAGAATTGCACTTTTCATGGTTCATAGTGTGTCCTTGGAGATCGGAGGAATCCAGTTTTTGAATCACCAATCATGGGACTTTGGTGGCAGATAGTTGAGTTTTGGAGTGGCTTCTGCAAATCTGGATTTTCCTCTCTTTCTCTCGCTGTACTAACTGACCCACAGCCTCTTTATAGAGGTTTATGGGCTCAGAGTGAACTCCCTTTTAATGGAAGTGCAAATATGTTATACATGTACATTTCTTAAAAAATATATATTTTTTGTGAAAGTACCAATATACAATATCTTTCATGTAAAGATTGAGTAATGTGTTATGATTTTGTTTTTTCCCCAATTGCATAAACTTTTATATCTGAAAATACAGGGTAGTGGGAAACTCTTGATAATACAAGTCATTTTTGTGACTGTATGCCAGTGAAGTTGAAATAAGACCATAATTTTTGGTTGCCATTTATTTTGAGGTGGAGCCTGTTAGCAGAGTATTTCTCTCAAGTAGTTCTGTAAATTGTGACCATCTTAATTTGAAATGTATATCCATATTGAAATATTTTGGATCTAAGCTCTTATCATCATCATTGTGGTCCATAGGAGGTCAATAGAATCCTTTTGTTTTAGCAGAAATTTCAATCCACCAAAGCAAACACAATTTTGATTCCCCCTGTATCATGGTTATTTCTTTTTTTTTTTTTTTTCCCCCCATTACTAGGGCTTTGCCCCCTGCTCACCCATCCCCTTCCAACCCAGGGGCACGATATGCGCAAGCCACTTTGCGTCTCTGCCTCTTGCGTTGTAAAGAGGGGGGCTGAATGCACGCTAAGGAAATGTGTTTGCTCCTCCAAAACCTCCTCTTAAACGGTGATACAATGGGAAACAAATTTTTTTTTTAACCTCCTCTATGCTCGATCAGCTGCCGTGCTGCTGCTTGTGCCATGCTGCGTGATCTGCATGTCACACAGCACTTCAAACATTTAAAAGCCTGTACTGCAGCTGTCCTTTTGTCTCGCTGCCTTATCTTGCGGGAAGTTAAATTGTCTCCGAGAAAATCACGTCTCGACCCAAGATTTTTTTTTTATAATAGAGAGAAATATTTTTGAAAAGACAACAGAGTGATCCCCCAATGCACTATATTATACAATCTAATTTCTCTAAAAAAGTACACTTGATGGACAGCTAGGAAAGCGTTACAACTGGGCAGTAATAAGCCATGTGGCTTAACTCCGAAGACTCTGAATCCCAAGACTGCCTTTGCAACCCCCACAACTGTCTACCGTGTAACTGCAAGGAAATCATTTAACTTGCTTTTGTTGCGCGTGCAATACTGTGTAAACAATTTCTCTTGGGTTTGTAAGTATCTTTCATGCAATTAAATGAGTCTGATTTAATTTCTTAAAGTGCTCCAATATATTGATACTTGATCTGACAGTATCACTTTGGCCCTAAATTATTTAAACTTTTGAAACCCATCATTAATTTGCTGTTAATATCTTAATTGTGTAGAAATAATGTAAATTTAAAATTTTTTTTTTTTTTTTTTTTTTAATTACCTATGCCTTTTTGCTCTACAATGTGTATACAGTACTTCTTAGCAGTGAGTATAATTTAGTAGTCTTTGGCTCTCTATTTGAAATAAAAAACTTGTTTTAGGAATTTTCACAATTATTTGTTTGTCTTATAAATATTGGGACTATTAGAATGTTTTTAATTATTGGCTGCGGAAACTTTTATTGTACTTTTTGTTTTTCCTAGTGATGCGGTTAACAAAGCCAACTTTATTCACAAATATGCCAGTGACATGTGAGGACCGAGACTTGCCAGGTATTTATTTATTTATTTATTTATTTATTTATTAGAGAAAATAATGCAGTGCCCACAGTACCAAGTTTTGTAAACATTACGATTATTGGTATAATTGGATTAGTAATGGATAGTCAGGCACTTCAGCTTTCAGAATGTTTAGAGTATTATATGTAAATGTTACAGTTGTGTGTTCGTGGACTGAAGAGAAGTACCCTAAACTGGTGTTTCTGCCATTAAAATTCTGTTATGTCCTTACCAGACTTTTCTTATACTGTACGTGTGCAGACTTCTTTATTGTAAACATTAAATTCCTAAATTTAATTTAAGTCTTCCCTCTTTTTGCTAATGACTATCAAAACATGCAAGTTCACACAGATTTTGTGTCATAAAAAAACTGTGGGATGCTGGTGCCTGGTCTGCCTTAATTGGCATCAGATTTTTGTGATACATCGCCATCATCTAACAAAATACAGCCATATAGATTTAAACATATAAAAAAACAAAGTGAAAAAAAATTGAAAGCCCCGCAGCCACTTGCTGCTCAGGACAATATATTAACTGTGAACTGCCTATAAATGGTAGCTCATTAAGTTTAGAATCCACATGGATTTCAGGTGACAAAGGAGAAGCCACAATAAGATGAAAAGAATACATAGATGAGACACGCTGCAAAACCTAATCTGGACAGTACACGTCCATTGACACTGCAAACTACTGTGCAGCCCAAAATAAACTTGGGACCTTCTGTTGTCAGTTTTATCAAAACCTGAATCATTTAATCAACAGAAATTAATTTTATAAAACCACATACTTAATATTTTACATCACCAGCCTCATTTGTGTTTGAGTGTTTTCAGTTTATATTATTTTTCCTGTTGCAGGGGACCTTTTCTCCAAACTTATGAGGGAGGATCCCTCTACTGTAAAGGGAGCTGAGACATTAATGCTTGGCGAAATGCTCACACTTCCTCAAAACTTTGGGTATTATACTTTTTCTGTTATTATACAGAAGATATATAGGGAGCTGCTGTAAATAAAAATTCTGTGATAAGAACATAAAATTACAAATTGTGTTCTAATAGTTTATGGTCTGACAAGAGAGTAAATGTTGAAAAAACTGTTATAATATGGTTATAAATTCAGATTCATTTGTTGCATTTATTTGTAAGCCACAATATCTACTGTTAAAATAATTCTTTATTATGCCTGAGTAAAGAAAAGCATAGCATTTTACTTAAAAATGACTGCCCTTGTTTGTAAAGTATACAGCCGTTATAAAATAAACACATTGTTTCGGGATTAAACTGTTTATGTTGAACACTGAAGACTTTTTGGAGCCAGTCAATGAGCTTGCCAACTATATAATAGCTTTATGCTCCAGTCTTAATTGTAAATTTTAAAACTAAACTTGTCTTGCATTTCTTTAGAAATATATTTCTTGGAGAAACATTTTCCAGCTACATCAGTGTTCACAATGATAGTAATCAGATTGTCAAAGACATCCTTGTCAAGGTATGTATGAGTGATAAAGATAATTTGTTGTGTGTTTGCTTATATATGTAAGTATATAAGGTTAGTGTATATGTATGTATGTTTTTGTGTGTGTGTGTGTATGTATTTATGTATGTATGTATGTATGTTTTTGTGTGTGTGTGTGTATGTATGTATGTATGTATGTATGTATGTATGTATATGTGCATGTACAACAAACACTCTATATACAGTTGTGCTTGAAAGTTTGTGAACCCTTTAGAATTTTCTATATTTCTGCATAAATATGACCTAAAACATCATCAGATTTTCACTCAAGTCCCAAAAGTAGATAAAGAGAAACCAGTTAAACAAATGAGTCAAAAATATTATACTTGGTCATTTATTTATTGAGGAAAATGATCGAATATTACATATTTGTGAGTGACAAAAGTATGTGAACCTCTAGGATTAGCAGTTAGTTTGATGGTGAAATTAAAGTCAGGTGTGAGTGGGCACCCTGCATTATTTAAATAACAGGGATTATCAAAGTCTGCCCTTCACAGCACTTGTTTTTGGAAGTGTACCATGGCACAAACAAAAGAGATTTCTGATGCTTATCAGGCTGGAAAAGGTTACAAAACCATCTCTAAAGAGTTTGGACTCCACCAATCCACAGTCAAACGGATTGTGTACAAATTTAGGAAATTCAAGACAATTCTTACCCTCTCCAGGAGTGGTCGACCAACAAAGGTCACCCCAAGAGCAAGGCGCGTAATAGTCGGCGAGATCACAAAGGACCCCAGGGTAAGTTCTAAGCAACTGAAGGCCTCTTTCACATGTTCATGAGTCCATCATCAGGAGAACACTGAACAACAATGGTGTGCATGGCAGGGTTGCAAGGAGAAAGCCACTGCTCTCCAATAAAACATTGCTGCTCGTCTGCAGTTTGCTAAAGATCACGTGGACAAACCAAAAGGCTATTGGAAGAATGTTTTGCGGACGGATGAGATGAAAATAGAACTTTTTGGTTTAAATCTAAAGCGTTATGTTTGGAGAAAGGAAAACACTGCATTCCTGCATAAGAACCTTATCCCATCTGTGAAACATGGTGGTGGTAGTATCATGGTTTGGGTCTGTTTTGCCTTATCTGGGCCAGGACGGCTTGCCTTCATTGATGGAACAATGAATTCTGAATTATATCAGAGAGTTTTAAAGGAAAATGTCAGGGCATCTGTCCATGAACTGAATCTCAAGGGTAGGTGGGTCATGCAGCAAGACAACGACCCTAAGCACACAAGTAGTTCTACCAAAGAATGGTTAAAGAAGAATAAAGTTAATGTTTTGGAATGGCCAAGTCAAAGTCCTGACCTTAATCCAATAGAAATTTTGTGGAAGGACCTGAAGCGAGCAGTTAATGTAAGGAAACCCACCAACATCCCAGAGTTGAAGCTGTTATGTACGGAGGAATGGGCTAAAATTCCTCCAAGCCGGTGTGCAGGAATGATCAAAAGTTACTGCAAACATTTATTTGCAGTTATTGCTGCAAAGGGGGGTCACGCCAGATACTGAAAGCAATAAATAAATGACCAAGTATAATATTTTTGTCTCATTTGTTTAACTGGTTTCTCTTTATCTACATTTAGGACTTGAATGAAAATCTGATGATGTTTTAGGTCATATTTATGCAGAAATCTAGAAAATTCTAAAGGGTTCACAAACTTTCAAGCACAAATATATAGTGGCAAGAAAGGACACCAGACATTGCAAAGGTTTGGGACAGCCACCCATATAATGTGTTCCTGGCTGCAAAAGTAAAAGGTTTGGTAGCAAGTAATGTTTACAAGACAGAGTCCAAAACAGAACTGAAATCCAGAGGAAGGGAGTGAGGTTTTATAGGGAGTCTGGGGGAAGTGATGTCGTCCTCGGGGTCTTGACTGAAAGTGTTGTACCCCAAGCTGCCAGGACCGGAAGTGTTGTGCCCCGAGCTGCCGGGACCAGAAGTGCTGTGTCCCGAGCTGAGGCAGCGGCTCCTGGTGGGATTTCCCGGGAAAGGTCTGCAGGAGACTTAGAAAAAGAGTGCACCCTGCCACCCCCTGGGCAGATGTGTTACTACTAGTCATTAAGCCTGTCAGCTGCCTCCTATTCGCATTTGTGTGACATATTTTATTGTTTATATATTATATATTATAATATATTATTTTTTCTTTCTACAATGTGTATATACCTTGACAGCTAATAAAGATGCTGGATTGCTGAAACCCAAACCATTTCAAAAATGTTCAAAGATTAGTTTTACACATTTCTGTTTTATCTAAATTTTCTTTTTTGTTTCATAATTATAAAAGCATTGTTTCTTAATATGAGAAACCCTATTCAACATCTGAATAAAATGATGTTTTCCATTCTCTTAGGCAGACCTTCAGACAAGTTCTCAGCGACTAAATCTGTCAGCATCTAATTCGGCTGTTGCAGAACTCAAACCTGAATGCTGTATTGATGATGTTATACATCATGAAGTAAAAGAAATTGGAACGCACATGTAAGCACTACCTCAGTATACCTTGTCTTTCTGCCAACAATATATTGTGTGTCATAGATGAGCAGATTGGCCTTGTTTTTCTTTTCTTTTTTTTGCCTGCTGTTTCTGTTATCTTTATAGTGTAAGGACCACCACTGTAACTGAACACTTTTATCTGAGTAACGTTATTCAGTCTTTTTCTTGACATCAGAAGTCATAAGCATTGAGTTTGATCCTAATTTGTTTTCTTATTCTCATTTTCAGAAAAAGACACATTAGTATTGGTGTATCAGGTCTAACAGGACTTTCCTGTCCATTTATAAATATATTTTCAAAAGAGTATATGAATTTCATTAACTCTAATGATTTCTGTAAGATGTATAAAACAGTGGTGTTCATTTGCTTCTGTGGAAATTTGGCCTTCTGTCAATTATCGTCCATATGGAGGAGGTATGGATTCTTCTAGGCAAGATGCCTCCAGTTAGGCCTATAGTATCCAAATGTTCCAGTGAATCCTGCCATATAGCAGAATTCATCAATCATTATCTCAATTCTCTATCTATCCAGCATGCTTGGTATATTAAGGACAGAACTAACTTCCTTAATTAGATCAAGAATGTTACAATATCCAAGGGTTCATTGTTATTTTCCTTGGATGCGGATAATTAGTACACTAACAAAAATATTGTTATTACTCAGAATAAAAACTGTTAAAAAATATCTGGTTGACAATTCAAACACAACAGACCAGATAAGGTTACCCTTTATTTTTTATTGCTTAGTCTGACACATAATTTTAAACTTTTATATTTTTTAATGGAGAATAATTTAAACAAAGGAAAAGCAATGGGGAAAAAATTAGCATCATCTCATGCCGAAATATATCTGGTGCACTGGTAAACTGAAACTCATTCCCAGTGCAACCATTTTACCAACACAGTATTACGTGTTTCTAGATGATAACTGGATTACCTGGTAACATGGGAGGAAAAATATATCCATCCATCCATTATCCAACCCACTATATCCTAACTACAGGGTCACGGGGGGGTCTGCTGGAGCCAATCCCAGCCAACACAGGGCACAAGGCAGGAAACAAACCCTGGGCAGGGTGCCAGCCCACCACAGGGCACACATGCACACACAAGGCAGGAAACAAACCCTGGGCAGGGTGCCAGCCCACCACAGGGCACACACACACACACACACACACTAGGGACAATTTAGAATCGCCAGTGCACCTAACCTGCATGTCTTTGGACTGTGGGAGGAAACCGGAGTACCCGGAGGAGACCCATGCAGACACAGGGAGAACATGCAAACTCCACGCAGGAAGGACCCGGGAAGTGAACCCAGGTCTCCCAACTGCGAGGCAGTAGTGCTACCCACTGTGCCACCGTGTTGTTCAAAAAAAATATGAAATAGGTAAATAAATTCCTTTCATAAAAAATATTAAGGTTACAGTCAATACGGATAAAGTAAAATGCAGTTCATAGATACTGTGATGAGCCGACATGAACAAGATCCATCAAATTAATGTACAAAAGTCTGTTTTAAGGAGTCTAACACCTATTGTGTGTTACTTAAGAAGAGTTACCATCCCAGTCATACTTACGGGACTATCCTAAAGTCTCCATATTAGATGACTCTGTTCTAATGAGGATTTCCGGGAAGTCTGTTCTATACTCTTTTCAGCTGTGAGAGAGCAGGGATATTTCAGGAGTTTATTTTTGTGACAGGCCTATAACACCTTTAACATTCAAACATTTGGAACTGAACAGCTACATATAGGCCCTTTGCTAACCACTTATTCAGATAACCTCCTCCATGTGCGAAATTTCCAAAATTAAGATCGAAAACTAAGAAGCAATGTGTACTGATAAAATAACTGAAAATAAGCAAGAAAAGAAAAAAAAAATATGAAATTAAAGAAAATAATTTTACGGTAGAAAACTCTCAAGTGTGATTGTGTGCCAGTATTATGGAAAGTTCTATGTGGGTGAAACCAATGAGTGAAATAACACTTATGGAATATAAGATTAAATAAAATGGATGTATACTATATATCATTACAACATGGAACAGAACATTTTAAAGTAAGATTATGACAAAGCAATTAACTACGGACAGATGGTCAGAGGAAATTGTACGAAAGTATTTGGATCCTGTGGACTTGACAGGACACAGACAGGCGGACATGTTGTTCTTCAACCACCACACGTTTTATTTACAATATTTACAATACTTAGATGGTCACTCAGACCCAGTTCAGTGCACAAAACACCCCCAAACACACAGTCCTGGCCTCACAAACACCTTTCTTCGGGCCGCCTCCACACCTCTCTCGTGCCTTGTCCTTCTTCCACCCGACTCCAGCCTCGAATGAAGGGAGACGGCCCCTTTTATTCTCTCCCGGATGAGCTCCAGGTGGCTCCCGGCATTCCCTCGTTGGCCACGCCCCAGTGTGGCGGAAGTGCCGGCTGTTCTCCCGGCAGCTCTCCGGGTGTCCTTCCTAATCTTCCCCCCAGCACTTCCTGGTGTGGCAGAAGTGCTGAGGGAACAGGTTCCCCAAGGCATTGGGGCGCCTCCTGGCGGTGACCACTGGCCCCTACAGGGTGGGGCTTCCATGCCCTTAACCCGTGGCCCCCAAAGCAACCCGGAAGGCGGCCCCCACATGATCCAGGGTGGGCGCAGACCCACATCCGGTCCCTCACGGCGTCCCGGCCTGGTCGTTGCCCCTGGCATCCCTGACAATCCACAGACTAGAAAACCTTGGATCCACTTGGCATCATAGGAACAACCTATAAAAATATATATTTGTAAAATTGATTTTATTTTTTGTTTTAATTTTTTTTTCTAAAAAAAATCCATTGTAAAGTTTGAAATACTCTTTTAGAGAAGATTTGGACACTTTAATTTTTGATTAAGATGCAATAAAATGAAAGTTTTTGAAAATTATATAAGAATGGCTTGGAGAAATAAAAAAATGTAAGTAATATAAATTGCACAAGAAATATAAAAGTAAAGCTGCATTAAATATAATAGTGAGTGTTCCATCCGTTATCTACACCAGTGGATCTCTGGTATAGTCTGGGGGCCCCCTTTGGCTTCAGGTTTTTATCCCAGCCCATTTCTTCTCTTAAATAGACTCTCACCTTAAATAAGCAAGTTATTATTTCCCGGTTTCCTTGTATTTTGCATCCATCTAGAAATTACAAACTGGATATGCTATATTTTTACAGAATGAAGCAGAAATTTGTTAGATGGGGTAAGAATTACTAATTTTTTCTTTTTAAATATTCTGGTTATTTAGACTATTTACTAATAATCACACAAGTTGGTAACTGTGAAGCAGTTGCTGTTTTCTGAGCCATTTGTGTTGGTGTCTGGTCTGCTCATCATCAATTATCAGCATTCTGACATTATTTAAGAAAGCAAGCTCCACAAAAAAAGTGAATTAGAAAAAAATAACAATTACATAGTAGCCATTTAAAGATACAGAAAAATGCAGGATGATTCTAATGGGAGGGGCACCCTGAGTTATGATGTATTACTGTCTTAATAATGAAGCAATCAAAACAAAATAAAGATCACAGTATTCCTGGATAAATGTACAAACAAGTCAGGCATGGTGCTCTTTTTGACTTGTGAATGAAGTGGATGACCTTGAGATCAGTGAAGGTTATTTCCAGCAAGATGGGGCAAACTGTCACACATCAGCTCGCAGCTTGGCAAAATTGAATATTTTTTTGACAATCTGGTCATTTCAAAGGGACTATGGCTTCCTCGCTCCCTGGACCTGTCGCCTCTGGATTTCTTCCTTTGGGGAGCACTGAAAGGAAATGTGTACGAGAAAAGGCCTCGTACACTGGAACCAATTACAGTGAAACATTGAACAGGAAATTGCTGCCATCACCCTTACAGTGCTTGCGGATATCTTTTGCCAATATGGAGCGCTGTGTCAATCTGTGTTTGCAAGAAGAAGGTGACCATTTAAAAATGCAAAATGTGACTGAATCATTTACATATCTATCAAGGTATTGTATTTTTTAATTTCTATCACATTATTACATGAGTAACACATCATAACTCGGGGCCTTGCCCATTAGAATCTCCCTTTACAAATATGTCTCAATTTCTTATAAGTGTAAAGGCAACACTGCTGTACTTTTTTAAATGCGGAATAAAAGGGAAATTTGGTAAGCTTATTAAACATTGAGATCAAATAAAGGTAACAATGACCGACTGATTTAGAAGTTGGTTGGAACAAAAACCTGCAGCCACAAGGGGCCACCAGGACTGAACTTGAGAACGACTGATTCTTATCTACTTCTCTGATAATTATCATTTTCTCTGTTCTCATGAGTCAAGAATTTGTTCTTTTTTTGTATGACCTCACTAGGTTTGGACGATGAACGTTACTTTGTAGTATGATTTCACAAAAGGATGTTTACACATACATTAATAAACTGGAGAGAACAACTGAATTACTAATATGTCATGTAAGCAGGGAAAACTACCGTTTTTATGTGGTGTTCTCTCTGTTGAACCCCTGTTCATGATAAAATATTTGAGACTTAATAAATTTTCTATGTTAAGTTGGGTTAACTGTAATATACATAGAAAGGCAGACATAGCAGTTGTTGAGTGATGCACAATTTTTATGTTGGTCCCCCAACATCATACTACAGCCGCCCTGTCTTGCCCCACCATTATTAACACTTTTCCTGAAAAAAATGTTCAAATTCCATAGGGCCTGGATTTTAAATTGGTTCATCTTTATTATACATGCAAAATTTATCTAAGATTGATTCACTTGTTTTGGAATAATGCGCCATGTTTGAGTTGCCCCTTCACTATAACACTCCACCCCGGTTACATTTTTTTAACGCCCTATACCCATTATTTAAAGTTGGACCAACGGCAACCTATATGCAAAATTTCATGGAAATCCATTCATCTTTGTGTGAATAGCAAACAGATGATGTGATCTGAGGGTTGAAATGAGGTCATTAGTGTGTAAAGCACGTAAATAGCATTCAGTGAAGCTAAAACTAAAACACAGATGGGAGGGCATTACAGTTTTATTTACATGCAATCTACTGTACATAATGTTTGATGGGACAGAAGCAAGGTTTATAATCTAACAGTTCTGGGGACCTGTCTTTGCTCTTTTGTGAAATGGGGTCTCCTTTTTGAGAAGTTTATGTGAAATTTAATGTTGAGATAATGTTTTGTTGTAATAAAGTTTTTTTTTTTTTTTTTTTAACATTAGAATGAATTTGGAGAAGTGCTGCCTGCCACACCTATTGTATCTCAGATTACAGACTATGTCTTTATTTTTTTTGTTGTTAAGTATTAGTCATTAAATTTAATTGTATTTGTCTACAGTGTACCAACAAACTAAATGAATTTATATGTCCTGTTTTCAGGCTTTTCTGTGTAATTAAATACAATACATTCTAACATTTGTGATTTAAAACAAGATGTCAGAAAGTACAATCTGTACAGTTTTAAAGAGTTTTTGTTGTTCTTGCTGTCACTAATTGCTTGTTAGTTTTATTTCTTTATTTATTTAATCTATGCTTGTCTACTTTAGATTAGTGTGCGCAGTAAGTTATACTACTCAGATGGGAGAGAAGATGTATTTCCGAAAATTCTTTAAATTTCAGGTAGGCCAAGTTTGTTAGAATGTTCAGTTTGTCTACATAACCCATACTGAATAATGTGTCATTTCTGTGCTATCTGACACATCCTTGGCAGAATGTGCAATCCAATTAGCATAGCAATTTAGTGTTTGAGCAAGAAGGGATGGACTTGGCTTTACCTTTTAAATAAACCCACATTTGTACAGCTTTCTGTTTTGAAGTCATTTGAGAGTTGTATGTACATATTTCTGACCAAGCAGTCCTCTTTATTAATTTAGATAAGAGCTTTAAATTATGCTGTATATTGCATTTTGTTAGATTTAGCCCTGGGAATACTGAACAATTGAGCGGTACTGAAAAAAACAAAAAAACTTAAGTAGTTATTTTACAGTTATGGACCTCGAGAAGCCTGCATTTAGCTTCCAAACTTTTTTTAACCAGGTCCTCAAACCACTGGATGTCAAGACCAAGTTCTACAATGCTGAGGTAAGAGGCATCAATCTGTAATCACAGTTGTCTGTTCTTGTATCTTTAGTTGTCTTAAGAGCAAAATTCAGAGCTTGCAAATTTTTATTAACAAATTAGTAAAATTAAGCTATTTCCATAATCCTTTTATAGGTCCATCATTTTTGCCACCTACACATTGCTTTGCTTTAAAAAATACTAATCTAATATCTCTAAAGCTATTTGTGTTTTGTTCCAGACAACTTAAGATTTCTGTGTTTTGTTTTTTTTTTGTTTTTTTTTTTTAAGAAAAGACTTCTGTTTATTTCCTATTTTTGTATACATAGTATAAATATATGGATACATGTGACATTAAGGTTATAGTGCTGCAACACTTAAACTGTTGATTCAGGGCTATATTAATTAGTTTTATATTTATTTACTTATTAGGCTGATGCCTTTATCCAAGGTGACTTGCAACAGTTGAGATACACTTGGTTTCATTTCTTTTGTTTTTCCAATTGGGCTAATGGTTTTACAGTGTTAGTAATAACACTCAGGGTTTGAAGTACAAACCACTACTTAACCACAACGCCACACTGCCTGCCAAATAAAATTCATGACCTGTTTACCTTGAGCACAAATATTGTTGTTAAAATATACATGTTTTCCAGAGAATAGAGAATTTAACTGCTGGAGTCTTTGCTGTGCCCATCAGATACAGACCAGCAGTACATTATTTTTTAAGTTGTTTATTTTTAATAATTTGTTTTGGAGATAAGTTCTCAAATATAAGAATATAAATATAAACACACGCATGACCTGCCAAGGAGTCAAGGTAATGAATAAGTCATCCTTAGTAGTTTTTTTGCTATTTAATAAAATAAGGAACAGTAAATGGTTGTAGATTCATTAAGTGTGATTAAAGGAGTAAAGACTGTTACCTTAATCTGGAAATGAAGTATCCACGAAAGAACACGAAAAAATGCCTTCACATAGTGTATCCAATGGCTTCATTTTTAAAAATATTTCATATGCTACTAGTTTTTTGATTCTTTAAATTTACTTGCTAAGAATGATTGAGTATAAGCTCATGTGAATTGCCTGTCATGTAGAATTAGTTCTTACCTTCTGATTAATGTTTCTGGCATAAGCTTTGATGCCTCAACTCCCTTTATTATACTGGGCTGTTGGATGGGTGATATTTATTGAATATATCCCTCATTATTTTTCTTCACTAGCAAACCACTTAAACTTTATATGTAGACGGTAAGAGTGACTTTTTTTTAACTATGACATCATCACTCAGAAACTTAGAATTTTGTTTTTAGGTTTAACCAATGAATACTTATGCTGCTTGCTTTCTTTATTAGCATAAAGACCACTATGTATTATGGTGGACCTTTCTAGAAACACTGCTAGACAATTGAAAGCTTTATGGTGCTGTAAAGTATCACTAGTTATGAAAATTAGTATCAGCATGGAATCTTTTTTTTATATGGATTAATTACCATTTTTGATGCATCTGAAATTGTGTGACTCTTTCTAGTTATACACTCATTATAATAACTTAGTTTGACATCTCTATTATGAGCCCAATACAAACGTGGTTGTTTTTTGGGTTTTTTTCCTCTTTTTTGTTTCCATTGTTAATTTGTCTCTGGTACATTGTGTATGTTGTCATCTAATTTTCAATGCAGTAAAATGGCGAAATATAATTTATTTGAACTGAAATCTTCATATATGTTTCATTTTCATTCATTTACACCCCATATTCTAACGTTTCCCTTTTATGTTTCCCATTAGAGTGACCTCAGTTCTGTGGTAATTTGTTTTTCCTTTATTTAATTGTCAATGTCTGTGCTTATTTATTGCAGCCTAATTAGTGTTTGTTATGGCTATAATCAACAAATCACTCAAATTCAAAGATAATGGAAAAGCATACCACCTAACTCACTAGCAACCTAAAACTGTTGGAAAATTTCATTAGTCCATAATGCCTTAAAAATTCATATTCATGTATTCTAAAGTATACTTACATTAGAAATGCTTTTTCATTATTTTTTCCTTTCAGGTATTAATTGCTTGCTTTCAATCTTTCTAATCTAATTTTTGTACTAAAAATTGCTTGGAATATTGGTTGTTGGGAGGATACAAATTATGGCAAACTCAGATTTCAGGTGTTTTTGGGGAGAAGAAAATGACTTAAAAGAAACTAAATGTTGCTCATTGGTCACTGTCTCACTAATGTGTTATGTACTAATACGTCACATACTCTTTCCCTTGTTTTGTGAATAATAAAAATGTTAACACTTAATTTTTTAAGCAGTTTGGAGAAGAGCTGCTTGTGACTTCTCTTGAAAGTATATGCCAATTTCATGGATTTGGTGTTTTGGAAATTAAAAGTGGCATTTTGATTGCAAGCATTTTAGATTTCTAGTGTGCCACAGATATGAAACCATCAGTGATTTTTATTAGGAAAGCAATTCAGAAGCAAGATTGGAGTACCAAATGTACCATCTTATTTGTATGTTATCATTTTCTTAACTGGAATATTTTATTTTAGTAGCTTTTTTGTGATTGTCTTAAGGTTTCTTTATTAAATAACCAATAGTGACACTGCAGTTTTTCTAGGTATTAAAAATTCCATTTTTTAAAATGGTTTTTATGATTGAAAGTGAAGACACGGAAAACTCTAATAATGATTGCAATGGAAGTAATTAAGTTTGTAGCCACTAACTAACTTACTTTATTTGGTATGTTTTTTAAATATACATGAGTTTGTTTAAATACTTGCTTTAATCTTCCTGTTAATTTTGCAACTTGATTTCAGGCGGCATGCACTAATAGCACTGTTCTTTATTTGTAATGAAAAAGCACTAATAATTGTGAAAAAATGTCAATAAGAATGTTCTGTTTAAATTATGGCTTGTATTTGTCATGTACATTGAGATAGACTTGCTGCTAGTGGATGAAATATTAACATTTATTGACTGTAGGAAAACATCTTTAAATATTTATGGTTGCAACATATAGAAGGAAAACAATTAAATCTAGATTCTTTCTGCTGATTATTTTGTGCTCCAAATAATAATTTACTTAATAATTATCAGAAAGCGTCAATGGTTAAAGGTAAACACAGCTTACCAATGCCAAGAGATGCTTTTCAGTATATTTAAATTTTTCTTAATATTTGTAGAATTTGTCAGCAACTATTTGATGAAGCAAAAAAAAATAATGAATTTTAACTTGCTCACCCAGGGACAGTAATAATAAGATGGGAAGGAAGAGAGATTTAACTCCGCTAATTTATTATTAGTTTTGCCTCCAGTACTGCCAGCAATAGATTAAAAAAATTTGGCAAAACACACACACACATATATATATATATATATATATATAATATATATATATATATATATAATCCATAAATATTTGGAGAGAGACTTTTTTCTAATTTTGGTTCTGTACATTACCACAATGAATTTTAAGTGAAACAACTCAAGATGCAGTTGAAGTGCAGACTTTCAGCTTTAATTCAATGGGTTGAACAAAAAAGATTGCATAAAAATGAGAGGCAACTAAAGCGTTTTTTTTAACACAATCCCTTCATTTCCGTGGCTCAAAAGTAATTGGACAATTGACTCAAAGGCTGTTTCATGGGCAGGTGTGGGCAAGTCCATCATTATGTCATTATCAATTAAGCAGATAAAAGGCCTGGAGTTGATTTGAGGTGTGGTGCTTGCATGTGGAAGATTTTGCAGTGAACAGACAACTTGCGGTCAAAGGAGCTCTCCATGCAGGTGAAAGAAGCCATCCTTAAGCTGCGAAAACAGAAAAAACCCATCCAAGAAATTGCTACAATATTACGAGTGGCAAAATCTACAGCTTGGTACATCCTGAGAAAGAAAGCAAGCACTGGTGAACTCAGCAACACAAAAAGACCTGGACGTCCACAGAAGACAACAGTGGTGGATGATCGCAGAATCATTTCCATGGTGAAGAGAAACCCCTTCACAACACTCTCCAGGGGGTAGGTGTATCGATATCCATGTCTACCATAAAGAGAAGACTGCATGAAAGTAAATACAGAGGGTGCACTGCAAGGTGCAAGTCACTCATATGCCTCAAGAATTGAGAGGCTAGATTGGACTTTGCTAAAGAACATCTAAAAAAGCCTGCACTGTTCTGGAAAAACATTCTTTGGACATATGAAACCAAGATCAACCTCTACCAGAATGATGGCAAGAAAAATGTACAGAGAAGGCGTGGAATAGCTCAATATCCAAAGCATACCACATCATCTGTAAAACACGGTGGAGGCAGTGTGATGGCTTGGGCGTGCATGGCTGCCAGTGGCACTGGGACACTAGTGTTTATTGATGATGTGACACAGGACAGAAGCAGCCGAATGAATTCTGAGGTGTTCAGAGACATACTGTCTGCTCAAATCCAGCCAAATGCAGTCAAATTAATTGGGCGGCATTTCATGATACAGATGGACAATGACCCAAAACATACAGCCAAAGCAACCCAGGAGTTTATTAAAGCAAAGAAGTGGAAAATTCATGAATGGCCAAGTCAGTCACCTGATCTTAACCCAATTGAGCATGCATTTCACTTGTTGAAGACTAAACTTCGGACAGAAAGGCCCACAAACAAACAGCATCTGAAAGCCGCTGCAGTAAAGGCCTGGCAGAGCATTAAAAAGGAGGAAACCCAGCATCTGGTGATGTCCATGAGTTCAAGACTTCAGGCTGTCATTGCTAGCAAAGGGTTTTCAACCAAGTATTACAAATGAACATTTTATTTCCAGTTATTTATCCAATAACTTTTGAGCCCCTGAAATGAAGGGATTGTGTTAAAAAAAATACTTCAGCTCCCTCACATTTTTATGCAATCGTTTTGTTCACCCCACTGAATTAAAGCTGAAAGTCTGCACTTCAACTGCATCTGAGTTGTTTCATTTAAAATTCATTGTGGTAATGTACAGAACCAAAATTAGAAAAAAATTGTCTCTGTGTAAATATTTATGGACCTAACTGTATACAGTGTGTGTGTATATGTATGTGTGTGTGTGTGTGTATATATGTATATGTATATGTATATATATATATATATATATATAAAATAGAGAGAGCGAGATTTGTGATATATACAGTTAGATATACAGTATTAGACTAGACACAGACAGACTTGATAGACATATAACAGAGAGTCTGGTTTTTCTCTGGTTATTTAACGTTCAAATTTATCTTGGAACAGGTAATTAGTTTTACGATACCAAGTCTTTAAAGGTGATGTCTGATGTTGTGAGGAGTTATTGCTTTGTTGCTGCTCTGGGTTCAGCTGGAGGATCCATCTTATGTTGGAGTTCCCTCTTTATTTTTGCTGCATGATCTTTTATTTGTGACGTGCAGTGCTTCTTTTAGTTAAGCCCTTTGCTGTGTCATCTGCAACTTCATAGGGAAAGGCGTAACTATTTCTGGCACAGGAGCTTAGATGCTGAGGTTCCCTTCTTGGAAGTAATTCCTGCTTCTCAGGCCTTTTCAGACAGGGCTGAGTGCTTGGATTTACAGACTGGAACTCGGCTTTCAGCTCCTCAAAGACACAGCGGCTAACCAGTTTTCTGGTTGCAGAGAGAAAGATAAAGAGGTTGTTTCACTGATTTTGTGTCATTTTTGGGAGTGTGCTCAAGAGTGGCCCTAGGGAATCCAACTGAGAGTCTCCTCGGAGTTCCTCTGAGGGAGCCAGAGTGTGTCCTGAGGATGGTGCAGTGAGTTTTAAGGGAATGTATAGCTTCTCCTAATTCGGGTTACAAAATCAGTGTTTCCTCATAGGCAAGTTTTTCTGTTCACCCCATTTGTCATTCCTTGAATTATAGTAATTTGTTCATGCTTGAATCCCTTTCACACCTTCTGGCTCAACAAGTTTGCTGAGGGGACTCTGGTAAGATGTCAGTTTAACGTTTATCAGGTAAAATCCAAGCAGATCCTAGTACAAGCTGGTCAGTCACTTAGCTTGAAATGCATGTGAGGGTTTTGTGCAGCAGGATGTATAACAGGCCTGGTGAACCACTGAAGCCTAGCAGATGGGCAAAGCCCACTTTGTCCCCCACTTTGTCCTAGAACAGTAATAGTATTTGTGTCCATCTTAGAATATTTTTTTTGCTAACTGAATAGCAAAGATGTATGGCTTAAGTGTTTTAGGTGTTTGTTTGCCTTTTGAAGAATTAAGTACAATTCAAATAAAGCATTTTAAGTATTTCGAAGACCATAGCATTCTCTGGGGGCCTGGTTTCCTCTCCCAGATCTGCATACATGATGTTAAACTGATTGACGGCTCTAAACTGTCAGTGTTAATGAATATGTGTGAGCATGCACTGCAGTACGCTGTCATCCCAGCCTGTTCTGCCTCCTGATATCAATTGCTAATATATGCAAAAAAGAAAATAAAAGATTTAGATACTTCAAATATATACAGATTTTTTAAAATAAATTATTTATAAGTGATAACACTTTTTAAGTTAGTTTGGTTGCTATTATGGCATATTCAGACTTATTAGTATCAAAGTATGCATTTACTATATTCCCTTTATCAACTTGTAACAAAACATAAGTAGAGATTTGTTCTGTAAATATTTTTTTTTTAAGTTATTTATTTCCCATATCTGTGACACAATTCCTAAAGTACAGTTTATATAACAAAAAAGATACCAACCCAACAACATGCAATTCAATGGGTCTGTTCAGTAATAACATTTATTTTGTGCACAAAATAATCAGGGTTCAGAATCTGTTAGATTTAATACTTAATGAATAGCACCCAGGGAAATAACTTTCTGTGGTGTTAATATTTTTATTGATGGCGCTTCCACAATTTTATGTTTTTGCCACGACACACTTTTTTTCATAAAACTGTAAATCTGAGTAATTATTATTATTTTTTTTTTTTTTTACCTTCCTCTAACAGACAGATGAAGTCTTCCTGGAAGCGCAGATTCAGAACATCACCACCTCCCCCATGTTTATGGAGAAAGTTTCCCTCGAACCCTCTATTATGTACAGTGTTATGGAACTTAATATTGTCTCCACAGGCGAGGACGGGTAATAAACTCTTGTGTTTTGGTCTGATTAGATTTTGCAGTCTCACTTTATTAACAGCTGTTTACTTTTGTGCCTTTTGTTAGAATTGTAAGATAAATAATTTTGAGAAATGCATTTCTATGGTGATGTACTGTACCAGTGTGCTATTGTAAACAATAAAATTAATTCATATATGTAGTCTCTCTTCCGTAAATACTGTAAACCTGTGCCATGTAACCCCCAAATTGCTGAAATGGAGACTTTATGGTCATGTCGGTTTTTATGGGATTTGTAAATCAGTAAGCATAAATGCTTTTTTCTGTATTTATATTTATGGGGCTTGTAAAAATATTCAGGATTAACCTCATGACTGTCTTGGCATCATATCAGTTCTAATAATGGACAATACACTGCTTAATTTGGCCGAAGTAAAGAGCAGATTACTGGGATGGCAAATTTACCTATGTATCATGTCAGTACATAGTAGCTCTCAAACTTATATTAATTAAACAGTAATGTACCTAATTATTATCTGAAGTAATAAAATGTTTAACACTATTTTAGAGTATCCACATTTGGAAAAATGTCATACTTGCAGCCGATGGACACACGCCAGTATTTATACTGCTTGAAGCCCAAACCTGAATTTGCAGAGAAGGCTGGGGTCATCAAAGGTGTTACAGTGATAGGCAAGCTTGACATAGTTTGGAAAACCAACCTGGGAGAAAGGGGTCGGCTTCAAACCAGCCAGCTACAAAGAATGGTAAGTCCTCTGTTTTAGAAAATGGCATAAGCATATCTGTAGAATACTGTATTATTGCCTTCCTAATGCTAGTTTAGCAAATTCAGTATTGTTGTGTTACTCTTAGTAGAATTCTAGCTGAACTTAGGGCTGCATTTCGACACCAGATAAGTAAGAGCACACTTGGCTGCAAAAGATGCTAAAATAACATTCAGCGCTGTAATGTCTAATTTTAATCTGTTTATCTGAACTTACGTAAATGTGTCAAGTTGAAACACTTAACAGTTGATTTGGTTAATAATAATATATTGCAGTATATTATTTTATTTGACCTAAGTTAAACTTGAAGTCTCATCCCTAAAGGACAAAACATGATGGTCTATTACACCTAATAAGAAAAACTGCCGTCTCAATTCTGCCCATTTATTTTTTTTCTTAACTATGGAAATTGATTTCAAGCACTTCGACAGTATAACTGGGATTACACAGCTACAGCATGTAACACACACTCGCATCAGTACTTTAGCTTTCTTTGCTTTCCTGGCAAAGCTTTCTTGAAATTTAGTTGGAAGCTAACTTTAGTCACTAAAGGCAGGAACAAACAATGCATGTGCAGAAGGTTGCAAAACCAGCAGCTGAATATGACAGGTGGTGTCAGCTGAAGTTTCTTGCCTTTCCACTTTCTCTTTGCATCAGTCTGTCAATTCTAAATGAGATGTAAACCAGCATCAAAGCACCCCTATTAGCTGGAGTTGGAGAGACCGTTCCAGATGGTAGTGTTGCCCGACCACTTGATTGCAATGAAGATGCTTACAATTAGCAATTTTTTCATATTAAACTTTGTTTTTTTACTCTATTAGAATGTCAAATCCAAAATGAAACCAAATGCTGAACTTAGTTTAGAGAAAGTAATTTAACAATTGGGTCATGCACTGGAAGTATAGGTATTTCTGTCTCCATTTGTTTATAGACACTAGCTAAGGGCTAAAACATTCCAGTAATAATTTGAAGATTATAAGTTATAGTTTAATAATTTTGGTGCTGGTTCATCCTCATTACTTTGCTATACTGATGTACATAAACAGTATAACTCTCAGAAGACTCGGTTCTTCTGAAATTGGAGGCCACACGCGCATCACGCTATGAATCTTTAACAGGAAATTCTACAGTTCACTGGGCCCATTTTGTAATTAAAAGGTAAATGTTTCTAGTACTACTATAGTTGTATTGTCAGAAAATGAGAAATATTTAATTTTTGACCTTCCTATATTCATATTGTAAGGCTCCTGGTTATGGTGATGTCAGACTTTCTCTGGAACTGATACCTGACACTGTCAATCTTGAAGAACCGTTTGATATCACCTGTAAAATTACAAACTGCAGGTAATGAGGCTTGCTTCTTAACTTTCCTTGGTATCTAACACTGTGTATTGCTTAACTGTCTAATTGTTTGACGTTGTGCAGTGTTTATTTAATCATATTCACTGCTATTGACAAGCATCTGTAACTGCAGGCTTGCATTGTGGTAATGGTAAAGCTCTTAGAAGTTTTGTTAGTTAAATGTTCCTTCTGCTACTCTTACAAACTAATTAAACTAATTCATTTTATGTTCTATACTGTATAAACCTGTTCATATCAGACAAAGCTAGTTTCATAACGGTAATTATTTAAGATTCTTGTAAACTTTTCAAATTCTGGGCAATGTTGAATGAAACTGAAGTTTTATGTTGTAAACAGTTTCATATACTGTAATTGTCCTTAATTTGATTTGCATACAACTTTGCAATTGCAAACCTCACTAAAATTAGGTTTCAAGACTTTTTTCAATTTTTTTGGTGGGTAGAAAGCAAGAGATATTGCGGCCTAAAAGTCATTCTGCAGCCAAAACAGCTATTTCCATCCTTGGCCACACTTTAACACCATCCCAGTACCATAAGCCATTCTCAGCCTGGATTCTTAGAAGCACACTGAAGTGCTTGCAGATAAGTGCCCTCTAAACTCATCTCCCATTCCATGCTCTGCACTGGAATTAATTTTTGCTAAGCTTTTTGAAAATATATGTAATATTGGCACAAAATTTGCTTGTGGCAAAACATTTCTTTCACTGTTTTTTTTTTTTTTTTTTTTTGAAATGTAAAAATTTTTTTTTTTTGCTGCAAATTGAACTTTGTACCTATTGTTTTGCTCATCACTAATTATTGGTTTATTTTCTTTGTTATACATAAGATATTGGTTTCCAGGTCTGTACTCTCCTTTTGTTTTGTTGTTACCAACTACAGATGTAGCAAATTCCCTAGTATGCATCCTAGTCACCATCTTGTTTATGGACCTGTGTCACTGTGACAGTTTTAAACTGTATTAAATCTGCCCTGAAATAACTTGAATTTCTTTACTTAGCAGTGAGAGGACTATGGATTTGGTTCTGGAAATGTGCAACACAAACTCTATCCACTGGTGTGGAGTTTCAGGAAGGCAACTGGGGAAGCTGAATCCGAGTTCCTCTCTCTCACTCACTCTCAAGCTCTTATCTTCAGTTCAGGGCCTCCAAGTAAGAATTCTTTATTATACAGGCAATATTTTTAAGTAAATAAAAATTTATTTTTTTTCAGTTTAGTGGGTATGCTTTACTTTATCCTGTTTAAACCACAGATTACATTAGGAATAATAATAGCAACAAGAAACGAGTCTGAAGTAACAATAGAAAAAAACTACATCATGGAGCCTTAGATATGAGATTTCTTTGGAAATTCTCCATTTATTTATATATGGACTATTAAAAAGGAAGATTCTCAAGTTATTCAAGTGTGTGTGTGTGTATATAATATATATATATTTATATAGTGTATTTTACTAGTATTGAGTATCACTGAATCACTTACATTTTCAAGTCAACTATAGAAGTTTAATGACCCATGAAAGGAGTAAAAACTGAGCTCTGCAAATTCAATGGGCAAACATTTCAGCACTTCTTTGGTAAATGATTTAATCCGGAATCTGTATCTAGATGTATTCGTAACCTCAATCAGGTTAAGTGCTTTAGTGCTAAAACATTTGTTGTTCACATGTTAAATCAACAGAATAAGACAAGGAATTAACAGTGTGTTTCACATTACTTTTTCACTTTATAATAACCTCTTTTTCTTTTATTTTCTAAATCTCTTTTCCAGAGTATATCTGGCTTAAGGCTTACAGATACATTTTTGAAAAGAACTTATGAATATGATGATATCGCCCAAGTATGTGTAGTATGTTCACATATGAATCCGGATAGCTGAAGTTTGTCATGTTTTAACCATTAACTTGGATCTCACTGGACCAACATTGGAACCTTCTGAATCATCAGCTGCATTTATCATTTTATTAAAAAATGTTAATGTTACTGATTTTAAAATATTGAATGTTTTAAATATATGGGCATATAAATTATATATTAATTTTAATGTGAATAAACTATTGCTACATTTATCTGTTCTACCTTTATAGGTATGAGAGGTTAAACGATGACTTGAGAATTTGTCAATATCACAAAACACTTTGATTTTTGTCTTGAAGAAAACTGTTTCTTGTACCAACATGAGCTGAGCTGTTCTATTTTAAACATTAGTTTTTAAATTGGTTTATTTTTTGCTATCAGTACTTCTTTAATTAAGAATAAATATACAGTACTAGAGTTATACCACTCCATTGCTACAGAGAAAACTTTCCACATTCTGCTGTGATACAAAAGAAGTCAACAAGTTGGATCTCAAATTAAGTGTCATGTTTTTCATATTCAGCAAATGTTACTGGGATTGTTGGTATTTGTGTTAGGCAACCAGTCCTTAGGCAGGAAATGGCTTCTTTAAGTCATGCAAGTATTTTCACGTTATGAAATGTGGGGGTTGCACCAGTCTAAGGTGCTGTGTTGTCAGCACTATATATGTACTGCTCATCACCAAGAAAACAAAACGCTAATGTAGGTTTACCACTCCTATGTGATCCTGTTTGCTCCTAGTTCTGTCATTTACTGTTTTCCATTTCTTTTACCACAGCCAATTGTTCAGATACAAAATAATGTGCCCTACATAAAATGGAAAACAGAAATCTTCTGATATGTGTGAACCTTTGATTCAGATTTTAAAGATTATAAATGAGATGTTAAAAACCAAATATTAAAGAATTTCAGCAATTCGGATTTCTTTATTTATATACTGTATATCCATATTGGCCAGGAAAAAACATGCCAGATTTGTCAAGTCAGTGTTTTAGCTGAATGACTTGCAAGTAATGCATTCATCCTACCATTTATTCAAATGACACCTTCAAGACCATACAGCACTTTGGAAATACTGGGCGTAGTAATAATTGGACCTGTGGTGATCAGTCAGGTGCTAAGTAAGTATGAATTCATGATTTACTAACAAAAGATTAGAGTTATACACAGGATTGGCAGAGCTGATTATCTTTAACATTTGTGCAGTGCTTGGGAAACCCCCATTTTGTATGCACCTAGCAAAAAATGCATCAGTCTGGGGTGTACTTTAGCATGCCAATTCAGGATACACAAATTTAAGATGTACTCTTTGTGACCAGCTTGACCGGAAGAAAAACTTCGCAAGATGCTATGAAAGTTTTTTTTTTTTTTGAACAGGTAAACTACGTTTATAGATTGGCGAGTGTCTTGAGGTACTGTATTTTGTGCTGTCTACTTTCTGGGACTGTCATTAACTGTCTGCAAAGCTTCATTTATCCCTTCATGACTACATTCTGGGGTTTAGTGTTGTTTACTTGTAGCCAGAGGAGTGAAAACCAATGTTACTGTGTCAGTGGGTGCCTTGTATGACATCCCAGCTATTTAGCCATGCCTGACTCATGCCTAGGATGGACTACTGAAGCCTCCTGGCGAGGCTCCTAAACTGTGTTATCATACTCTTCCATAATGCAACAGCTTGTTTGTCTTTTTATAATCCTGAATGAAATTCCCAATTTTGTGATCCTCTTCTGGATGCCTGGGATTCAAATCTTGGTGTAAGTAGATTGAGAGTTGGAGTGCACAATGCTTCTCAGCCCTGGCCCTGCAGTGTTAGAATAGATTCCTGACTGCCATTAAAAAAGGCAAATCCAGCTTTAGTTGCAGAAAAATCCAAAACCTCATACTCAGATTTAACATGCCGAACCTACCATAATGCACATTAATGTCTTATCACGTGTATTATAAAATTTTGCATAACTGTACATACTTATTGTCAATAGTGTACTTCTGAATTAGTTTTCTTATATGAAAATCTGATATATTTTGACTTGCACTAGTAGGATAATTTTGCCACTTTATCAGTGATTTTGTGCATATATTCCTTGTATTTATGCTTTTGATGTGGACTTCGATTAAGATCTGCTAAATAAACTAATGTTAAAAAAACCTACTCTGAATCCATTCTTTTCTTGTCTTTAGTGTCCAAAAATGTATGTTATTTGCCACACTTATTCCACATATTAGTGCAGGTGTGTGGTCTGAACTGTACTATATACTAAATTGAATGTGTCACTTCCACAAAGCACTGTGCCATAAAATTAAGAGAACATCAACAGTGCACTTAAAATAGCTAATCAAATAAATAATATTGAAGAAGAACTGGGAGTGAAACTCTTCAAGTAGGATTTGCATAAAAAAAAATGTGGATGCAAATGGATGGTGCAGATAGCATCTGTTAAATAACTGGACAGATACACGTGCTGTCAAATCGGGACATCTAAAGTCTTTAAGCGGCTGCTATTTTAGACTGTAAGAGGAAAAATGAAATCTAAAGGAAATCCAATTTTTGTGTTTTTCCTTTTATTCGACATACTGCTTCTGAATGAAAATAAATGCATATGCAGGTATGTTTCCATGATGCAAGCTGCCAGGCCCTAAGTGTGACCAACTAAGAGCAGGAATTCAAACATTTTTAGGATCTTTCTTGTACACGCAGAATCTCTATATATAATCTTCATTTGGATCTTGATCTTTGTTTGTCCGCGAATGAATTAGAAGAAGCACTAGATGGCAGTAGAGAGACAGCTAAAACATAGGCATTGCATTAAGAATCTCCTCCAGGCTTATACTGTACTACTGAAGACTGTAGTACTCCAGTCACACCTCAAAACACAGACATTCAAACTAAACAAATTGTTGTACTTTAACTAAAGAGATCTTCATTTAGATCTTGAACTTTGTTAGTCCGCGAATTCCACGCATGCGTAGACCACCTTCCAGTTTAGTACATTGTTGTTACTCACGGATGTCAACAATGTGCCGGAATAACGAAAGGGGTGGTGGACAGTGTTACGCTGGTTAGCTCCTGAGGCCTGGTTAGAGAATGAGATTGCCAAAGATAAAAGGTACGTGCCTACATAACATATGAATGAAAGAAAGACAGTGGGTAAAATGAATTACAACGTAACAGCACATTCCGGAAATTATTATTGTTACGTTGTAGCCGGTGAGTGCTGGAGTGCTGCGCATCTCACAGTTGTACCGTGCCTTGCTCACATGTCAGTGAAGTGATCCCTATTTATGCTTTAAAGAGCCTGGATACCTATGTGTCCCCCTTTTATAACCATTGCTCCGTGTATATTGCCTTACTCTTTGGATTGCCACAAAGCAACCTGCGAGATTGGAGAAAAGTTGAGAAGACATTGTGAGAGGAAACGATAGCATTGTGAAAACGAGACGGACTATGAACGGACACAAGCAGAAATGCTCCTACACCACCACATAATTACTATTCGGACAGTGATTCCGAGTAGGCCGTTTCTTTTGAATCAATGTCCAAGGGTTTTCTTTTGTAATTTTGTTTCCCTTATAAAAATCATAATGCTGCGCGACGAAGGCCCAGTTCACGACTGGCAGCCGTGTTTAAACAGGGAGCCCATCACAGACAACTTTAACACACGCAACGTAGTTGGGCGCACATGGCTAGTTCCAAATAAAAGCACAAGAAATTAAGCAGTTTTGACAATCCGTGTTTTCACCTATCTATGGACGGTGCTCTCTCCCTTCAAACATACTGTTAATATTTTTAAAATAATTAGAATTACACAATATTGAATTAATAAAAAAGAACAGGAAAGTCTGAAATCTGAACCACAGCTTGACTTTATGTACAAATATTTAAAAGTGGGCAACATGAAAAATGCCGTCATTATTTTTTCCTTACAAAGTTACCTCGAGCTATGTGTTTTTGGGATTGGAATGCAATTACTCATATTTTATAGTGGGTCTTGTCCATATGGAAAGTCACCCCTTAACCCCCTCTATACTAATCGTGAATTATTTCAAAATGACCTTTGGTAGAGTAAGATTTTCAGTGTTCTAATAATATTTAATGTGATCTTGTTTATATTATAGAGTATGGAAAACTGACTACTGAAATGTGCACATTATACTTGAAATCAGACAAATCATCTTTGTTTCTCTATTTTGCCAGCCAAAAATTTCTTGCTTATAATGTTAGTGCATTGCATGAATTTGGCAATATGGCAGTTTAAACAGGGAAATCTAAGAATGCACTGGAATTACAAACTGTTGTCAAATAACATGGAAGAAAAACATAAATGGCTTACCACACATTTTATCTTCCAAAATTAAAGGCACCAGAGTTGTTCTTGTTATGAACTTAAGAGTTCCTAAGCGCAAAAGTCCCAATAATTGCTCAAAATGCCCACTAGAGGGAGAACACTGGCTAGTCACATAAAAAGGGCAACAAAGAAGCTTTATAAATGAAAACATTTATTTTACAAAAATGCTATGGAATACAAAAATAAGCTCCAAGGGGCAAAAGGCACAGGAGGCAATGTCTCCAAAATTGGCAATCCAAATAGTAACTTTAGTCCCAATACAAAATCCAAGAGGCAAAGACAAAAAAACCAATAGTTTAAAACATCCAAAATACTGCCAAAAGCACAGAATAAACTTAGAATGCCATCTCACAACACCATCTGGAATGAACCACAAGGGACTGTGGCTTGTCCCTACCTTTATTGGGCTGAGGGCAATCCCTTGACAGTGATGGGCACTGCCTCTTGGGGGACCACCCACAGAACATAAAAGGAAGACACACAGATACATCAAAACTAACAGAAACCAAACAGACTGAAAATGGCATTTGAACCCCTGAACTTTACATTTGAAAGTTACAATTTAAAGATGAGTAGAAGAATGAAAATAAAAAGGTGAGAAACTAAAAAAACAAATGCAAACTACAAGGTGTGCAGGGTGTTTGCTGGGTCTGTTCCCTAATAAACAGAAAGCAAGAATGGGATATGCTGTTAATTTAACACAAAACCTGTTATAAAAGGAACACTGTTATATGCTATTAATGAAAACAAAACACAGTTAGGAAAGAAATTTTGATATGTTTTGAATATTCAAATTATGAGCCAAATAGCTGTAAATTACACTGAGTTATTTGTCAAGATGGATTTCTGGTTGAAAAACCCTGAGGCTCTGAGGGATCAAAAAACTGCACGTTACAGGGAATGACGTTTCAGTTTCATTCCATCATTGTGTTTTTTTTTGTTTGTTTATTTATTTAAACTTCACATCCTGATGATGAACAATGTGATCACAGGTATTTTTTCCTTTTTCTTGTAATGGTGTTGATTAGCCCAGGATGCACAATTCATTTTGAATAACAATAAACCTTCCATTCAAGTACACTGTGCACTGTCATTGAATCAAATTTTCTGAAGAAAGTCCCAGAGCAAAAAGCTGAGTACATGCTCAATATTCTTTATCAAAATAATGATTTGTGGCTCTCTTTGAAGAGTTTCTAGACACTCCTAACCCAACCAAGAGATGTTCTGCAACACTGAGCACTGTCAGAGCAGTGAAAATCGCGGCATATTTTCTCCTGCTGGAAGTAGAGTTCGACAATCCAAAGACATATGACCCTATTTTGTGTGGAAGACTACAGAAACACATTTACTATTCCTGTCTGTGTCTCCAGTATCTTCAGCCTTTCACATCTGATCTCATAAACCCATGGAGCCTTTTGCCTTGTGTTTGGCTAGCAGTGACATTCCACAACACAGCCCACTTTCACATTCAGCAGTGTAGCCCATTGAGTTGTAAAATGCTTCTATTTTGACCGTCTCAGATAACAGTTATTACTGTTATGCATTTTTGTGATGTTTCCTGAAGTGTAAAATTACTTTCAGAAATGCTCTGAAGTATGTCCCATTCTTAAAAATCCAGCCTCAGTATCCCCTGCTCTACAACTCTGCATGCCCAATTCACCTGGCCAACTCACTTGGTCACTCTGATGGTCTATTTGGCCTCAAGTCCCTTTTACCCCCAGCTCTTCCTGGCTGACTTGTTATACCCATCCAATGCTGAATGTGGTCTAGGCAGGGTCACTACAAAGGAACCATATCTGAACAGACCCGTTAATAACATGGGCCAACGAGAGCTTCACTTATTGGTTTATGTCGAAAAACTAATGTATACACATAAAATATGGGCATAACCAAAAAAAATGCTATTTTATAAAGCACCTTTCAATGTGAACATCCTTCTAAGACTACAGATCATCTGTTAATATCTTTTTCATTGCAATCTGCAGTTCAGCAAGTCAAATGGTGGGACTGATGTAGGCCAGAAAAGCCTGAACGCAATGTGTTAATAATACTCAAGCATCGGCTGACTGGGGACTGTACAAGCATGACTGACCGAACATTCACATGCACAATGACTACCAGGCACTCATCCAAGGGAGTTACTTTGTATTTATTCAATTGTTTTCAATGCTGCAGAACACCAGTGATGATCTCTCTCAGTCTCATCTTGATTTAGATGTGGCATCACTTGGGACTCAGTGCTGGGACCAGGACTATGTTTCCCACATGTTGCTATTAAGATTTGTAAGTCTTGAGTACTAACAACATTCAGCTGTACATAACCATAAAACATAATGCTATTATATGTTTCATTATCTATTTTAGTGGAGGTAAACAAATGTATGACAGAAAATGTTTCATCCCTAGATTAAAAAAAAAGATTTTCTTTTATTATGTGAAAATTCAAAAATATATAAACAATAGTGCCAACTCTTAAACTTCTCTAAAACAACACGCAACAGATAGGCTCATCATAAGTACACAACCATTAGTCATTGCCAAAATTTAACAGAAATAACTGCATTTTTCAGCTTAAAACAAAACAAAAATAAAGTGCTTACATTCTAATGTATAGCAGAAAAATGTCAGTCTATAACCAAACAGAATTAATTACTGTAATAAAACAACTGTAGAAGGACAAGACATCCAGAACTCTGAACTGACCTACCTCCCAATATTAGAGAAGTCCCGTCAGTGTCTGACATGCTGTTTTAGCCTAGAATATTCTGACACATGTGGATTGATATTTCTGACTTTTTCCTTTTCCTTTTCTTCCATCCCTGTGTTAAACAGCAGTACCTTGGGTCATTGCCACTTTGACTAAACTGTCGCCCCTGGCTTTGGGAGAGAATCTCTTTGTGGATGGGAGACAATGTAACTGTTAGATACAAATTATATCTTTAGAAATATTCTGGAAAATTATCTACCCCTGTAAACTAACAGCTTCAAAGCCATTTACCATAATAAATGAACCAAGGAAACTAAAGTTTACTCCCACACATGTGTCATGGGAAAATATAGCACTTTTAAGTATTTAATTACTTTTACATATTGGTGTCCAGAAACAACAACTGTGAAAAAAAATTACCAATGGATAGTGAAGAGCACTCAGTGACGTTCCCAGGCTTTATTAGAGAAACATTGGAGTCAGCCCCGGCAGCGCCTTCTGATACACACTGAAGTTTTTCTAACATTAAATTTTTTCTCAATATTGTCTGGAAGTTCATGCGATAATAAGACACTGCAAGTAACAGTATTGTGAAAAGGTCAATAATGTTGTAATTGAATTATTTTTTATAATTGAATTATTTTTTATTTCCTAAAACAATATAGGAATTTAAGAATTCACATCAAAATACAGGTACATTAATTACATTGTAATAACAATATAGATATGGTGTAATTACACATTATGTACTATACCTTGTACATTATATGCAAATAGTAAGAACTAGCTTTCCTGAAACTGTAATGATATCATGTACAGTTATTAACATATTGAAAGTTGTTCTTGTATAATTATTGTTAAAGTGTACCATTTTGATATGAGCGTGAGATCATTTGTATTAACTGTATTTCTCCACAAGGAACTTAACTTGACCAGGGTTAGTAACTGGCATCTAGACATGTTATCGAGTAAGTAGTAGCACAAATAGTGAACTCATTGCTAGAACATATAAAAACATATAAAACTATTGTTAAATGTGTTTTCATATTATGTGATGACATCAGCCTTCTCTGTTGATTATAAGTTTACTACAATACCCTGAATACAATATACCCATCCAAGAGATCAAACCTCTAGCAGAAGCTACCATTTCATACTGTCTGCCATAATATACATGTGCTTCTTTATAAAAACAATTCCCACATTTCACTACTGCTACTGATGGTGGTGTCCTCTAGAAAATGACAGTACAAAATGGTCAATTATTTCATAATATCTTCAGCTTCTATTCCTGAAAAAGAAAAAGAGCAACATGAAATGAAATTAGGTCACATCCCCAGATATTCACTTCTACCCAATATGATTATATCTATTAAAAAATTATTCACCACCCATCAAGTGCTGACTTACTTAAATTGAAAATCTCCACCAATTTGCAAAGTATACAGAGTTTGGGACAATTACTGTCACAGTCTTTGAACCTAACACCAACCTGATGACACAAATATATACTGTGTATTTTTCACTGAAGGTAAAAGAGGGTAACAATTCTAGCCACCCAGCTCTCTCACTGTAGCTAAAAAGGTACCATGTGCCCTTTCAAAAGGGCACCTCTTGTTTAATCTCTTATTTTGTGTCTATCTTTTAATGGCAGACTTCAGACATAATATGTCCCTACTAATAAGCCAATCTTCAGTTCCTCTTGTAAATATTGTTCATGTTTGCATGCTCCTGGTTGCATACTGATTATTTATACTCCATCCAGGGAACACTTCTGTATCAGGATCTGACTTAACATTAAAAGCTATTTAAACACATTTTACACAGACACCTTTCTTAACACATTATTAAATAAGAGTTAACTCATAGAAGCCAATCAATAGAGGGACACCACCTATGAACTACCTATTAACCATCTTTGTTTTTCACAAAATAATTTACATATGTAGAACCAGATCAAAGGGAATATTTGTATCTCACTACTATGAAATTAAAATGGATTTGGAACCATTTGTGCAAGATCTAACTTGCTAGACTCAGTCATTGCAAAGTTTGTGTGCCCAAAGAATTTTCTGTTGTGTGTGCCATTTAATAGGTAACTCAAATAGCTTTTTTTAAAGAACAAAAATTTTTGTGAGTTCTGTTCAATAACACTATGTATTTAAATAATATATACAAATAACACTATAATATTACATTGGTGTCAGGAAAAAATTAACTACTATTATTGTGGCAATAAAATGCATTAAATCATCATGCACCAAATATTCTGGGCCACAGACATGACAAAATGGAGTGAAACGCCATCATCTAACATTAGATGAATTAAACTAGTTTTGGGGTATCTGTCTTCTCAAAACATTATGTCTTATCCTTGTGGGGTTTTTCATTCATTTGACTTAACAGACATACTCTTTATCTCAAACTATGCCCTTATGGATGCAAGGTAACTTCACATTCTCTAACCCTCTCAATCCAATTCAGGGACATGATGGGGCTAGAGTTTATCCCAGAAGTACTGGATGCAAGGCAGAAACCAGCACTGGATCGGGAGTCAATCCATCACAGGGCTTATCCATTTACATGCCCACAATCACACTGTACAATTTTGATTATCTGTTATTCCAACCCACACACCTTGGTTGATGTGGGAGAAAGAAAATTGCAAGAACAAAGTGAATGTGAGAACCCCTGATGAACTATGACTGGACACAAGACTCTTAAGGTTAAACCCAAGTTAACATCCAATTCCAAAGAGAAGTGTTGGAAATATTAACCATGAAGAACTAATAAATATATACTGTACTTTAAAGGCTTTCTCTTATTTATCTATAATAACAGACCTACTGAATGTGTGCAGTCTTAACTTCAGTATCAGCAAAAACGTACACCTGGCAAGTCAGTGACTGAAAGTGTTTGAAAATGTCTTGAAATGATGTAGAAAATTGTGCATATGACTGAAACACAAGTACAAGAAAACGTGAGCATAGCTAAGTACACATTACATGGTCAGACCCTCTGAATCTAGTTCATGGTCACAGGGTCTAAAGCCCCTTTCAATAGCATTTGGTGCAGGGCAGGAACAACCCCGGATATGGTGCCTGTCTACCAAAGAGCTCACTCAGGCACACAAACACCTTCACACTGGGACAATTTTAAATCACCAGTTAACTTCTACAATTGGAGATGTTTGATGAAAATCCATGCAGACACAGGAAGAATATACAGATTCTGTACTAACGATGACCAGGCAAAGAATTTAAACACAGGAAATTGGATCTCTGAGGCAGCAGTGCTAAGCACTCTTTGAACGTGCCAACCACCAGGTCATTACGAGGATGAAAAATGCTGTATTCAGATCTAAACAAAAATATTTAACAAAATAAAGGGAAATAAAATTACAGTAATGTGAGATTGAAAAAAACGTTTCATATCATAAAAATGTCTTTAATAACAACAAGAAAACATTATCTAAAAAGCTGATTGAAAAAATGGTAGTGTAAAAACTTCAAGAAGTCATCATAAAATAACCATAAAAATTGGTACTATTTAGACAAAACTAAACATTTTTTCTCAATATTAATCACTTAACTAACTACAAGTACAGCATTTTACACTTTAACAGTTAAACACGTAACAGGGAAAAATGTCCTTGACCAGGAAATAAATAGACAGACTTGAATGATCAAATATACAGAAATGCTTGTTACTGACATCTAGTGGAAAAACAGTGAATTGAACTCTTGAACATTCCTCCTTTCTTTTATATTCAAGTTTATTGTAATTTGTGAATAGTACAATAAATTCATGCTTGCATGTGTCTTCAAGACAGATGATAAAAACACGATACAAATAAACAGAAAGTACATTTAGCATGCAACACATATATACAATTATATACATTATGAATTTCTAAGTTATATATTTATACACACTGTCATTTTACAGTATTTAAATTCTTATGATTAACCATATGGCAACCTTACAATTTATGGATAGAAACAATCCTTGAATCTACTGGTGTGAATGCCAATGGCCCTGTACAATTTTCCAGAAGGGAGGGGTAAGAAAAGTAGCTGTGTAGTATGGGTGAGGTATTTAATTATCCTGTTTGCGTTTCTAAGGCAGAGAATGCTGTACAAGTCCTAAAAAAAAGGAAGCTAAGCACAGGTAATATTCCATGACATCTTCACTACACTCTGTAGAGTTTTATGTTAGTGATTAAAGCAGATGCCATGCCAGTGTGGATGGACTCTACTGTACTGTGCATCAGTAGACAATTGTGAGAACAGATGGGGAAATGCAAGCTGGCCTCAAATGTCTGAAGAAATGGAGGCTCTGGTAAGCCTTTTTGACATGAGGGAAAAAGTGTTGCACCCACTTCATCTCCATCAGTATTGGTGATCAGGCTTATGATAGTAATGTCATTAGCTTTGCTGTTTCAGCTGTGTCAAATGCTACACTTTAATCTATGAACAGGACCTTGGCATAACTGTTTGCATTATACAGATGTGCCAGGATATTATGAAAAAGGATATGGCATCCTCTGTGGACCAGTTGTAGTGATATGCAGATAATCACAGCTATCTGGAATATTCTGTTTAATGTGTTTGAGTCCCTCAAAGCACTTCATCAAAATTGGAATGAGGGCCACTGGTCTATACTCACTTAGTTCACTATGTTTTCTTAGGCAAAGGAAAAATTGTCCTTTTGAAGTGGAAAAGGAAAAAAATATTCTCTCAGTGAAGTATTAAATACAGTGGAGGAAATAATTATTTGACCACTCACTGATTGTGTAAGTTTGTCCAATGACAAAGAAATGAAAAGTCTCAGAACAGTATCATTTCAATGGTAGGTTTATTTCAACAGTGGCAGATTGCACATCAAAAGGAAAATCGAAAAAATAACTTTAAATAAAAGATAGAAATTGATTTGCATTTCATTGAGGGAAATAAGTTTTTGAACCCTCTAACAAAAAAAAGACTTAATACTTAGTGGAAAAACCCTTGTTTGCAAGCACAGAGGTCAAACGTTTCTTGTAACTGATGACCAAGTTTGCGCACATTTTAGGAGGAATGTTGGTCCACTCCTCTTTGCAGATCATCTCTAAATCCCTAAGGTTTCGAGGCTGTCTCTGTGCTACTCTGAGCTTGAGCTCCCTCCATAGGTTTTCTATTGGATTAAGGTCCGGAGACTGACTAGGCCACTCCATGACCTTAATGTGCTTCTTCTTGAGCCACTCCTTTGTTGCCTTTGCTGTATGTTTTGGGTCATTGTCGTGCTGGAACACCCATCCACGACCCATTTTCAGTTTCCTGGCAGAGGGAAGGAGATTGTCGCTCAGGATTTCACAATACATGGCTCCGTCCATTTTCCCGTTAATGCGATTAAGTTGTCCTGTGCCCTTAGCAGAAAAACACCCCCAAAGCAAAATGTTTCCACCCCCATGCTTGACGGTGGGGACGGTGTTTTGGGGGTCATAGGCAGCATTTTTCTTCCTCCAAACACAGCGAGTTGAGTTAATGCCAAAGAGCTCTATTTTGGTCTCATCAGACCACAGCACCTTCTCCCAGTCACTCTCTGAATCATTCAGGTGTTCATTGGCAAACTTCAGACGGGCCTGCACATGTGCCTTCTTGAGCAGGGGGACCTTGCGGGCCCTGCAGGATTTTAATCCATTGCGGTGTAATGTGTTTCCAATGGTTTTCTTGGTGACTGTGGTCCCTGCTAATTTGAGGTCATTAACTAACTCCTCCCGTGTAGTTCTAGGATTCTTTTTCACCTTTCTCAGAACCATTGACACCCCACGAGGTGAGATCTTGCGTGGAGCCCCAGAGCGAGGTCGATTGATGGTCATTTTGTGCTCCTTCCATTTTCGAACAATCGCACCAACAGTTGTCACCTTCTCTCCCAGCTTCTTGCTAATGGTTTTGTAGCCCATTCCAGCCTTGTGCAGGTCTACAATTTTGTCTCTGACATCCTTGGACAGCTCTTTGGTCTTTCCCATGTTGTAGAGTGTGGAGTCTGCTTGATTGATTGATTCTGTGGACAGGTGTCTTTTATACAGGTGACTAGTTAAGACAGGTGTCCTTAATGAGGGTGACTAATTGAGTAGAAGTGTCTAACCACTCTGTGGGAGCCAGAACTCTTAATGGTTGGTAGGGGTTCAAAAACTTATTTCCCTCAATAAAATGCAAATCAATTTCTATCTTTTATTTAAAGTTATTTTTTCGATTTTCCTTTTGATATGCAATCTGCCACTGTTGAAATAAACCTACCATTGAAATGATACTGTTCTGAGACTTTTCATTTCTTTGTCATTGGACAAACTTACAAAATCAGTGAGGGGTCAAATAATTATTTCCTCCACTGTATGCCACTAAAGACGTCAGGCTAATTGGTTTCTACAGGTTTTTAAAACACTCCTTGAAATTCCATCTAGGACAGATGCCTTGTTTACACTATTTTTTTATGGGTCAAACAGTTATAAGTTGTTTAACTTTTTCCTTTCCTGTGCAAAATTCATATAACACCATTGTGTGCAAAAAATAAGAAGAAACTCTGAGCATGAATTATACACTTCCCTTTTTGTTATGTTAATTTGTGAGACCAATAAACAACACATTTGCATTTCCATAAAGTTCAATTTACCGTTCATGCACCACAACAACCCTTCCCCCAATTCCATACTCCAGATTTTAGTTATTATTATTACAGTACATGGTTTTTTATCAGCAGGCTGCAATCAGCCCCTTGTACTGACAACAGTTGTAGCTATGCATCCATAATACAAAAACACTTTTTTTGGAAGTGATGTGCAAATACCAGATTGTGATCTAGAAAATCTTGTATTACTCGTATATCACAGTAGTGTCCAAAGTAATACAACACTGATTGTAGAGATTTAAAAGAAAAGGACGTGTATGAAGGGTAGACCAGAATAACCTGTCTACAAAAGTGTTGTTCAATTTTAAGTTCAAGCAGAAGAGTTTAGAGCTTTAAGGAAGTGAAATCCTAAAATTCTCTGCACAATCATCAATTATTCAACCCGAAACAGCCTAACTACAGGGTCACAGGAGCCAATCCCAGGGCACAAGGCAGGAAACAAACCCCAGGCAGGGCACACACACACACACACACCAAGCACACACTAGGGACAATTTGGGATCGCCAATGCACCTAACCTGCATGTCTTTGGACTGTGGGAGGAAACCGATGCTGACACGGGGAGAACATGCAAACTCCACGCAGGGTGGACCCGGGAAGTGAGCCCAGGTCTCCTAACTGCAAGGCAGCAGCGCTACCCACTGCGCCACCATGCCGCCCTCTGCACAATCAGGTCAGGTAAAATTTGTAATTCTAGAGAAAAAAAAACCTTAAATAACTTTGGCTAGATATTCTTTAAAATTGTAAAAACAACTGAAGAAAATAAGTATACATTTTTCAGATTATGTTTGAATAATGTATGTAATTTTTTTATAGTTCTACAGGCTTATCACAAAATGGACAGTGATCAGATACAAAAAGAGGTCACTTCAGCTCTGAACTGAGTCTTAAAAGTAAAAATTATTAGGTGATGCATCTACCATTTACACCTGAAATAGGAGTCAGATAAGAATAGTATAGTACATAAGAAATTAATGAATCTCAAGTCAAGTTTATTGTCATGTGTACACAGTACAATAAAATTCTTACTTGCTTGAATATCCGGATGATTTCAAATAATATGAAAAAGAGATTTTTGGTTTAATGAAAACAAATATTGGAGTATGGAATGGTAACAGTACATTAAACCACTTAGGGAAAAAGAAAAGTAATTAATTTGGTAGTTAATAATGCATTTTCTTGATCGACAACAGAGTCATTGACAAAAAAAAGCAAGTAATTTAATTGTATTGAGTATAATCAAATTGTGGAACAGGATTTTGATTAAATGTCACAAGGAGAGCAAAGAATAGTGTTTGAAGATCTACAAGATGGCAGATAGCCTATAGATTTTTAACTAAAAGTAAGGAAGGACCAACTTAACATATAAGACAGTATAGACTTCTATCAAACTGCTATGCCTGTTCATTAATGATTTTTTTTTTGTAACGAGATTTTTTAGGCACACTTCTAGGAACTATGATTAAGTTTCATGACCAGGCTGGTTATTCAGCAGTAACTCAACATTACATTAGACAGAAGTAGCTTGTGCATACAATCAAAGTCATTAATATATAAATCATTCATAATTGCACAGGAGAGACCATAATTTTTCCAAAAATTACAGTACAAATATTAGAATATGCATGAACCCAAGTGAAAAACAACACATTCATAGCAACAGAATGTAGTTAATTGTAGAAACAAGGCTTGTGCTAGTATTGGATGCAAAGAAGGTGCCAAACAATGTCAGATTAATTCACACATGCCAGGTTTGCCCATCGTGGATGACACAGACAATTGTGAGCACAGACAATCCTAAACAGGACCTACTGAGGGAGCTCCACACAAGGTCAGTTATCATTTTTGTCTTTCTCTGCCTTGCTGCATGTGTATCACGGTGTTTGCATTACTTACACTATATGCGCATGTTTCATCTGTACTGTTGATGCTTACTTCTGCTTGTGGTATAGCAGGTCCATGGTTCAGAAAAAGGCAGACGATTTTTAAATAATTAAATAATTTGCTGGCTCGATCTCCATGGGTATGCATGCTCAGGGAGTTGGTGGAGCAATTGGGGAGAGACACACACCTACACATGAGGGTGAAGTCTGTTTTAGTTGCTTCATCTGAAGTGCACGATTGAGATGCTGAGCCCACGGAGGCATATAAGGAAGAGCCGGCACGAGAAATGGGGAGGAAAACAACAAACGAGCTCAGTAGAAACAGAAGAAAGGGACAAAAGTAAGAAAACAGAGTAACCAGCTAGCGATTGAGTGACTGGAGAAAGAAAGGACGGAGGTTAAAAGGAATGGAAAGAAAAAATGTGGAGACAAGACACAGAGAGGAGATGGAGAGCTTGTGTAGGATAGAATGGAGGTAGGTGGTCTGGGGTGGAGCCTCAGGGTGAGAAGCCTGAGGCTCAAGGAAGGGAGATCCTGTGGAATGAATGCCAGGGAGCAGAAGTGGCCCGATTGACGGTGTCTCCCACAAAGGCTGAATATGAGCAGCGGGAGAAGTGTGTGTGGCTCGACTGGGCACCCTGCACAAGCCGATGGAAGGCGGCAGGGAACGGAGTCTAGATAGGATGGTTGACTGCACCTGTTGTTTGGGTGTCTCTTCAGTTGCTAGATCCCATGCAGGGTAGGTTGAGAAGACATCAACTTTTAGAAGGCAGCATTGGGACATGCAAGTTTTAAGGAACAGTGGACGGTCTCCGGTTTTAACCTCTGGTGTTAATGGATATTTATAGGGTTTTAACCCTTTCTTTCACTTTGTTTTTATGGATCATTTATTTATTTATTGAAGATTTGCACTTTTAGACACTGATTTGTTTTAGATTGTTTCAATAAAAGCACTTTGGCACCTTTATGCACCTACCCCTTGTCTAGCTGTATATGGCTTCATCTGTTAGGCTCATCCCTCAGGTATGTAGCAGTATGCAGCCGGTTCAAGTGGCTCCCTAGAACAACTGGGAATGGGAAGCTGACCTACAGCATCACACTGGTATTGACTGCATAATTATAATAGGCTGTTGCATCTGGTTAATATAATATTTGATTAAGCACTTGCAACACTTACAGATAGATAATATAACATAATATATGCACTTATAAATAGGTGGAGTCAGCTTCTTGCACTCTAGGCAATAAAGTACTTCCAGACACAGTGGAGCCAGCTACCTGATAGATAGTGAACCTTCTAGATGCATCCAATCTGTCCCATAGCTTTCTGGGAAGTACCATTTAGAGGTGCAGATGCTTTAAGTAAGTAGCGCCACAATCACGTAATAGTCTGACAATCCGGTATTTCTGTCAGTAGGAGGTGAATGCAAGGAACAGAATGTGTAAGAAGAACCCTTAAGTGGATATCAAGAGATGGATGGATGAGCCAAAGAATTGTGTATGGACAATGAGCACTTTAGGATTCACATGCTGAAGAAGAATGTGAATAGTTGATCACACATCAGCAGGTGCGTGACAGTATGGCTCACAATGAAAATGTATGTACTTGGAGAGGGTACAAGGCAAGGGTGTATTTGGTGTTTAGGTAGCATTTTTTGTGGCTTGTAACAGCAGGGAGGTTTGCACTGGCACCCTAGGGTTCCATTATTTGCCTGTTCTCTGTTGTGAAGTACAACAATAAATACGCCTGTTTGTCAAAGAACTCTTACAGTTAATTAAGGTTTGCATTGATACCTCAGGTTCTGTCTTATATAGCTTCAATATTTGAATCTGTCCTTTACAAATTAAAACCGTCCTTATTTTTTGACAGAACAGGGAGTAAAGAGGTTTCCGGGAAAGATGTGATACAGAAACTGCCTGATAGTACTGTCATTGTTTTTTAAATTGAGTTTACATGTAAAAAGTGTTAATTTTATAAAAAGGTATATCCACTGGTAGTATTACCTATATAAAGCTCCATCTCTATCTTTGATAGACCATCTGCCTTCAGAACTAAGTGAGTGAATATAACATTCTAAATGGCTATGGTTAATTGTTTTGTAAACACTCAGTATATGTATAATGTTTTGCATAATTACATAATCAAGAACTTACTGGGTAAATCATGAGTGCTCTTCGGCACTGTTACTGAAAGACCTGCTCCTGATATGATTCCTAAGTTGTTCTATCAGTTCTGGATTCTGTTGCTGAATCTGTTGGGCAAACTGCTGACCACTGCAAGAGACCAGACAGTAAAAAAAATGTGTTTTTATATGCAATACTATTATTCTTATACAAAACTGTCATAAAAACTAAATTTCATCACACATTTCAAAAATATTAGATAAACCGACTATCTATAAAAGAGGTATAAATAATAAAAATGCACATGTATAAATTGTTTCATCTTGAATAAGTTAAGGCTATGGTTTCTTTATGTATCATTTTATTAGCCAAGTAAATGCTTTTGTTAAATTATCTCATAATTTGATAATAATATATTTAATTTATGTTTAATTTATTATTTTTATTTTTTATTTATATTATTTTTATTATTTATATTTAATATATATTTAATAATATATATTCTCTCCCACCTCTTTAAATCTTTACAACACAACCAACTTTCTTGTTCTCCTATCATTATCTCATTCACATTTCTGCCAACTGCTTTCCAAATCACAAATAATGCTCTTATCAATGGTGATTCCCATTGATTGGTCTTCTCTAATTAATTTGTTAGATTTCTGCAAGAATTTTAAATTTTCTCTATTGGTTTACACTGCCCACCTCTTCCAAACATATAATCTCTGATATTTCTTCATCATTGTGGATCTTGCTCTGTAACCGCTGTATCCTATTGTCCCAGGAGAAGTCTTTCTACCCAATGTTTTTCAAAACTTAATTTATCTGCTCCTTCTAAACTACTGAACAAGATGCTGTATTAGCCCATCTTACCACAAATCCAACTTTTGATTGGAACAGGGAAACAATAAATGAATTTCTCCATCACTGAAACACATATATAACTGATCTCAGTAACTTAAGAAACAGGCAGTAATGAAGATGGAGATTGTTTGTTTATAGTTTACAGTAGAAATAATGTAATTTATTGTCAAATCATACCACGACCCGCCCAAGTCTTGGCTTTAGCACTGTGGTAACTGCTGGTGGCTAGTAGCAAAACTATGTCTAGATTACAAAGACCCACAGAAACAGTTATTTTACAGCAGGAATGAATAGCAGAACTCCAGTGCCCTTTCACGCAAAGACTGGATCTAAGTACTGCACGTGCAGTGAATTCTTGTGACATCAGCTGAACTCTCTCTCACTTAGGCCCACCTTTTAGCACTACCACTACAGAATCAGTAATCAATGCCTTAACATCCATTTTTTCCAAGTTTAATCAACATTAAAAATCAAGTTAAGGGCTATTTTTCACCTTTTCCCCATTCTGAGGTGTGTCTTTTTTGTGGGCTAGTACCTGTGCATATAAAAAAGAACAATTTCCAGACACTGTGTGCCATCTATGAAAAACAGCTAATTAATTGATCACACCACAATCTCATTTTCCCACCTCCTACACTACAAAGTGGTTTCCTAAATAAGTTAAGGTTTGCCACGTCTTCGCTGGAAATACTTACAAACTCCTGGTCATGCAGCAAACATAACTATCAAGTGCCAGGCAGCAAATATAATCATCTCTCTGAATTTTTGGGAAATACTTGATTGTCAAGTTAAAATAATAGGTTGGTAGAGCAGATTCTGATGAAGAAGAACTCAGAATGTTGATAAGTTTATTTTAAAAACAAACTTATTTTGAATAAGATATTGTGCCTGGGTGCTGAAATAGCAAACATTTGACAAAGAAGGTCTATATTAAGGTCTTATTTGAACTCAGCTAAAATGAAGGCCAGGGACCACAACAGAATCAGGCAATTGCTATAGAGTAGGCTGCATTTTGCAGGAATATCTAAAAAGAACCATACTGTTATTCTGATTTAAAAATAAGAAGAAACATGAATAATGAGTAGTTTGTGTCACCTAACTGTTTAACTATAAATTCTAAATCCAAATGTGCCACATATTTGGAGTTTTACAAAGAACACTACAGACTATAGCCCCAGACCTTTATTAAACATGGTCCCAGAGGTCACTTCAGAGACAACCTGAACGCAAACCAAAAAACACAGGATATCTGTGTTTTGTTTTGTTTTTTTTTTTTATCAGTATTACGTGATTTAAGAGTCAAGATACGAGTAGGAAGTAAAGAACAAAAAATGGCACTAAGCTGAGCACAGGTGACAATGAAGCAATTTGTGTTTTTCTCCAGATACTGCCGGGATAGCTTCAGACTGTCTATGACTGGAATGAGTTCAGAAAATGGATCGACAATTATTTTTACTTACGCTTCAATAAGACTTGAAAGATCTGTGAGGCCACCTACACCAGCTGCAGGACCACCAACTGCATTTGACATCATTCCTGACATTCTGTTTTCAAGGAGACAGAAAATATATGAAATAATTAGAACTGTTTAAAAAAGAATAGATAAGCCATAATTCCTATGAGAATAGCAGTGACATGCCAGGCATTAATATCATACAAAATAAATGTACTCAGCTTACAGTTGTTGCACCTGAGGGTTCTGCATTACACTTGCAGCCTGAAAACAAAAAAACAGAAATAACACAACTATGAAAAACCTTTTTTGTGATCTAATTTTTGTAAGAGAGATAAAAAATTAGAACAGTTACAGAAAGCAATATTATTTATTTAAAATAGGTTTTTGGTTTAGCATAAAAATGTAGAATTCAAGAAGCACTCTGCCGGAAGAAAACAAAACAAAAAAAACAGAAAAGCAAAAAAACCCTTCCTAGGCACCAAAACTGGTACCCAAAGATGCCACGTTTGCTTCTGCCAGGCACGTCAATTGACCCACCATCTTGTAGTAGTCGACTTCTCATTTTAAAGGTGCATCAATGTTACCTGAAACTTTGACAGAATTGTCTCAAAACTGGGCAGCCTGTACATGCAAGAAGAGAAGAAACCAGCAGTTCCCACTACTTCTCAGCTAAAAACTTTGCTAAACTGAACGTGCCCATTTTTCCTCACCTTCCACCTATTTCTATTTCAGAAGAAATATTGATTAGATAGCATTTCCACAATTTATAAAAAAAATTTAAAGTCCCGTCCGTTCAAAGATCCCAGGGTACAATGGGGGAAAGATCTTTCACTTAACATTTCAGAAAAGGAGTGTGTTATGGTGTGCAAGATCTGCAAATGTATTTATATTTCATTATATTTTGCTCAAGACAAAACAAGAATCTATACTAATAAAAGGTAAAGCCCTCACTGACTGACTGACTGACTGACTCACTCACTCACTCATCACTAATTCTCCAACTTCACGTGTAGGTAGAAGGCTGAAATTTGGCAGGCTCATTCCTTACAGCTCACTTACAAAAGTTAACCAGGTTTCATTTCGAAATTCTACACGTAACGGTCATAACGGTCGACAACGTCCCTGCGCTAACCAAAACCGATGTATGTACTTATTTCGATGGTATGACGCCACTGTCGGCCGCCATATTGAACTTTCCAACGTCACTAATTTTCCAGCTTCCCATGTAGGTAGAAGGCTGACCCCATCTTCACGAAATTTGGTAGGTGGCTTCCCTACGCTAACCAAAACCGATGTACGTACTTATTTCGGTGGTATGACGCCACTGTCAGCCTCCAGGCAGGCTCATTCTTTACAGCTTACTTACAAAAGTTAAGCAGGTTTCATTTCGAAATTCTACGCATAACGGTCATAACGGTCAACAATGTCCGCCATGTTGAACTTTCTTATTCATGGCCCCATCTTCATGAAATTTGGTAGGCGGCTTCCCAGCGCTAACCGTAACCAATGTACATACTTATTTCGGTGGTATGACGCCACTGTCAGCCGCCATATTGAACTTTCCAACGTCACTAATTCTCCAACTTCCCGTGTAGGTAAAAGGCTGAAATTTGGCAGGCTCATTCCTTACAGCTTACTTACAAAAG
>JANRMT010062835.1:57585525-57616745 GCA_026402145.1 Polypterus bichir lapradei | reverse complement strand
TATCTATCTATCTATCTATCTATCTATCTATCTATCTATCTATCTATCTATCTAATGTTATCTTTGACAATGATCATAATAAAAGTACTATGTAAATGTAAAACAAATTACTGACACTTCACTTCTGGCATTCATTTATTTTTTTCTGATAAAATTCCTTTATACAAAAAATAAAAATCATCTAAAGTGAAAACATGTTTCTTTGTTGCACAGGTCAGTAGCAACAATATTTTGACTTTCAGGAAAATGTCATAATGACGATCATCTTAATCTTAAGACAAGCTATTGAATACATTTTAGCATTGATATATGATGAAGATTTTATTTCAGTACGACAGAGAGAAACACTTAAAACTCAAACTGTAAGATTCCAACATTTCACAAAGAGATTTTTAGCAACTGCCAATTGACATTTCAATAAACTAGACGTGAAAGAAAAAAGACATTAAAGAAAGAACTACTATTCTGCCACAGATGTCCACTCCAGGACCAGACATTAAAGCAGTTAAAGAAACCACTAAAAGTCATCATCCCATCCTTTTGCACCTTTTTGGTTTTATGTTTAATTTTCAAATACTGTATGTTAGTGTTAGCCCATGATGATCTGTCAAGATATGAACATATGTAATATAATTATACTAGAATAATGGAATACTCATAAAATTATACCATTGAATGGAAAATTTCTCTTTGACTACTTTATTAATATACTGGCATCAGACTACACAATGTAATAATAATTTTAAATATGATCTAAAAAATGACAGCAGACACAACTAATGTGTGTGCCACAAAAAATAAATACAATCAGATTCATTTTGCTACAGTTCTTGTATTGAATGCATTATACAGGAGCAATTAAAAGTTTAAAAACACTGCATAGCAGATTATAAAGTAAACTGCAGAAAGTCAAACTGATTCAGTATTCCTGTACTCCTATATAAAAGTTAAGCCCACATTCCCATCTTAGTCCAAGCAATTTGTTGAAACAATGTCATTAATTTTCTATTTTGATTTGGCAGCTCAATACAAAGTAAAATTATATAAAAAAATCATATATTGGTACTGTGCTTTTGATTACCACTCTAATTTTCAACCATTTCCATTGAAGGACAACTTAACAACTCACCGGGCTGGAGGCTTCCTTCTGTTTCTGCTCAGCAACTTTTAAATTTGATTTGTAGGTGTCATTATCAGGATCCAAAACAAGTGCTTTTTTGAAATAAGTGATAGCATCTGTATATTTATTCATTGCAGTCAGTGCCAGCCTAAGATGACAAAATAAATCACCTTAATAATTAACATTGTTATAGTGAATGCAAAATTAAACTAAAATAAGCCTAACAATGTTTAAGATATCAAAACACTTGGAATAGCTGGTAATTACATTTTCTGTGTGGAAAAAACTTAATATCTTAGTTATCAAAACAAACACTCAATCAATGCTCAAATTTGATTTTTAAAGTGAAATTATAAATCTATGCAGTCCTGTAGGTGTAAGGCAAAAAAAATCCATTAGAATGAATTGGTAACTCGTTCTAATAATTTATTTTTATATTTTTCCCTGATTCTTTATCTTATTTCAGTAGCTACTTATTTTTCCTGGTATGCATTTTTTTTAACCAGTTCAGATTGGTACCCCATCCAGGGCTGGTTCCTGCCAAGTACTTAATGCTACTGGGACATGCTCAAGTTTCAAATGAAACTAAACTTGAGTTAAGCAGGTTTAGAAAATGGATAGATGAATTGAGTATACATGCATTTAAAGCCCTAAGGATGGTGTTCAAGAACATTAAACAAGTTTAGCTAAACTGTGAATGTATTGTTTGATCCACAACCAAAAGAAATTCTAGATGGTTGTAGAGCTTCTAGGGCCCCAATCTCACAACTCTTTTCCAAAACATTTTCACAGCTTTTGGAAATAACAGATTATGAGCCATCTGATTGCTCATTTTTGATAAATTCTGTAAAGCATTCATCTTTTTTTTGTATATATTAGATTTACCTATGAGGGCCAGTTCAAAAATGCCATTGAATGTTTTAGACATTTGTTAATGTCTTCAACTGATTAAATACATTGAAGGTTTTCTTTTCCTTTTGGCTATGTCAGTGTTTGTTTGACTTACTTTGTATTATAATTTTAAAATGTTTGTTTTATAGAAATCCTGCCTTGCGCCCTGTGTTGGCTGGGATTGGCTCCATCAGACCCCCGTGACCCTGTGTTCAGATTCAGCGGGTTGGAAAATGGATGGATGGATGGATGTTTTATAGAAATATATTTTGTGTATTGGAATGCCATTTTGAAAGCAATAAAAATAAAAAGGTACAATTTCAGAACTCAAACCTTGTGAAACTGCACACATTTAGTGGAACAAAATACACAAATAAATGTACATGTATATGCACAATGTTCCTGCCTTGCACCCAGTGCTTTCTTCTTTCTGACAGGTTCTCGCTCTATAAGACCTATGGAGAACTTGGTTCTGGTAATACATGGAGAATATTTCACATGGTGATTTGCTATCTATGCCTGGGATACCCAGAACTTCAGAGCAGACTGATTTACGTGGGTGACTAGCAAACATTCAAAAGTACTTGTTCAGTCAAGCATGCAGGTTTGTTAAGAAAAAGGAGCAACTACAGGTGAAAAATGAATAAAGAAAAGAAGATCTGAAGGAAAGGGGGTCTGACTGGAGAGAAGGTGAAGAGCTGAGCTGTATGGAGAGTGTAGATCAGGCACATCCATCTCCACATTTAATTGAGAAGAGATGAAGAGAAAGAAGATATAAAATGCTTAGAAATGGTGTTCATCAAAACACTATGTAAAATATTTACTAATGAATGAAAACGCAAAACAAGAAGCTAAGTTGACAGGTAACTTCTTAACTCACCCCATCCGTCCATATGCTTTGCTGTAGGTTGGGTCAATTTCAATTGCCCTCTCACAGTCACTTCTTGCTTCAGTGTAGTTTCCCAGTTTGCTGTGAGCTGCAGCTCTACAAACAAGAGTATATAAAATATTTATAAAATGCTATCACAAATATGCAATTATCTAATACTAGATTATATTGAAGATTTTTATTATTTATGTGTTGAAATATTTTGGAACTTTGGCCTCTAGGTGTCAAAAACATTACATGCTGTTTTCCCTATCTCCACATTGAATAATAAAATGACAAGGAATACTGCAGTGCAATCCAAGATAAATAGCTTAATGTTTTCTACAGTACTGACTTGTTTTTTTCAAAACAATGTCTAAGTGGGAATGTTTTTTCTATGTCTAACCATAATTCAAGGTAACATATTAAATACAGTATCTAAACTTTCACTATGGTATTTTTTAATATTTGCCCAAAATTATCTCTTAACCAGTTTCCAGTTGTTCACTATAGCCATTCATTTACTTGCTTAATTGGCACATTTACAAGACAAAAGAGGCTGACGGAGAGGTGCGAAGGGATTTAAGGTGGGCTGGATTTACAAGTTTTTTTGTAGGCTCTGTTAATTCTAGTGTTAAACTTAGTGATGGAGGAGTTATATGATTGATTGTACTTACTCAAACAAATTTTTAATACAGTTTTTTCATGTAATTACTTCCCTTAATTTTTCTAGTGAATTAAATAAATTTTTTCATTTAGAAGATATAGTTAGCACAATGAGTAAAAAGTAATGCTGTCTCTCAGATCCAGCATCCAGATTTTGAATCTTGCATGAGGACTAGTGATGATACAATACCGGACCTTTTGTAATCAGTACCGATACCAGTGAAATTTTATGATACTTGATACTTTTCAATATTATGGCAAAACAGAAATTATATTTGATGGCATTTTATTAAAGCGCTTCTATTCTGTAATAAAATATAAAATATACAAATACCAACATTAACAACAGCTTTATAATACTGGTATTTCAATTAAGAAGTTATCCAAACTATCATTTAATTAAACAAGTATTGGCATTCATACAGTAAATATCAAAATGCAATGCCGGGCTTGAAATTTAATGTGTGGCAGAAGAAGGGATGAAGGTGTAACAAAAAATAGGGGGGGGATTTCAGTTAAGTTTATAAAGAATGATATCATTAAGAACTACCTAATTTATCTTAGGCATGTGCATATATCTACATTTATTCTGACATTTACTGTCCAGTAAATAAAATATACTGCTTAAAATCCATAATAAATATAAAAGTTCAAACCATTATTATATCGGTACTGTTGAATTAGTGAATTGGGCAAAGATTTAGGAGTTTAAAGCAGGGGGTATGAGAAAAATTACACTCTAGAGGCACTGTCATACAGTCAAATATTTTAAATATATGTATGTTAAAGAAATGGGAGTTTTTGTTAATATTCGTAAGAAAACAAGTTTACATTATTATTTTGTAATCTTTCTACTTCTGTAAATAGATATCTTCAATTTTTACCAGCACAAGGTCTGTGTGCATGTATGTATGGATTGTTTTTATACCATCACTCAACCTGTTTATTTTTTTTTCAATATGACCCTGCATGTTCTTCTCTTCTTTATGGTGATGTTTTCACAGACTTTGGTTTACTCCGACTCCTCAAAGGAATGCCTATCTAGAAAAATGGTGACTTTAAATAAACTACATATCGGGCTGTATTTGAGTGCATTTTTATGAATCCCTTAAAGAACAGTTCCCTGTCATTTGGTTCCATCTCCATTACAACTCTAATTAGGATAGCAGGATTCCATAATGAACATGCTTTTTACCTGTTACAGTAATAAACTGCATTCTTCAGGTCCAGGTCTATAGCTTTGGTGTAACATTCAACTGCAGAGGTGTAATTCTCTTCCTTCATATGATTATTTCCTATAAAAGCAACAAATATAGCTTTAAGAAACATTGCAAATCTATTTTCCCCCCTTAATTTATTCCACTGAAAACAAACACAATTCTTAACTGTAACACCCCACCTATCTTTTAAAAAGATCACTTTACACACACCTGCTAATTTAATGTAGGTTTATTTGTTTCTGAGCTAAGGTATAGATGCTTTTGAAAAGGTTGTTTTAGAGTAGTACTTTATATTTAAAGACATGGGACATTTATGTAAAAAAAAGCTTTGTGTGATGTTATTTAAGTAATACAGAGCAGAACGGCAAAAAAAATCAAATGGATGGAAAGATGTATTATAGTGTTTCTATTAGTCACCTGGTGCAAAACTGTTTCAAAAATAAATATCTAAAAATTATTTGTGGCAAGACATCCAAAAATTGACTATATACTTATAGCCTTTGATTACTTCCAGGATTCAGACTGGTTCGCAAGACTCCAGGGAACAATTACCTAGAATCTTTCTAAGCTACTCAGATGTCTTTTAACTCTCAAATCCCTGCACCTGTATAACAGGCCAGGTCTACCCCAGGTCAATCATTAGTAATAAGTAACATGGAGCCATGTATCAGACATAAAGTCTCACTGCTCTCAACTATTGGACAAGCTAAACACAGACATCACCTTGTTTGTTTTGGCTTTCAGAATGCCCTAAATAACTAAGGGTACAGACTCCCCTATTGATGACAAATACCTACGAAGTATGAGGCTCATGATATATTTGAGGATGATACAGATACTTTATATCTTTTTTTAGCCCAAAAATCCTACATGCTAGGTAAATTGTGGTTTCTACCCTGGCAGCATCAGGCATAAGGCAGAAATCAACTCTGGACAGGGCATCATGCCATTACAGGAAACACAATCACTCTTACTGGCCTATTTAGTTTCTAGGCTCTGCAACTTTGAATAAGGCAGATTAATTTGTTATTAACAAATTAATTTGTTATTTCCAGCTAAATTTCCATTAACTTAACTGGCTTTTGCAGATTGTAGTCAGGATTTCATCAAAAAGTGCAATTACCATCTAAGCACAGGGCTTTCTTAAAAAATACATGGTTATACGCACCTAATATGCTCAGAAGGGACGTACAAATAGAAAATGTTCAAGTGTATTTAGGAGAGACATAGTTAAGGGTCTTGTTTAAAAAGTGAAATGTCTCCAAAACGTTTTTGTTGTCTGGCATTATGATAAATTATCTGGGTGGCTTTTTTTGTTTATCTATGAATTCAAATATGGTCACTGTCTGTGTGAAAATTCACATATTTGTAAATTGTCTTTCTATACATACTTCAAGTTTACCCTACATCTCAAAGAGTTTATCTACATACACGCTCAACACAGGAAAATTATACTATAAGTAATCTGGTTAAGGCAGAAATCTGGTTTCTTAAAATCCCACTTATGGAGTCTTCCCATGTCAAAACACTCCAATGTCATTAAACCGTGCAGGAAAGAGTTAAGCCCATACATGAACCTTAATGAAACTGATCAGAAACAGAGACAAATGTAATAATTTTCTTGTGCTATATGAATACATATAGTCCATCATATTTTGTGAAGTAAATCACATTCATCCCTTTTTTACATTCCTGACCAAAGCCAGGTTTAGGTCATTAACTTAAATTTAGCAATTTAAGAAATATTGAGATAGATTATCCAAGCACGAGAAGGAATAACAGAATCACCCAAACATTTGCCTTAGTAAATTGACCCTTTTGGATGCTTACAACATTTTCCACCTGTGCAGGAAGAAAGTATGACACTGCAATGGACATACACAGACTACAAAATCATAAACTGTAACCAAGTTAAGGGATTACATGGCCAAATATTCGTGTAGAAATCTATGTATGTTAACCTGGTTTCTCAGAGACCAACAACCCGGTTTGACATGGCATTTTAGAATCCTGATTTTTGTGAATAACCGGGTTATTAAAAAGCACACTCAGAGAAATGCATGTTAGGTTAACTAGCCTATCTATATTTATCTGGTATGTTGTGTGTATGGGTATATGGAATTGTGCTTTGCTGTGCAGTGTTATCTCATCCAAAGGTGTTTCCTGCCTTGCACTTGATAATGCTGAAATAGCTTCCCACTCCTTATAGCCCTGGATTAAACTGGAATAACTGGATTTAGAAAATGAATGGCTGAAAAGGCTGCTTATATTTATAAAAGTTCTATTTATTTATATTAACAATATACTGTAAATTCAGATATACTGAGAAATACTGTACTTTTGAAATTTATAAACATAGTGTGGAAGAAAACATCAAGCATCATGTTATGACTTTGTTTTTAATTAGTACTTAGGTTCTTTTGGCGGTGTGCGTAATGATTTTGTTACTCAATTTTTTCATCCTCTTCATCTATGGTTTTTGTTGATGTTGAATTTGCTTCTAGGCTCTTTAAGGGAAGTATGGGAGGTGGCTTTGTGGGAAGGGTACTAGGTGCCACTTGGGGTATACTTACATTTTCTCTTTTTCAATTAACATTCTATTTCTCTATGTTAAATTCCCTGAATCAATAAAAAATTGGTCACAAAAATAATCACACCAGTAAACAGCAGATACTTAAAACTCCTGAAGTCTTCTACAGGGTGACACAGAAAAAAGGGAACTTTTGAAATGTTGAGATGTTGCAATCTTTTGTTGCACCTGCATTGAACAATTTTCCAGAACTTCACAAAACCTGGTTTCAACAGGATAGTGCGACATCGCACACTGCAAGGCAATCAATGGCATCTGTGCGAGAATTGTTCGGTAACCTTGTCATCTCAAGATTCGGTGACATTCCCTGGCCCTCAAGATCACCGGATTTGTCCGTTTGTGATTTTTTCTTGTGGGGCTACCTTAAGAGTCGGGTCTATACGACTCGGCCAAGGACACTGAATGAATTGAAACAAAGAATTCAAGACGAAATTCATGGTATCCCAGCTGAGATGTTGCAGCGATCAATGGGGAACCTCAACAGCGGATTGGAAGAATGCATACGTACAGGAGGACGCCATCTACAGGACATAATTTTCAGACATTGATAATTTGGATTACTGTCTCTTAAAAGGCAAGTTGTAGTGGTTCAATTGCTGTCAATAAATTTTTTCTGTTGGATTTCTTCTGTTTTTATTGGGTTTTTCAAAAGTTCCCGTTTTTCTGTGCCCAATCAGTCTCACAGGTTTGCGACAATGGACTAAAAACCACTGAACCTTAATTAACTATACACTATTAAACACCAAACAATAAATGCTGCTCGTTTTGCATGTACCTTCATTCTTTAGCTGCTCAGCTTTTTCTGCATCTTCTGCAGAGGGGGAAATTTTTGCATTTGACAGACTGTCAATCTGGTAAAATATTAAAATAAAAAAAACATAATAACAAGCCATTACAATGACAAAAAATGTAATGCAGACAGCTTATAGAATGTATTTGTACAGACTATGTTATACCATGTCAACTATTCTCCATTTACACAGCTTTCTTCAAAAAATATTTTTAAGAAAAAAAGAAACTCACTGTTAACTTTCAATTACTCCTACCAAAACACATGAAATAATAAGGGAGCAGGCAGAGTGAATCAACAGACAGCTGCCTAACAGCTACATGCTAGTATATTCAATTATTAATCAACTCTGCAGCTCCTGTGAGGAGTTTCATGTGAAATACCCACACACGTGTAGGGTTTTTGTCCCCTGATACTCCCAATCATCATCACATTCCCAAAAGCATGCAAGGTATGTTGACTGCTAAGGATATGAGCACAGGTGTCTGAGTGAATGTGCTTCACCAAGCTTTAATCCTAATCCTGGTTTGGTTCCAGCCTTGAATAACTCTAGCCCAACCCAATATTTACTGTATGTACAACATTAGCTACAAAACAAAGGAAAAGCATTAAAATATAAAAATAGAATATTAAAATAGAGAAAATCAAAAAGCCATTTCATTATGAGTATTACATGACCTAAAGATAAAAATTACTTATTACATGCAAAACTATTGTATAGTGTCAACTTAGATGTAATAACATTTTATGAAACTAATTATTTAAAAATGTAACAGTAAGAAAAGCTATAACATAGCAAAACAATGGCTTTTTAAAAGATATTTAATTATGAGTAACATGAGCATTAAAGGTTAATTTAACTTAATATTTACATATCCATTTACTGTTTTCTGCTTGATCTAATCAAAAAACTGGAGTCCACACTCTACAATGTACCAAATGTAGAAGGATTTGGCAAAATATATTTATAAACAGCTACTGTATTTATATTTATTTGTGTGCTAGAAGTAATACACACCTGTCATATGGGTTACAATAAGTCAACACTTCTACTGCATGTCATTAAATACAACCAAAGGAGGCTGGCATCAGGATGAGCATCTGGCCTTAAAAATTAGTCCTCCATTATCCCTTTGATAAGATATAAATATGACAGCTACAAAGAATGGGCTCAGTACACCATATAGTATCCTGTAGGCACCAAGACCTGAATATACCAAACAGAAACAGAGCCAAACCACAGACAGATGAAACGCACATTATGATGATTCCAGTCCAGATGCACTGTGGGAACACCAGTTTGGTGGCAAGGGAGATGAATGACATGCAGTGAATAAGAGGTGTGAAGGACATAGTATAAGGATTGCAACTCGGGTTACTGGGAACATGATGAGAAAATTAGATGAAGTGGTGGAATTGCAGACAAGAAGGAGAATAAATGTGTGTTGCAATACAGAGGGTGATATGGAACCCTGAAAAGATGTCAGATACAATGAAGACAGAGATGAGTTTTGGGACAGATTGATGAAAATAATGTCTAGGTTTCTACTGGAAAGGGTAGCTTTAATGGGAAGCAACTTGTACCGGCATGTTGGAACCAGCGCTGATAATTAAGTGGAAGTTCACTTTTGCTTCAGTAGCAGGAATGTTAAGGGTGAGGAGATTCTAGACTTTGATAATGAAATGGAAAAGGTTGTGTGCAACACCATATTTAAAAAGGAAGAAAAAAGTTGGTAACATTTGAATCAATTTGTTGGTGAAGAAACTTGTATACTAAAGCATGATGAAAACTGTGGAGGTGGAGAAGATTGTGTTGATTGTGTATCACAACATCTCTTGGTTGTAAGAGTGTCTTTTAGTCAAAGGCATGAAAATAGTAAAGAGCAAGTTCAAAGAGAGAGAGATAAATTTGCACAAATGTTGTTAGCAAGAGATATTCAAAGTATCAGGTGTGAAAGGCAAGTAGGAAAATATGAATAATGCACTGAAAAAGTTGAAGTGAAGTAGAACAGCTGTTCCAACTGGAGTTGTGTCTCGCCAGAAACACCACTTGGAAGGTACGAGACACCTCTGCCACGTTGTTGCATTGTGTCGGATTATTAAGCGCTGTTTCCACGTAGATATACGTGCAAGGCCTCATTTTATTCAGCGGAACCTGCTGTAAGCACTGATATGTGATTTGTTTATTTTTGTGTGCTCAATCCAGTACACAAAAGAAACAGTGATCAATTGGAATGCTTGTCATACTGAGTGGCCAAGCTGTTAAAGCAAGAAAAGAAGAAGGCTGAAAGAGTTCTAAAGAAAAATATCATGGAACTGATGACAGTTAAAAAAAATTAGATCATCACCTTAAAAATTCTTGGAGTCACCATTAGGGTTACATGGTATACTGTGTAGGTGGAAAACAGGCATGCCAGAGGAGACGGGGAAAAATACACTATCCAGACGAAAGGCCAGAGTGACAACAAATTGGCCAGTGGAGTGTAGAAATAACTTTTTGTCTGGATGGCAGAAGATAATGGGTGGACCAGAGGAAGCTGAGATTCGGGAAAGGTTCCACCTCCCATATACAAAGTCACAGTGGTCCTTATATGGGAACCCAGTTGTGACACCTGCAGGGGTGCTTGGGATATGGAGTACGTAGGTGCAGCACTGTTGGGGTCCCTATTTTGCAACAGAAGTTGCTATACCTCAGTACTTTTATTATGGCCTGGAAGTGCTTCCTGAAAAATGTGGCATGACACTGGAAGCATTCCCAAGTCTGACATAAAAGGAAGCCCACTGTCACACATGGACGAGTCAGAGTTGGGAAGACACTCAGCTGGAGGACGGACGGAGGAGGATTTGTCAGTTTATTGTATTGATTTATTACATTGCTGCAAGGAGGTGTCTAAAGGTGCAGTTTGGGAATAAATATACTTCATTCTATTAACGTGTGGTATATTACTGGGTCTATGGTTGTAGCTCTCTGGTTACCCCCGGTGGTCACAAATGGTAATGAAAAATTACAGAAAAACCAAATTTTTAAAACAGCATGGTAACAGCATTTCGGGAATTTAGGTGCCAGAATTAAACAGTAGTTTTGAAAGACCTTATGCTCAGCTTTTCATTTTTCTGCTCTCTGACACGCTGTAGACTCTGTGGGGGACAAATGTTTGTTATGGGTCATATGATAATGTAGTAAATATTACAAAGGTCCACATGTGAAATTTGTGCCGAGTGATATGCCTGCCACTATTTATTGTACTTTTTATTGAGGCAGTATGTGAAACAACGGCACTGATGCATCACAGAGAGCTTTCATTTCTGTGGTACAAAAATACATTTTTCTCAACTCCCATCTCACAACATTCAGTCCAAAAAGACAGACAGAAAATACAAGTATAAGAAAGAGATAGATAATAGGAACTGACAGACAAGCTCATGAGGTGAAGAGACTATGGAGCTAGAATGACAAAGAAGGAAAACAATTTCCAACATAGCAGACATAGACGATTTGTTTTCCATGGGGCCTGTTGTGTTGCTTACCCGTATGCATTTAAATTGCATTTTGTAAAGTTTGAATGCTGTATACATCTAAAAGGCAAATTATATACAGGTCATTACAGTTTTGCAATAAATCCTGTGACCAGCGTCTTTATCGCTGCAGTTAAAAAGTCAGAGTTCCGTGAAAATCAGATTTTAAATAACTTAGTTGACAGCCTATAATCAACACTTATTATTTAAATGTAATCTGTTCAGTAAGAAGCATCACCTCCCGCATCAAAATTAATAACAAGGCACTTAACAAAGTAGATGGATGTAGAATGTAGCCGAGCTCACAATATTATAGTACAAAGAGGAACACAAAAGTCCAGCGTGGTAAAGCGAAGATATAGACACACATATGAATTTATTTATATATGTAAGTATGGATGTATGTCTCCCTATTGAGTTTGTTTTATAAATGTTGTTGTGGACTGCTTATGATCGTTCCTCTCACAAGTGAACATAGCACTAAAAACTTTTTTTATTTAAAAAGTGACACTAACATTTGCAGTGTTTTGAGGTAATGACCAGGAGACAGCAATTAGTTCTTAAGAATGTTATTTTCACCTGTAATCAGCACATTAACATGACACAAGGGTAATTTGCCTCAGTTCCTTAATGAATTTCCTTCTTTTTCTATACAGTGAATGTATGATTGAGTGGCAGGTGGTAGCGTTGCTGCTTTGCAGTTAGGAGACCTGGGTTCGCTTCCCGGGTCCTCCCTGCGTGGAGTTTGCATATTCTCCCCGTGTCTGCATGGGTTTGCTCCGATTTCCTCCCACAGTCCAAAGACATGCTGGTTAGGTGCATTGGCGATCCTAAATTGTCCCTAGTATGAGCTTGGTGTGTGTGTGCTTGTTTCTTTCCATGACATACATATCATACCCTACCCAGAAAAGCAAACTGTTCCATTTAAGACCTCAGCTATCCCATACAGACACTTTGCCACTCTGTTCTGCCAAATATTACAGGATTATTGGCACTTGCACCACTAGATTCGGGGTCAGTTTTTAACATTAGGTCATAAGATTAGTGCATAAAAGTGTGTATACCTTGTGTGCATTCTTAAATATGTTGTCTGGTGTTATATTTTATGTATGGTGTTGTTTGTAGTCATCTTCTGCTGTAGGTAATGAACTACTGTCATTAGCCTGTGGGGATAAGCAAGTAAGAATTTAATTTTACCATGTACACATGACAATAAGCTTGAACTTGAAGTATTTTATGTAAAACGAATTTCACTGGATGGTATTTTAAGTACATTTGCCTTCCTTGTTTCTTTTTAAACAAAAAATAATGCAGGGTTTGAAGGGACCTGAGCTACTAAAGAAAATCAACAACAATAATTGTATCCATTATGATAAATGAGGTCACTAGATTTTTCAAGTGTGGAAGGTACTACCCAGGATGGCCTCCAAAAGACAGATGACAGCTCCACAGAGTCTTCCAACTGTAGAAGAATGTAGCCATGCACATTATAGTATCATATAATTAGATTAATCAAGTCTGCTGATAGATACTGTAGGTGCAAAGAGTGTTATTTTTACCTATTTATAACGTAAGAAAATAAAGCTATAAACTCATCATCAATAAATATTAAATTACTTTCAATGTATTTTACAGGTGTTCCTTTACAGTGTACTAATTATTCATTGATAATTCTTGAGGTGTAATTATGCATATGAATTTTTCTTATGCAGTACTTGTTATACTGTATGATACACACAGAAATAATAGACACAGTACAAATCCTGTTTCTTTTGCAGTAAACTGCAGACTACTTCATCAAAATGTATATTTTAGAGTGCAGAGCTATCAATCTCTAGAATTGCAGAACTTGCTAATTTTAATTACAGTGAAATATAAGCAGTTTTTGACATTTTTACTGTAATCATTTCACCAGATGCACTTGATAACAATAATGGGCTGTCTCATACAGTTTGTATGTCATCACTACTACACATGACAGACATACAGTGCATCCGAAAAGTATTCACAGCGCATCACTTTTTCCACATTTTGTTATGTTACAGCCTTATTCCAAAATGGATTAAATTCATTTTTTTCCTCAGAATTCTATACACAACACCCCATAATGACAACGTGAAAAAGTTTACTTGAGATTTTTGCAAACTTATTAAAAATAAAAAAATTGAGAAAGCACATGTACATAAGTATTCACAGCCTTTGCCATGAAGCTCAAAATTGAGCATCCTGTTTCCCCTGATCATCCTTGAGATGTTTCTGCAGCTTCATTGGAGTCCACCTGTGGTAAATTCAGTTGATTGGACGTGATTTGGAAAGGCACACACCTGTCTATATAAGGTCCCACAGTTGACAGTTCATGTCAGAGCACAAACCAAACATGAAGTCAAAGGAATTGTCTGTAGACCTCTGATACAGGATTGTCTCGAGGCACAAATCTGGGGAAGGTTACAGAAAAATTTCTGCTGCTTTGAAGGTCCCAATGAGCACAGTGGCCTCCATCATCCGTAAGTGGAAGAAGTTCGAAACCACCTGGACTCTTCCTAGAGCTGGCCGGCCATCTAAACTGAGCGATCGGGGGAGAAGGGCCTTAGTCAGGGAGATGACCAAGAACCCGATGGTCACTCTGTCAGAGCTCCAGAGGTCCTCTGTGGAGAGAGGAGAACCTTCCAGAAGGACAACCATCTATGCAGCAATCCACCAATCAGGCCTGTATGGTACAGTGGCCAGACGGGAGCCACTCCTTAGTAAAAGGCACATGGCAGCCCGCCTGGAGTTTGCCAAAAGGTACCTGAAGGACTCTCAGACCATGAGAAACAAAATTCTATGTTCTGATGAGACAAAGATTGAACTCTTTGGTGTGAATGCCAGTCACGTTTGGAGGAAACCAGGCACCACTCATCACCAGGCCAATACCATCCCTACAGTGAAGCATGGTGGTGGCAGCATCATGCTGTGGGGATGTTTTTCAGCGGTAGGAACTGGGAGACTAGTCAGGATAAAGGGAAAGATGACTGCAGCAATGTACAGAGACATCCTGGATGAAAACCTGCTCCAGAGAGCTCTTGACCTCAAACTGGGGCGACGGTTCATCTTTCAGCAGGATAACGACCCTAAGCACCCAGCCAAGATATCAAAGGAGTGGCTTCAGGACAACTCTGTGAATGTCCTTGAGTGGCCCAGCCAGAGCCCAGACTTGAATCCGATTGAACATCTCTGGAGAGATCTTAAAATGGCTGTGCACTGACGCTTCCCATTAAACCTGATGGAGCTTGAGAGGTGCTGCAAAGAGGAATGGGCGAAACTGGCCAAATATAACATGTTTTCAATATGGATGACGCAAGCCACTTTAAAAAGGCAGTATCCTGCCCACAGGCCTTAAATCTGTTACCCTTGGCCGAGGCACAATGTCACTTTTGAAAGCTTAATTTGTGAATGCAGTGAAGGCTGAAAGCACAATTTTGCAATACTTCAGGGTGTCTTAATTTCAGATGTTCAGAGGACTCCAGTAAAGAAATAACACAAAATCACACTCACACTCTCGTAGTGTTGAATCTAAAGTAAAATTTTGATTTCACTATTGATATCAGCTTTCGGACCAGTACCAAAATGGTTCAGAATCAAAAACCAGATAACTCAAACTCTGCCCATCTTACTCCAGCCACCTTGGTGTACCACGTCAGGCACCGCTTCTCCCTTTGTGTCAAAGCAATGGGGAGAGGTGGGTGGTCTCCCCTGTGAAGTCTAAATCTCATTAAAGCAATGAGGGGAGATGGGGTTCCCAGTGAGGTCTTGATCATGTTGAAGCACATGGTTTAATTTCATGAAGTCTACAAAAATGGACAGTTTTCCATTTCTAAACTGGCAAGTGTCAAGTTGGGGGGGTTGAGGTAGAAGCTTATGTTTATTTCAGGTAACAAAACTTCTGAACTGATGGTACCATATTGTTTTAAAATTTATGTTTTCCAGTACTTTTCCAGTATATTCTACCAATATACCACATAACTCTACACTATAAGTGAATAAAACGAATGAAATTACTAGGGAAATAAGCCAGTTGAATTTCAAGTTAGGTGACAGGGAACAACAAATCAAGGAAGGAAGCTTTATATCTGGTCAAAAGAACATCCTGAAAACGTGAAATTAAGAAAATTCATTGCTGAATTTTCTGGAGAATTTTTTATGTCATTTTGAATACCAATAATTTCTTTAACAGCTAATTTAAGATATATTTTTATAAAAAATTATTTCAATGTTTAAGATAAAAGTTATGTTGAAGAGAAAAAAATCATGAAATACCAATACACCAGTACAAGAGGCTAGAAAACCAACTATCTCAAGTTTACAACAAAAAGAAAACGGTGAATAAATTTTTCTGTCATATGTTTAGTGTCTATACAAGAGAACATACCTACCTTAAAGAGAGCATTTAAGAATATATCTGTTAGAGGCTGTGAAACTGCCAAGTGGGTATCATCAGGGCTAATTTTAAATGTAGTCTCCAGGCACTGTATGGCAACTTGGAAAACACAAAACAAAATACAGTACATTTCTTAATGATTAAAATGAAATGATATCATTAACATTTCTAGGAAATGATATATTATGTGTTTAGCAAAAGATGCTATGCCAATGTAGTTTGTGTATACATATGTATATATATATCACCTTTGATAGGCGATCCGTTATAGTTTTTAGTCAGCAACATGCCTATAGTCCAGTGCACACTGTGCTTTCGCAGTCAAAGCTTTTCTTCAAAAACCATGAGTCCATCATCATGCTTTTCACCTTACACTCCAAATTGTAAACTTCAATCTTCAAATGAGTGTCTGCTTATAATTCCAAGAGCTAAACTTAAAAGAAGTGGTGAGGCAGCATTCTGCTGTTATGCACCTAAAATCTGGAATAGCTTACCAATAGAAATTCGCCAGGCAAATACGGTGGAGCACTTTAAAAAACTGCTAAAAACGTATTATTTTAACATGGCTTTCTCATAGCTTCATTTTACTTTAACTCTGATATTCTATATATGTATTTAATTATCATTAGCATTCATGGTGGCTGAGAAATCCATACTAACCCCTACTTTCTCTGCTGTTCTTTTTCCAGTTTTGCCAACACCTCGCGATCAAAGCACCATGCTGTCCCTACATTGAAGGATTGCAGGCCAGAGGTCCACATGACCATCGTCATCAAATTTTTCCATGTGAAGCCTGAAAACCATGAGGACTGATTGAGGTCATTTATGTTTGATAGAATGCCTAGCGGGGGCTTGAAAACATCAGTTTTAGAACACAGTGAAAAAAACCTATTTTGTATACCCTTTCTTGTGTTGTATTGAAATTCATTTTTTCTTGTAGTGTTTTTGTAAAATAAACGTTTGAAATGTGGTACTTCTTTTCGGCTCACCCTGATATATATGGCGAATATATAAAAAAAGTATTTTAAGATATGTGACTTATTTTAAGCCTTTGTGGATCTTGATATATGGTATATATATATATATACATATATATATATATATTTGCCACTCTGTTCTGCCAAATATTATATATATATATACTGTGGTGTATGGCCGTTCATCCCGGCCAATACCCGCAAACCGCCAGGTGGAGCCCTCCCTGCAGCATGGAGGTGCCCCGAATGCCAGCAGGGAATTATGGACGTTGGAGTTTTCCTTTACAGCCCTGCTGGATACCATGGGGGCCACTAGAAGGCGCTGCAGGGAGGAGCAGTGACTACTTTCCCTACGCCCCGGAAGTACGTCCGAGTCACATGGACAAGGGGAATGACATGCCTCCGGGGTAAAGAAAAAGGATTTTTATCTGACCTGGAAGTGTTCCTACAGGGCGAAACACTTCCGGGACAAGGACTATAAAAGACTGAGAGAGACACCAGTGTGTTGAGCTGAGCTGGGTGGAAGGGTGGCAACGCGTCTGGGAGTGGAGGATTATTGTTTATTGTGGATTATTGTGTTATTTATGAGTATTGTGAAGAGGAGGGTGCTTTCTGCACTGTTTGTGAAAAAAAGCGTCTTGGACAAGGGTTCAAGGGAGCGATAGTGCCCTCAATCTGTCACTATATATTTATATATATATAGATACAGTATATAGATATATATATATATATATACACACTATATAGATGTACTAGCAAAATACCTGCGCTTCGCAGCGGTGAAGTACTGTCTTAAAAGTTTTATTAAGAAGAAAATTAAACCTTTTTAAACTGAGGGAAAATATACTAATAATTATTTGTTAAGGATCTCTTTATATGCCACATTGTGAGTTCGGCCCTCCGGTTGTAATATGACCAAGCTATGCGCCGAGCTTACTCTTAAGCATGCAACGTACAGTTGGCCATGTGAACAGTAATCTTGTTTCAAATCTCACAGCTTGGATTGCTGCTGTCACAATCGGTTTGAGTTTCATGGTTTGTTTCAATTACGACAGTATTTGCAGGACTTGTGTTGAAGTGACATTCGGCATCTGTCAAGCGTTGTAAGTATACAACCAGTTTCATCGATAACTTCACATCCAGCTTTTGAGAGTTTAAACATTCATTAACATCAAAGTGTCCACTACTCAAATCGTCACCTGTGAATCTAAGATGTTTAAGAGGCATTGGCGGTTGTCCAAAGGTGTAAAATATTTGGCCATTTCGGTACACTTGAAAGCGACAACCGAACAATTCAGCGGCAGCCATCAACTCACATGCAGAACCATAGGTGAAGGGCTTAAGCATTTCACTCTTATAGTACTCCTGTGTAATATAATTACCTCCTGTACCGTCATCAGTCCACACCTTGAACCTGTCCCAGTCATTCAATACATAAGACACAATGTTTCTCCAGATATCAAGAGTGAGCCTGATATGGCCGTGCAATATGTAACACAGAGAATGGAAAAGATAGGTGCCATCTCCGGGCATGGAAACCACTCAGTAAGTGACAGTTCTTTGATCGATGGTGATCACCTCGATAGACATGGTAATGCGGGTACGGTTGGAATGATAAAGGAAATGGGTACCTGAACAATGTAAAGTAAGTCTAAAATACCTACACAATAACTATAATCGTAATAAATGAACAATAAAACAGCGGAGAAACCGTGGATTAAATAAAAAGGCTGTAGTTATCAGCAGGGAGACGTGAATCCCGTGGCGAAGCAAGGAAGGGAATGAAGAGACTGGAGCGACGGACAGCCTTATATAGGCAGGCAGCCAACAACGTGGGAGGCGTTGGGATGGGGGACCCAACGCCGCCTCACACGGTGACTGAGCTGCAGGCTATGGACATATATATGTACGTAAGTAGGATTCAGTTAGCGTTGGGAACCCGCGTACCAGATTTCTTGAAGATGGGCCCATAAGTAACAAAGACTATTGAAAAGTTCAATATGGTGGCCGACAGTGGCATCATACCACCGAAATAAGTACCAAATTTCAGCCTTCTACCTACACGGGAATTTGGAGAATTAGTGACGTTGGAAAGTTCAATATGGCAGCTGACAGTGGCGTCATACCACCAAAATAAGTACGTACATTGGTTTTGGTTAGCGCAGGGAAGACGCCTACCAAATTTCGTGAAGATGGGGCCATAAATAAGAAAGTTCAACATGGCGGACGTTGTTGACCGTTATGACCGTTATGCGCAGAATTTCAAAATTAAACCTGCTTAACTTTTGTAAGTAAGCCGTAAAGATTGAGCCTTCCAAATTTCAGCCTTCTACCTACACGGGAAGTTGGAGAATTAGTGACGTTGGAAAGTTCAATATGGCGGCTGACAGTGGCGTCATACCACCGAAATAAGTACGTACATTGGTTTTGGTTAGCGCAGGGAAGCCGCCTACCAAATTTCGTGAAGATGGGGCCATGAATAAGAAAGTTCAATATGGCGTTCGTTGTTGACCGTTATGACTGTTACGCGTAGAATTTCGAAATGAAACCTGCTTAACTTTTGTAAGTAAGCTGTAAGGAATAGGCCTACCAAATTTCAGCCTTCTACCTACACGGGAAGTTGGAAAATTAGTGACGTTTGGAAAATTCAATATGGCGGCCGACAGTGGCGTCATACCACCGAAATAAGTACGTACATCGGTTTTGGTTAGCGCAGGGAAGCCACCTACCAAATTTCGTGAAGTTGGGGTCAGCCTTCTACCTACACGGGAAGTTTGAAAGTTCAATATGGCGGCCGACAGTGGCGTCATCCATCGAAATAAGTAAGTACATCGGTTTCGGTTAGTGCAGGGAAGCCGCCTACCAAATTTTGTGAAGATGGGGCCATAAATAAGAAAGTTCAACATGGCGGACGTTGTCGACCGTTATCGACCGTTATGACCGTTACGTGTAGAATTTCGAAATGAAACTTTTGTAAGTAAGCTGTAAGGAATAAGCCTGCCAAATTTCAGCTTTCTACCTACATGGGAAGTTGGAGAATTAGTGATGAGTCAGTCAGTCAGTCAGTCAGTGAGGGCTTTGCCTTTTATTATTTTATAGATAAATATATATATATATATATATATATATATATATATATATATATATATACTGTATAGTGGCAGACATCCCCTTCGCTATATGATCAGGGGGAGCAGCCATGGACGGTACAATACCTCCCCCTGGACGCAAGTTAGCTGCCGCCCTAGGTTGGAGCAGTGCCTCAGTTTCCCGCAAGGCTCCATGGGAATTGGAGTTGGGAGCAGCCCTGCTGGGTCCCGCAGGCACTGCCAGGGGATGCTGCAGCTGGGACTCCTGAGACTATATGGGCAGCGTATTCACCACACCCGGAAGTGCAGCCGGCACTCTGCAATCAACCACCTGGAGCTCTTCCAGGTTGACTATAAACAGGTCCAGCAACCACCACTCAATGGCCAGAGTCGGGAGGAGAAGGATTACGCTTGGAGGAGGAGGAGTGGTGGTGCAAAGAAAGAAGAGTGTTTGTGGTAGTGTTTTGGGACTGTCTTGTACATGTGAGGATTACGGGGAAGACGTGCCCCACAGGTGAAGAAAAAAAACCCTTTTTGTTTATTTTTATACGTGCCTCCGGTGTGAGTCTGTGTCAGATCAGGCACCTATATAGCGCCTTTCTTACTATATATATATATATATATATACACACATACATATATACACATAAATACACTTCCACGCACTGTATTTGACTTTTTAAAATAACAGTAATATTAAATTATTGTTACATACAGAGACTCTTACAAGCTATTTATCATAAAAAACAGTAGTTCAACTGTATACTGTATATACCACATACCAATTCATGTACTTTTATTACCCTGAAATGCTGCACAATGTCTTACCATCCAAGCTTTCATGTTCATCTGAATTCAATGCTTCTGACCTTGTTTGATCTCTAAGAAACTGGACAATGGAGAATGCAAGACGCTTCTCAACTGACATAGTATCTTCTTTAAAGAGTCACTAAACAAAAACGAAATCAGAAAACAAATACTAGTATTAAAAGGAGATTCTTCGTTTTATAATATAAAATAACTCATCTATATTTGCCTCATGCAGCATAAGAGATATCTAATGATTGTACTACCTTAAGCTTTTCTTTACCATCAAAACACAAGAAACAAAAATAATCTGATGCTAAATCATAAAACAAACAAAAAATACAGTCTAAAGAACGCTAATAAAATATATTAATCTTAAGCAGAATGTTATTACATTTCTACACCAACCAGTTTTTTGATGACACATTGGGAAATCCTACAGCATTTCAAACAATATTTTTAGTTTCACATCTTTATTCTGGAGGGTACCTATGTTTTCTTGTTTAAAGAAATATTATTAAAGACACTTAGGAATCAAAATGCATTAGGCCATGCATAAAAAATAAATAAATACATTTTACATTTATTCTGTTAAAAGCAAACATTTAGCACATACATCTAAAATCACACATTGAAGAAAAAATAAAATATGATGGCAGTAAAAAATACTCATTTCAAGAAATACTGTCTTGTCTTTTTGCACAGCAAATGTAAGATAGAACCAAGCCAAGTAAGAGATATGACAAAAGGTTTTCTTCAGCAAAAGCTAAATGACTGAGTGAGCAAGTAAAGGTATTGTAAACAACTGATTCAGTTGCATACATTCAACACTGATTATTCAGCTGCATTCTCTAAAACCAAGAATCAGAGCAACACAGAATCTCTTCTAATCTCTGTATTAATTATGTAAAGCCACAGACCACCACATAAACCTATGAATTTCACAGTAGCACCTGTTAAGTGATACTTCATTGCAAATCAGCACAGACATATCATCACAATAAGGGACACAGGAACTTGAAGAGTGAGATGTTAAAATAATTTTGAGTCTTTAACATTTTTTCCACTTGATTTTGTCACATGGGAGTGCATAGGGGGCAGCTAAAGGGTCCTAATGACTGCAGTTCTATCGCCACTCCAAGGGTCATAATGCCACTCTCTCTTCCTTCCTCTGCAGACAGGTTGATTGATGGCTAGAACACCCCTGACATCACTTCAGGTGCTTGTCCAACTGGACACACCTCTTCCTGTCAGAAGGGCCCAAAATTGGAAGTGCCGCCATCTTGGGACAGTTCTGTTTTAAACTTGCATCTATACAGACAATACTGCAATAACTGCATCTTTTTTTTTAATCTCACTACATTCAATCATACGGGGTGGCCATCTTGGCACCCCAACTCTTTATCGTTGAGCTCATTTTCTGTTACAATGTATAAATCATAAATATTGTTTTTAAGTTAAGCTCAGTGTTTTGGGTGATATTTACCAACACTGCAGCTAGCAAGAATGAAGATAGCAAGACACGCTGGACACTATACCGCAATTAGGAAGAAGTTCTATGTTGCCAAAGGCAGCTAAAAAAGTGTACTCAATGTTGAAAAGACTCTAAAATCTCTATTTTAATTCCATAAAAATAAAAAAGTAAAATCAGTCAGTAGTTTTCAATGATCACTGATTTGGTTTAATTGCTGCAATATTTAATCTATACTAATAAAAGGCAAAGCCCTTACTGACTCACTGACTCACTCACTCACTAATTCTCCAACTTCCCGTGTAGGTGGAAGGCTGAAATTTGGCAGGTTGATTCCTTACAGCTTCCTTACAAAAGTTGGGCAGGTTTCATTTCAAAATTCTACGCGTAATGGTCATAACTGGAAGCTGTTTTTCTCCATTTACTGTAATGGAGATGAGCTTGAACGCCATGGGGGCGGAGTTTCGTGTGACATCATCACGTCTCCCACGTAATCACGCAGTACGTAGAAAACCAGGAAGAGCCCCAAAAAGCGCTGAAGAGAACATGCATTATATAATTGAGAAGGCAGCGAAACAATAAGAAGCGAGCGAGTAACATATACAACCATATTCATGAGTTCTGCTACTTCGGAAACAAAGCACGATGTAAACCTAAACTTTAAATTAAGTTCATAGACAGGCTGCCGCTGGCGTTTGTAATTTAGTGCCTGCCCATATAAGGCCGTCAGTCAGCGGCAATCCAATAGAAACACTGCCACTAAATATTCACGGGTGAAGGACTGTGCTTATGCAGAGGAAGATGAGATAGTCAGGGTGGTGTTTGGCACAAACTCAGCGAAACTGCGAGAGACAGTTTTAAGTGCCGGGACTTAGGCAACATTAGATACAGCCATGGACATAGCACGACATGGCACCAGCACAGCTGGGAAACTTCGATGCATGTACACCGAGTGGCTCACGTGAACTGACGCAGTGCACAGACAAAAAGCAACAGTTCCAAAGAGCACTGAACAAAAACCGAATTACACAATTGAGAAGGCAGCAAAAAAATATGAAGCGTCTGATACATACAAGCATATTCATAAGTGCAGCTACTGCAGAAACAAAGCACACGGTGCAAAAAGTCAATGTCCTGCTAAAGGAAGACAGTGTAAAAAAAACCCGTGCATGCAGTGTGTCACATCTCAGATAAAGAGGAAGACGAGCTGTTTATTGATGCAGTAGGAAACGAATCGATAAATGAAACCTCTTATCTTTACAACGATTGACAAACACAGAATGTAACTTGAACACAACACATCGTACAAATACGACCCTGATTGAAACAAATAATGATAATCGAATCCTTGATGACAGCAACACTCAATAACACTCACGAAACAATTACTGTATATTGACAATCATGTTACGTTATTTTTAAAATGTTCCCTTTTCTTTTTCATAGCTTCTTTAACACACTACGTCTCTGCTGCGAATATATATATATATATATACCCCGATCTACGTACTTTCAAATAGATAAGCCACACACCGTGGCGCAATTGTAGAAGCTTCGCCTCTATTGCCTACATCCGAGGTTCAATTCCCGAGAGGGGATGTACTGAGTATGTACGCGTGCTTCTCGGTTCATTTTAACCTCGCATCTCCTTGGTTTGAGACGTATGAAAAAATATGCGGTTAACGCAGAATCATGTTACGTTATTATTAAAATCTTTCCTTTTCTTAGCACAAGCACAGCTGAGAAGCTTCGATGCATGTACTCCATAACAAAAAATAACGCATTTAATCACACTTTCAATTCCAAGCAAAGGGGAACTTTTGTCAATGCATGATTTCCTGGTACATCGATTACACTGATGCACACATCACAGCTACAAAAATGTAGTCGGAATGAAGCGCGTTCCTACGCCTGATCGGAGGAAAATTTCATTTCAAAAAACTACCCGAGCGAAGCCTTGATAAAAGCATGGTTTTGTGCACACTGAAAAGCAAGCAAATTTAGATGCATTACAGAAAGCGGACTTTGTGGCTCTTACTGGGGATCATTGGACTTTCGTGACCGTTAGTAATTCTAATTACATCTAATTACAAAATGTTCAATGATCACACTGTTTTAGCTTAATGTACAAAATAATTTTGGCTAAGGTTACTCAGAGTTTAAAGATTAAGTTGGTCAAATTACCTTTTATGTTTCTGACTTATTTTTTTAAAAAGAAAAACTGCACTTTATGTTGAAATTTTGATTATTATTATTTAAAGACAATACCATTCTGAAAATGTACTTAAAGTACTTAAACTACCACTTTATTTTTAAGTCTGCCCAATTTTAACCAGGGATGATATTTTTGTTTCTGTTTTGAATTCAAATGCAGTTTAAAAGCATTTTTTTTTCAGAAATTAAAACAGCTTGAGTTTACAATATTCATGTCCATGTCTATTATTTGATTCTGTCGCCCACTAAAACCCTTTTAAATTAAAAAAACACATTTACGATTTTGGGCAAATTTACGTGTGCGATTACGTACGATTAATCAAGATTAATTATTACACAGCCTCTAATTAATTGGATTAATTTTTTTAATCGAGTCCCACCCCTAATATATATATATGTAGATATATATGTAGATTTGTATATATATATGTGTATATACAGTATATATGTAGATATGTATATGTGTATATATGTATATATGTGTGTGTGTGTATATATATGTGTATATATGTATATATATTTATATGTATATGTATATATATATATGATGTGTATATATATATGTTTATATATGTGTGTGTGTGAGTATATATATATATATATATTATATTATATTATATTTATATATATATATATATATATGCCAGCAACACTCATGACAATGACAAAACAATTACATTGTCAATCATGTTAAGTTATTATTAAAATGTTTCCTTTTCTTTTTACTTCTCTGCTGCCAAACACGGGTATTTTGCTATGTGTATATTGTAAGATATGGCCGGCTATGTACCCCGGCCAATACCCCCAAGCCGCCAGGTGGAGCCCTCCTTGCAGCATAGAGGTTCCCAGAAGACCAGCAGGGCGGTGCATAAAAACTCCATTGTCCATGATGCCCTGCTGGATGCCATGGGGGCCACGAGAGGGAGCTGCAGGGAGGACCGAAGAGTTCTTCGTGCCCTATGACCCGGAAGTTCGTCATAGGAAGAGCGACGGGCTTCCGGGGTGAGAAAAAGCATTGTTTACCCTGACCCGGAAGGAATAAGGATTTGTGGACTGTTGGATTGGGAACACTTCCGGGTCGGGGGATATAAAAGGACTGTGGGAGCTCCCAGATGGCGAGCTGAGCTGGGTGGAAGGGTGGCAACGCGTCTGGGAGCTGGAGGATTGTTTATTGTATTTTGTGATCTATTATTGGAGTATTTGGGAGTGGAGCGTGCTTTGTGCACGTTATTATTATAATAAATAATTATTTGGACTTTTATCTGGTGTCTGACGTGTGGTCCGAGGGTACAAGGGTGCGAGAAAAAACCCTAAATCTGTCACAATTGGCGTAGCCGGCAGGATTCTCTGGCCGTCAGTTTGGCGGAGGACCTGAATTTAAAAAATTTTTTTGTGGACAGAATACCCCAAGAAGACAGCGTCAAGACGCAGAAAAAATCGCCAGAAACCTCACCTTTATCAAGTCCGTCATGGGGAAGAAGAAGACAAAGCAGAGCGCCAGCAACAGCGGAGGTCTAGCGCTCGACATTGCCTGCGCTCAAGACGAGCCATGGAGCAGCTACGCGTTTCGGGAGAGATTTCCGGAGGAGGACGTCTCCGACGAGGTATGTGCAGGGAATGTACTTTGCAATCTTTTTAATTTAACACCTGTTGTCCCGTGTACATACCTCCCAGATGTCCATCCGAAGGCTCTGCGGGAGGCAGAAGACAAACCCGAAGGCGATGGCACGCTCTTGTGCAGGCAAACGAGTAATCCGAAGGACTTCCGCATTACGGGTGCCGGCGAGGGACACGTGACCTACCACGAGGGATTCCAGGAAGGTGACGTTCCGTGTCCAGCTGTTTGTGGCTTCACCCAAGAAAAGACGGACTTGATTTTTCCGAAGGGGAAAGGGGAGGCGAGCGGAGCACCGCTCACAAATCAAAAAGGTAAGGAGGGTCGGGAAATGGCTGTTCGGGATGTCGTAAAAGTAATTAAGACAGACCTCAGTCCGCTGAAAGAAGCGACCCGATCCTCGACCGCTGCCTTAGAGAACTCCAAGTCCCAGAAGCCTCCGCGAGACCCGTCAGAGCACGTGCCTGAAGCGGGCGTGCTCATTGGCTCCCGGCCGGCAGAGAAGAAAGACGAGGAAGTAAGTCTTTTGCCGGTCGAAATAAATATTGACTTGCGGGAACTTGAGCGTTTGATCGAGCCCGTAAAGAGTTGTTTACAGGTCCTGACGACCATTGAGAAGATCGTCGGGGAATTGGGAGCGGTAGCCAAAGCGCCGTTGGAGAAGCTGAGGGACTACGTGCGGCGATTTGGTGGGGAGCCTCCCGTATATCATAATGTGGCGGTACAGGTATGTGAAACCCGTACCGTATATAAAACAAGAGGGACGCAGTGTAATCCGGGCCCGCTTTTCATAAATAGCGGGTGCCAATACACGGCGTGCCCTACAAGAGAGGCCGGTACAATAACCGAGTGGCAGGCGGAAGGGCTAATCGATCCGGGGCAGCTACACAGTGCTGACTCCCGGAGCGAGACAGCCCTAAAGACGCCGCCACCGGTAATTTACAAATCAAAGGGCGTGCAGACAGTAAAAGGGCTCTCTTTCACTAATAGAGAGAACCAAACTGTGGACAAGCCCCAGAGTAAGCCGGAGATCCCAAGAATAAAGAGGGGGTCTCCTGACATAGTTGAGCAGCAAGCTGAGAGCTCAGGGGCGGCCGTGGAACCCTCCTCACTGGACAAAGGGGCGGAGCGAAAGTTTCCAGACTGTTTCCAGACTCGCAGAGGGATATACACTGGAGGAAGGCGGCTGTGCTATGAATGCCGCCGACCGGGACATGAATGGCGAAGTTGTCCTGGGAGGACGTGGAATACAAATCCTTTTTTATTTAATATTCCCCCAAGGTTCTCCCGGAAATATTCTGGACTTCGCCAGGACCCGAACAACAACTCCTCCTGGAGGAAGACATCCCTCGCGGGGCTGGCCGCTCCGAATCATGATTCGTCACTGGGGGGGGAGTACTGTAAGATATGGCCGGCTATGTACCCCGGCCAATACCCCCAAGCCACCAGGTGGAGCCCTCCTTGCAGCATAGAGGCTCCCAGAAGACCAGCAGGGCATCATGGACAATGGAGTTTTTATGCACCGCCCTGCTGGATGCCATGGGGGCCACGAGAGGGAGCTGCAGGGAGGACCGAAGAGTTCTTCGTGCCCTATGACCCGGAAGTTCGTCATAGGAAGAGCGACGGGCTTCCGGGGTGAGCAAAAGCATTGTTTACCCTGACCCGGAAGGAATAAGGATTTGTGGACTGTTGGATTGGGAACACTTCCGGGTCGGGGGATATAAAAGGACTGTGGGACCTCCCAGATGGCGAGCTGAGCTGGGTGGAAGGGTGGCAACGCGTCTGGGAGCTGGAGGATTGTTTATTGTATTTTGTGATCTATTATTGGAGTATTTGGGAGTGGAGCGTGCTTTGTGCACGTTATTATTATAATAAATAATTATTTGGACTTTTATCTGGTGTCTGACGTGTGGTCCGAGGGTACAAGGGTGCGAGAAAAAACCCTAAATCTGTCACAATATATATATATAAATATATATATATAGAGAGAGAGAGAGAGAGAGAGAGAGATAGATATGACAACAACACTCATATCAATGACAAAACAATTACATTAACAATCATGTTACGTTATTTTTAAAATATTTCCTTTTCTTTTTCTTAACTTCTTTAACACACTACTTCTCTGCTGCGAAGCGCGGGTATTCTGCTATATATATATATGTGTGTGTATGTATATGTAGATATGTATGTATACGTTTATATATGTGTGTGTGTATGTATATATGTATGTATTTGTGTGTATATATGTGTGTGTGTGTATGTATGTGTGTATGTATATATATGTGTATATATGTAGATATATATATGTATGTATATATGTGTGTGTGTATATATATGTGTATATGTGTATATGTATAGATATGTATATATATGTTTATATGTGTGTGTGTATATATATATATATATATATGTGACAGCAACACTCATCACTCACAACAGTGACAAAACAATTACATTGACAATCATGTTACGTTATTTTCAAAATGTTTCATTTTCTTTTTCATTACTTCTTTAACACACTACTTCTCCGCTGCGAAGCGTGGGTATTCTGCTAGTCTATACTAATAAAAGGCAAAGCCCTCACTGACTGACTGACTGACTCACTCACTGACTGACTGACTGACTCACTGACTCATCACTAATTCTCCAACTTCCCGTATTGGTGGAAGGCTGAAATTTGGCAGGCTCATTCCTTACAGCTTCCTTACAAAAGTTGGGCAGGTTTCATTTCGAAATTCTACGCGTAATGGTCATAACTGGAAGCTATTTTTCTGCATATACTGTAATGGAGTTGAGCTCGAAAGCCGTGGAGGGGCGGAGTTTCATGTGACATCATCACGCCTCCCACGTAATCACGCAGTACGTAGAAAACCAGGAAGAGCTCCAAAAACCGCTGAAGAAAACATACATTATATAATTAAGAAGGCAGCGAAACAATTAGAAGCGAGTGAGTGACATATAAAACCATATACAGCGGCTCACGTGAACTGACGCAGTGCACAGACAAAAAGCAACAGTTCCATAGAGTGCTGAACAAAAACCGAATTACACTGCTACGCTCAAATAGACAAACCACATGCCGTAGCGCAATAGTAGAGGCTTCGCCTCTAGCGCCGGCGTCCGAAGTTCGATTCCCGAAAGGGGATGCACTGAGTATGTATGTGTGCTTCCCGAATCATTTTAGCCTTGCATCCCCTTGGTTTGAGACGTATAAAAAAATATGCGGTTAACGCAGAAAGACAGATCACCAATTGAAGCTTTATGAATAATGGATACTTTATTCGCGATCAATGATTGTTTTGGTAAAGCCATACTCAGTGTATTCATTAGATGAACGGTAAAAAAGTAAGAGCGAGGGGAGGGTAACTTATTGAGGCACGCAGGCAAAACCACAATAGCATGCGGGCTCGATGTACTGTAGTGCAAGTCAACTCGATCTGAATTGCGCGATCACATTTGAAAAAATATATCTTTTCAACTTCTATTTAGTCAAAACTTAGCATATTCATATGTAAGGCTGCTGCGCAACTCAGCACGCCTCCCATGTAATTGACTGCCTGCCCATATAAGGCCATTCTTCGCTGCGGTGTCTTTATTCGTTTCCTTGCTTCAACAAGGAAGCAGCTTTCTCACAGCTTCTGCGCTGTTTTATACACGAACGACATATACGAAAGTCCATTTTCCTTGCTTCGCCAACGAGGCAATCTTTTTATTTAATCCACGGGTTCTGCGCTGTTTTATTGTTCATTTCTTACGATTGTCATAGTTATTGTGTACGTATTGTACACTTAGTTTACTGTTCAAGTACCCATTTCCTTTATTTAATCCGCGGCTTTTCTGCTGTTGTTTTGTTCGTTTATTACAATTATACTTATTTCATTCACTTTCTTTGCCTGACTGCCTGCCCATATTAGGCGCTCCGCAGTTTTTTGGTGATGCAGCTTTCTCACAGCTTCTGCGCTGTTTTATAAACTAACGACATATAAGAAAGTCCTTTTTCTTTGCTTCGCCAACGAGGCAACCTTTTTATTTAATCCACGGGTTCTGCGCTGTTTTATTGTTCATTTGTTATGATTGTTATAGTTATTGTGTAGATATTTTATACTTTGTTTACTGATCAAGTACCCATTCCCTTTATTCTTCCAACTGTACCCTATTAAAATGTCTATCGATGTCATCACCATCAATCAAAGAACTATCACTTACCGAGTGGTGTCCATGCCCGGAGATGGCGCCTGCCTTTTCCATTCTCTGTGTTACATATTGCACGGACATATCAGGCTCACTTTTGATATCCGCAAGGACATTGTGTCTTATGTATTAAATGACTGGGAGAGGTTCAAAGTATGGACTGATGATGGTACAGGAGATAATTATAGTACACAGGAGCACTATAAGACTGAAATGCTTAAGCCCTTCACCTATGGTTCTGCATGTGAGTTGATGGCTGCCGCTGAATTGTTTGGTTGTCGCTTTCAAGTGTTCCAAAATAGGCAAATATTTTACACCTTTGGAGAACCATCAATGCCTCTTAAACATCTTAGATTCACAGGTGACAATTTGAGTAGTGGACACTTTGATGTTTATGAATATTTCAACTCTCAAAAGCTGGATGCGAAGTTATTGATGAAGCCGGTTGTGTGCTTACATCGATTGACACATGCTGAATGTCACTTCAACACAAATCCAGCTGATTATTACACCGGCAATCCAAGCTATGAGTATAAAGGAGGCGTATCAGACGTCGTGGTAGATTTTCTCATACAGCTAGACGGAATCAACTTTGTGCAGCTGCTGCCAAATACTCTCAGAAAAATCCACAAATTCATAGGGACGCTGTCGCTAAATACTCGCAAGCACATCCAGAAGTTAATAGGGACGCTGTCGCTAAATACTCGCAAGCACATCCACAAGTTCATAGGGACGCTGTCTCTAAATACTCGCAAGCACATCCACAAGTTCATAG
>JANRMT010062835.1:57573779-57585515 GCA_026402145.1 Polypterus bichir lapradei | reverse complement strand
CACATCCACAAGTTCATAGGGACGCTGTCGCTAAATACTCGCAAGCAAATCCACAAGTTAATAGAGGTTCTGTTTCTAGATACGATCCCAATAATGAAAAGCGGCTCATACGAAAACAACAGGTTTGGCTCAAAAAAGCCAATATATTTATATATGACAGCAACACTCATCACTCACAACAGTGACAAAACAATTACATTGACAATCATGTTACGTTATTTTCAAAATGTTTCATTTTCTTTTTCATTACTTCTTTAACACACTACTTCTCCGCTGCGAAGCGCGGGTATTTTGCTAGTTGTTAATATTTAAGATTTAGCAAGCAATAAGTCAAAAGCAAGCTATCTCACTCATGCACAGCTATAAAAGAACAGCTGGAAGAAATGACATGTGAATTAAACATAACTCAAAAAATAAACCTATACAGTAGGTTGTGCTTGTCAAGATATTTAACCATTTAATTACTGTTTCTAGCAAAGTGTTTTACTGAATTTACAGATTACAGTGACATATTCCAGCAGAAATCCTAGGCATCATCTTGGACTTGACTTAATTTTCGTGCTGCAAGTGAGAATGAAGTGTTTAAAGCAGGAGGAGTGAGTGAAAAAAAAGTCAGAAATATGCAGCCCTCTAGACCATGTTCTAGATGGTGCGGATGAATATCCCGTAGAATATCTACAACCGTTAACACCATCCGGTCTTCCACCGGCCGAATTATTGTTCGATAATTTATGTCTGAGTGATGGGCTATGCATAGGACAAGATTAGTTGTATTAAAAATTGGTAGAACAATTTTGACATGTAAAATTTTAACAGGCAACAAGAAAGGTAATGTAGTACATCTTCCGTGGATAACATCAGACACCAAAGGAGATCTTGATATGCCATTCATATTAAAACATTTACAGTTTCCCATTAGAATAGCTTTTGTTATGACAATTAACAAATCACAGGGACAAACATTTGAAAAAAGTCACTTTATTTATTAGAGAGTAAGAAACGATATTCACTCACGGCCAGTTATAAGTTGCGTTGTCACGATGTAAGTCCAAACACGGAATCAAAATTAAAAGTGATCTTGATGAAAAGTTAATTCCAAATATTGTTTTTACTGAAGTATTACAGTAAAAGTGTAAGTTTTAAAATTATTAGCATGTTAATTTCAAAGCCAAACAGAACGAAAATGTATAATACCTCTAACGCAACATGAAACAAAATTTTATTTCAATTTATTACGTTTTACAATTTGTTACTATGGTTAATTACTTGCTATAATGTAAAATAGTTAGTTCTGTTATGCATATGTAACAATTCCCATGAAAATAACAATCTGTTTAAATTTATATCCACTTCCCCATACGCTAGCGGCAGAGCTGCGAAGTGGCTAGCGTGTAGCGCCCACCCGGAGGCTGGCGAGTGAAGAGAGCAGGGGGCAAAGTCCCCTAGTCATTTAAAAGGCACAAATGTATGAATCATGTTGTAATTTGATGTGGAGTAAAACTAAGAAAGCCAAAAACTTACATACTTTCTATTTGCAAAAATTACACAGCTATCAAATGACTTCAGATGAATTCAGTGCTCTCTCTGTTTTGTTTGAAGTGATAGTTAACAAACATTGTTAATCTCATGTTTTCACTAAGAACAGAGATAATAAAGTTCCTGATATAATGGGCTTGAAGGGGAACAAATTTGGATTAAAGCAAACAATATCAAAATGTCCATGAAAAAATCTCTGGCAGTGACATCCACACTTAAGATGCAACTGGAGTGATTTACAAAAGTAAAGCAGAAACCAACTCAGGATATATACACTCATAATGAGCCAATGTAAAGGGATACAGCATTCAAAAAATGTGTTTTTTCTGTTGTTTACACCATGTTGTTTGAAGTAAACAAATTTTGAATCTTATGTTTTTGTGACGAACAGAGATAACTAAGTTCTTAATACAATGGGCTTGAAGGGGAAAACATTTGGATAAAAGCAAACAGTATCAAAACTTCCATGACAAAATCTCAAATTACTTGTGTCATATTACCCATATCCAGACATACAACATCCAAAATTTGTTTTATTGTCTTTGGTTAAAATATTGTTAAATAAACCATGTCTAGAAAATATTCTCATTTACAACAGGAAATCACAGTGAAATGACATACAGCTTTTATATTGAATACCTAACCCTCCCATTCATTGGTTAAAAATTCCAACCCAATAATAACTCATTCACTACCATGGTGTCAGAACACTAAAACTAAATCCTCACACTCACCTAAGAAGAAAACTTTCCTGGCATATTATTGCAACAGCTTTTGTCTCTCTGTTGTCAAGAGGAATATTTTCAATATCTCACTCTCTCTGTGTCTTCACTCATGCTAACCGCTCCCAACATTTTTTGTGCACCCTTGCATACCACCTGCCAAATATATACTAAAAGTGGAGAACTGCTGCTCTTGGCCAAAAAGACTTTAACAAAAAAATTACCTAATGTACAATTATTATTATCGAGTTTGATAGTTATCGATATCAGGTTAATGACCGGCCTAATAAAATGTTAAAATCCAAAGAATGTAAAAGCAGCAGTACAAGTATGCTGCTTCCCAGGACCCAAAGCATTCAATACTAAGGTCAAATTCAACTTTCTTACAGACAGTGGAGTATGAACCTTCCTAAAATATATGACTTCACTAATAGTATTTGTTTCAGCAGTCTGAGATATTATAGCAAAGCAAAAATGAAATATAAGAAATTTTATGTCTGACCCTTACATTGACTTTGAATATGAGATGTTGTCTATAATAGCATACATTTTCTACACTACTGGTTAGGAACCTGGTGTTAACCTTTATAGACAAATGAGGTATTTTAAAGGAAGGTCTGGAATCTTTTAAATAAGACCACTAATCTGTGTTACATTTAACTCTAATATTCAGCAGCAAAATTGTCCAGCAGGATAATTAAAGTATCTGTGCAGCAGCCTTGTGATCTGAGATGACTAATTGACTTAAATCATAGAATCTAACTATAAATAAAAATTACAGGTGATCTGTAGAGATCACAATCAGACCTAGAATTAAAATGGGTTCCTTAACTAGGATTGAAAGTTAGATTGGAAGTAGTTACTGGCGGGTTTGTGTTGGGGCAAAGAAGCATACCCAATCAGTCTAAACTACAGTCTGTTTGCATTTTAACAAAATCTGAAATAAGCTAAACAGCCTTAAGAATATTTTTGTTTAAATTAGGTAGTCAAAAGCATTCTGCAATTTAGATATCACGTGATACCAATTGTCAAGAATGGTGATGGAAGGGTATTGGTTTGGGCATCTTTTGCAGACACAGGACTTGGACTTCTGACAGACATTATGTCCACCATGATTTCCTCTGTATACCAGAGTAATCTAAAGAATATCTAAGGGCCATCTGTCTAACAAATTAAACTGAATTATATTTCAAGACAATGATCCTTGGCACACAGGCCAACCTACAACTGAATGGCTCAAAAATAAAAAATCTAAGTTTTGAGATATCATAATCACACTCTGGACTTCAAAGAGAAACTGCCTTTGAACAAATTGTTTAAATGAATTCAGGCTAATCTTATATGGTAACAAAGATACTCGTAGATAAGTGCTTTATTGCAGTATGTTACATATATAATTATAAAATATAATTATTTTTTCACGCTTGCCATCAGTAAAGCAAGCAAATATATAATGTGTATAAAAACAAAAAAAACAAGAAAATGTACATTATTAAGCAGTCCTCCAACACTGACTTCAGTTAACTGTTACACAAGATACGAAGCAGAACATAGATGAGACTGCTCGGTTGTCAGTGCCAGTCCAACCATGGAATCCAAAAGAACACTGCTGTTCCTAGCTGCGAATATTATTATATTACTCACAAAGAGGCAGAAAGAATGAGACATAAGATACATAAGCGGCCAAAGTGACTTGTATGGCAATGGTGGCAGTCACACCCAGATATGAGCTGCACCTGGGGTGATGTACAGAAGCAAAGCTGAAACCAACTTCACTGCAAGATACATTCACTCATTCATACTCATACTGAACCAACATAAAAGAATACACCACCCAAGAAAAAAAATTCTGTTATTTGCACTATAGTGCTTATAGTAATGGCCTGGGAAAAAGTAACCCCATGCTTTTACTGAAAACAGAGATAACAAAGCTACTGACAGAATAGGCTTCAGCTTGGAACCACTCTGAACAAACAGCAAATAACATCAAATGGTCCATAACAAAAGTCTCAGTTTCCTCATGTCACTTTATTCATATGTGTTCGATATCTAGTCATATGCTCACAAAATCCCTTGATAGGGTAGAGATATAAATGTCTCCAAAAATATTTTTCTTACATATTAATCAATCCTTTCCTTTTTTGGACTTTTATCATGGGACAGAGTCATGGGGAATGGCAGCATTATCTGAGCAGCATTGAATAAATACAGTAGCTAAATCTGGGCAGTGTGTCAATGCATCGTTTGGCATACTAAAGCACACATCAACACTCAGCATAAAATAAAAGACTGATTTAAAAATACTAAAGTATAGTATGAAGAAGTATAGAAAAAGAATTTATTCATAATTTTCTAAAATTAGTAACTTGATAATAAACATTTCATGTTTAATTGTATTAGCTAAAATTAAGGATGTGTTTCTTTTACACTTAGGCTGTGGATGTTCAAGTGAGCCCTGTAAGAGAATAAACACTACTCTTTGTTTAATTTATAAAAATACTATTTAAGGTCTGTTTGATCAGGAAATTGTTTTAGAGTTTTAGTAACTGTAAAACAATAACATATACCGAGTCTAGAAATTTGTAAACATTTCTCAATACTTGTTCAATTGAACAAATACTGTTTAATCTGAAATCAACACCTTCATTTATTCAGTAAAAGGGCACCCTCTCTATCAGGCCTCTTGTAAACAACATATATCCCTATAAAGGTCACTTCTGTTTTTTTTTTAAATTTTGCTAAGTTTTCCTTTAAAGCTGATATTTCATAATTAAATGTCAATTTATATATATTTAGCACTACTGTTATTTTTAATAGGTACTGCACTTGGTAAAAAAATATTTTTGCTCAGTTACTGTTTATTTCTGTACTTTTCCCACTGAAAGTGTGCATTCTCAATATTCACAACCCACATTACTCCAAAACCCATGATACATGTACCACCTACATCTAGTCTTGTAAACAAACAACACCAAGTATATTCATCAGTTTTTCTTCCGATCTCATAACTATTTAAAACTATGTCCAGCCTTTACATGAGCATATCAACAACTATACGTTTAATGCAGTAACACCAGGTTTATTTTAAGTCATACCGTTTGCGGACTGTTTTAATCACACCATTACTTATAAACAAACCACTCCTAATAAATACCTCACAATACCCCTGTGAACCACAGTTCATTTACACATCTTTTGGCCAGCACGTGCAATACAACGCTTCAGTCAGTTAGGCGTTCTCCCCAGCCGTATTTGTTTGATATAAATCAGCAGAAATAAAAAAATACATGCTACTATTTTGTCTACAGAAGTTATTTATGAAGTAAGTTTTTTTTTTAATACATATGCTAGGTTATTTTGCATCCTAAGTAGGTAGGCTTCTTTTCTTTATACTTTGCACATTCCAGTCAAACAAATACACACCCAAACTAAATTCAATTAAGTGTATCAGCACATCAGTCCTTGTTAACAAATCACATCAAACACCTTGACGACACGTTGGTAAGGAAGGCGCGACTACATTTTTACTACCTCAGACGCCTCAGGGATTTCAGGCTGTCCTCCCAGTTTCTATAAAACTTCTTCACATCTACCACTGAAAGTATCCTGACAGGAAGTATTACTGCCTGGGTTGGTAACAAAACGCAGAAGGACCACAAGGCTCTGCAGAGAGTGGTGTGGTCAGCTAAACTCATCACTGGGTGTGCACTCCCTAACTTGCAGGACATCTACCCTAAGCAATGTCGGGCCAGGGCAAAGAAAATCATTAGTGATATCATCCATCCCAACAATGGCCACTTCTCTATGCTGCAGTCAGGAAAACAGTAGTGTTGCCTGCTGACCATTTCAGAGAGACTGAGGAGGAGCTTTTTTTTTCCCCACACACAATCTACATCATGAATAAGTAAAGTGTCTAGAACTACATGATGCCCTATTGTTAACTCTATCACATTATATACTGTAACTTATGTATTTAGTTATTATATATCACATATAATTCTATTATAATGTATACTATTGCACTCATTTAACATGATTTTAGTCAAGTCATGCATTTTCATCCTGTATAATCCTCTTAAATGCACATGTTCAACTGAGCAGTTCATAACACAGTGTGCTGTATGTGTAATTTGCACGTGAAACATTCAATTTTACTTGATTTGACTAGATATGTATAAATCACATGTCACATGTCAATTTATCCATCAAACTGACTTCGGTTTAATCAAATCTACATCATTCTGTTACTCAAAGTCCTACAAGTGAGAACTCTGGAAACTATTTCCCCAAACCACACCCAACATTAAACACGGCTGCCTGCTTTCTCAAACTGCATGCACCAAGTACCCCATAACAAAGTTTTGTATCCAAGCCACTCATCACATCAACCTCAGCTGTCCACAGCAATTCGCAAACCACACCCCACATGCATAATAAAATCAAACGCTTTTTTTTACTTCAAAGATCTTGATCACCTGGGTATACCCCAAAAAAGCTTACATTGCACTCACCATGAGCTTTAATTTTACGAAAGCTTCTATGCCTTTATTATCTGTAGAACAGACTTACTGTAAGCAAACGTGGGCTGGAATGATGTCAGAATTGTTGTGTAGTCGGTTTTGTTAGGCAAAATGGGAAATCCTAACTTTGGTTTCTAGAAGGTTACATTTGTTGAAATGTACATCTAGCTGCACGCTTGCATAACGTGCCGCATTATGTGGAGAGTGGACAACAGACCACTCTGAGAGTTCACGCACGCGTTATCCTCGCCACGCACACACAAAGCTGTAAACAGGCGCTGATGTAATCGTCCAGGGACATGCCGGCACTTTAGAATACCCTGCGCTTGCTTTGCAGCACTCAGGAGTGATGCGCGGTACTGAGAGCATCTTCGCCCCACCCCGGCTGATGAAAACGCGACCGCTGCGAGAAATATCAACGGCGTTCTTCTGCACAGCGATTGCGTAACGCAAGGCACAAGTGCACGCCGCCGTTCTGCGTCGCATCTCTGGTCTGTCACCATAGACCATCTAACATATAACGGTAGATTACGGCTCTAATAGCCACACAACTGTACCACGCTTGTATTATCATATGCAGCCGAATGCGACAGATTCTTTTCACGTTACCTGACCGTTCCACTCCTGCGCGGCACCACTCGACTGACACACACAAACTTCTGACACTTGAGTCACTCGCGCGTCCACGCATGCGCAATGTTACAAGAAGGCGGTATCCTGCGCGTTAGGCTCAGCTCAAACAGAACAGCAAGCGCGTAACCGAGAGAACTATTGCTGCGGTTGTCTTATTTTTACCGACACGCGAACTGAATAGGTAACGATTTATGACGCTTATGTTTTAACGATAGATTTAATCATCGATCTTCTCCATTTGAAATTAGCTTGCTTTTTCCTACTTGTTAACGAATATAATGCAACATTTTTATTGTTCGACTAAGTATTCCACGTACAATACTGTACACCACAACTACACATCTCTATATTTAAGGTGTCTGTCATGGCTTGCTTAATACTTCATTGTCTGTATGTTACCTAGCCATTAAAGTTTAATAAATTAGACTGCTTTTTTATAGCGGAATTAATAAAAAAAAGTGTATTTAATAATCGTTAACACAAAAGATGTGTAGAATGGACTTGGCCAAATAGGAACAGGTGGTGAAATGTGCAATTAGCGATCTAGATCACTGTTACAGCTCTGTTTCTAATGCGTACTGTGCCATTCTACTGGCCTCTTTGTCAACTCTGACCATGCCATGATGTTTCTTATCCCCTCCTGTAGAAAGGAATTGAAATCAGCTAAACCGGAGATAAGGACAGTAAAAGCGGAGACAAATGAGGCTGTTGAAAGTCTACAGGATGGCCTGCATTCTGCTGTTTTAGGTGGTATTCAGAGATGCCTCTGATGGATTAGATGAGTAAGCAGACAGTTACTTATTGAATATGTTTTTCTCATGAAATCTGTATTCCAATGAAAAGAATTATTGAATACAATAATTACAAACCATGGTTTTCTAAAAATCTGAAAAAGTTAGCAACAACTAAAGATGAAGCTCACAAAAGTGGAGTCAAAAATATTAGCTAGGCAAAGCCATTAAGGATGCCTAAAGCAAATACAAGTCCATGCTGGAACAGAGCTATTTAAAAGTCTTTATCCAAGTAAGTTCAGATTTTACTTTACACCTGTCACTCTTTTTTTGCCAATTTCTACATTTGGTATGCATTTTTATATTATAATAGTTGAAAAATACAGCTGTCTGTCCAGGGCTGGTAACTAGGATAAGCTGTGGCTACCTATAGGCTTGAACCAGACTTTTAGAGTTAAAAAATAGCAACTTGGTAGTGCAGTGAAATTGCCTCACAGCCTATGGAGACTGGGCTCTGAATCCAAACTGGCATTGTAGAAACATTAACTAAATGAAGAAATAATATTACCACAAAACCCAAATGAGCCACTCTTAATTATCTTGTGATTTTACTAATTTCTCTGTTTTTCTGTGCATTCTGTACAGTAAAGGAAATGCAATTCCAGTTGCATATTAGAAAGAAAAAGTTACTCTGAGATATCCTAAGTACTAAAACCCCTCCAGAGTTATTATTCTTGTACTCCCAGAAATTATAAAAAAAAGAAGAAGGAGCAAACTGAGACTGATTTTTTTCTGTGTATCACATTTGTCTACTTTCAGGGTGATTATACAGGCATTTTTTAATTATTATAGCACTGAAATGAACAATCATAATATCATCAGAGCAGCAGAGTGTGCCCATGCTCAGAGAATCCGCAGCCACTTCCAAGACAGTGGTGACGCATGGTGCATGTGGCAGGGCATCCAGGCTATCATTAACTACAGGATAACACCACCAGCCTGTGATGTCTGTGGTCCCAGAGGTGCTGAACAGCTTCTATGCATGGTTCGAGACACAAAACAACGTAGCAGTTAGGAAAACCATCTCTCCTCTCAACAATCAAGTACTGCTTCTGACCACAGCCAACATGCTGTCAACCCACAGAAGGCTGCTAGACCAGACAATATGTCTGGCAGGGTGCTCAGAGAATGTGAACACCATTTGGTGGATGTTCTCACCGACATCTTCAACATTTTCTGAGCCATGCCACTGTTCCAACGTGCTTCAAAACTGCTACGATCATTCCTGTGCCAAAGAAGTCCTCAGTGTCCTACCTCAATGACTGTCGTCCTGTTGCACTCACACGATTTATCATGAAGTGGTTCGGGAAGCACATCAAGACTGTGCTGCCCCCCTCACTGGATGCCCTGCAGTTTGCATACCACCGAAACCATTCAATTGATAATGCCATAGTCAACACCCTCCGTTTGGCCATCTCTCACTTGGACAAGAAGTTCGCATACATGCTAATGTTGTTCAGAAACTTTACTTTAGCATTCAACACACTCATTCCACAGCACTTGATTGGAAAGCTAAGCCTGCTGGGCTTGAACACCTCCCTGTGTAACTGGATCCTAGACTTCCTGACTGAGAGACCTTAGTCAGGATTGGAAACAGTATCTCCATTACCACCACACTGAGCACTGGTGCTGCACAGGGCCATGTGCTTAATCCACTACTGTTCACTTTACTGACTCATGACTGTGTAGCAATGCACAGTTTGAACCACATCATCAAGTTCACTGACGCCACGGCTGTGGTGGGCCACATCAGCATGAATGACAAGTCAGCATATCAAGAGGAGGTACAGAGGTTAACAGACTGGTTCAAAGCCAACAATCTGTATCTGAACATAGACAAAGCAAAGGGAATGGTTGTTGACTTCAGAAGATCTTGAAGCAACCACTCTCCGCTGTACATTGATGGCTCAAGCATGGGAATCATCAAGAGCATCAAATCCATTGGTTTTCACCTGGTGGAGAACCTCACCTGGTCCCTCAACACCAGCTCCATAGCCAAGAAAGCCCAGCAGCGTCTTTACTTCCTGCAAAGGCTGAGGAAAGCCCATCTCCCACTACCCATGCTCATCACCTTCTACAAAGGGACTATTGAGAACATCCTGTGCAGCTGCATCATTGTCATATTTGGGAATTGCACTGTCATGGATCACAAGACTCTGAAGAGGATAGCGAAGACAGTGGTGAAGATCATCGGAATCTCTCTTCTCTCCATCACGGACATGTTCACTACACATTGCATCCACAAAGCCACCAGCATTGTGGGGGACCTGACGCGCCCTCACCTAAACTATTCACTCTCCTGCCATCTGGAAAAAGGGAGAGAAGCATTCAGACCTTCACTACCAGAACGTGTAAAAGTTTAATCCCTCAAATGATAAGACTCCTAAACACTCAAGAACTAGACTGAATCACATACACACCCTCCCATTCAACTAGATCATGTCTTTATATTTATTATTATATTTAAGATCATACTGTTACTTTCTTCCTACCTCCTGTGTTCTGTGTAGCACCTTGATCCTGAAGCAATATTGTTTCATTTCACTGTGTACTGTACTAACTGTATATGGTTGAAATGACAATAAAAAGATCTTACTACTACTACTACTACTGCTACTCATCAAATGGTTTGGTATCTCTAAACAGACACAAGTATCCATAGCCTAAGTAATATGCTTTCAGAAGGTATGTGATGCTTTGGTATTCAGGAGACCATACAGCTTTAAGCAGAAAATAATGTTTTACAGTCTATATATGTGAATTTTCCATGCAAAACTATTAATTGTTCCAAAATGTTTTCAAATTTTGGCAAATTAAATATGATGTGCAGTGAGCAGGATAAGTTTGTTAAACTTTTATAACTCTAAATTAATTTAACTAAAACTGTGATAAAATATGTATCATATATATATATATATATATATATATATTGTGGAGCCGACCCGGATACAGACAGGCGGACATGTTGATAATCACCACCACACGTTTATTATATACAAATATTTACAAAAGTCAGGTCACTAAGACACGGTCCAAATAGTGCACAAACCCCAACACACACCATCCTGGCCACAAAATGCCTTTCTTCGGGCCGCCTCCACACTCTCTTCTGCCTCGTCCTGCTTCCACCCGACTCCAGCCCTGAATGAAGGGAGATGGCCCCTTTTATCCTCTCCCAGACGAGCTCCAGGTGGCTCCCGGCATTGCCTCATTGGCCACGCCCCAGCGTGGTGGAAGTGCCGGCTGTTCTCCCGGCAGCTCTCCGGGTGCCCTTCTAAATCTTCCCCCCAGCACTTCCTGGTGTGGTGGAAGTGTTGAGGGAACAGGTCCCCAAGGCATTGGGGCGCCTCCTGGCGGTGACCACGGGCCCCTGCAGGGTGGGGTTTCCATGCCCTTAACCCGTGGCCCCCAAAGCAACCAGGAAGGCGGCCCCCACATGATCCAGGGTGGGCGCAGACCCACATCCGGTCCCTCACGGCGTCCAGGCCGGGTCGTTGCCCCTGGCATCCCTGACAATATATATATATATATATA
>JANRMT010062835.1:57560986-57573679 GCA_026402145.1 Polypterus bichir lapradei | reverse complement strand
TATTGTAAAATGAAGCACAAGACACAATCATAAAGGTTTGGGGATTTGCCCCGTATACTGCAACAAAAATTAGGTCTTTCTTTTCTTTTCAGACATAAAAAAATCTCCAAAAGTGTCTTGCACAGTGTCCCAGTTAAATGTGTGTCCAATGTAACTTGTATGTGTGTAAATCAAAGACCGTGGGTCTTTCCTTCTGATGGCATTTTGATGTTGCTTAGTCTTAAAAGCATGTTATTGTGTTATAGATTACTCGATGACCATTACTGACTTTGAAAGAAAATATTACTGCTATTGATGAGTGAAACAACAGTTTTGTCCCTAAAATTCATTTGGAATATATTTGCAAAATGTGGAGCTCACTTAAATGAGGGTTGGATTTTTTACAAAGCTTTTTTTGTTGAAAAGCAAAGAATATTGCTCCCTAAGAAAATTTGCTGACCACAATTGCTGATCTCATCGCCAAACAATATCAGTTTAAATGACTAAAAATGGCTGCCCATGTCACATTTACCAACTGACCGCCGACTTCTTTATCTGACAGCTAATAGCATGCTGCCTAAAGGAGCCAGTGCTGTATGAATGGCAAACAGGTATGGTGAATTCAGCCATAATCTTGGCCTTTTGTTTTTCTTTGTTCCATCCAGTTATGGTACATAAAACATGCAACATCAAACAGACAAGCTCCTCTTGTGTTTGTGAGGTCCAAATATTTCATTCAAACAAAATTAAAACACGGTGTTGCGTATGGGTGTTCAAGGGTTCCCTGACTACTCCGGGGCAAGAGGGAGCGCTGTCGCTAACAGAAACCTCTTCTTCTTACACAGCCCAGAGAAGACGTCCAGTGAGGGCATTTGTGCCTGGCTGTGATGTCTGGAGCAAGAACTGTCTGTTTTGGTCACTCCGCCATATAAAGCCGTGATCCTGGAAGGTGAAGTGCATTAAGAGCTGCAGAGCTTAAAATGCTCTTGACTGATTTTAAATCAATGTGTTTTCAGTTGGTCATTATGCACATATTTTGCTTTTTATGTTCAGTTTTTTTGTTTGAATCAAACAGGGTTATTGAGGTGGTACCAAACATAAATTTCAGCTTCCGACTGTTTCCTTGCTACTAGTCAGAACAGTTTCTCTCACATTTTTTTGCAAAGTGAAATTGTAAGCTTCACTGTGAACTCATTTTTACACAAATCGTTTCATTCAACACTAATTGCACCAGAATACAGAAGGCTCTTCTCCAGCAGGACTAGAAAACTGAGGTCTGTTAAATTTTTCTTGAGTGGCAGAAGTCTGTCTGACAAAGAAGGAGCGTGCATCTATTAAACTAGGAAAATTCAAGAAAGAGTGGAGACATAGGGTATTATGGTTTTCTTTGGTAACACTAACAGAAAAATGAGGTCATCACTCTCATTAAGTTCTTAGAATACAGAGATCGATAAACTGTTACAAGACATTAAAATTTATTTTGCACTAAATAGACTCTCTCTAGAAGCTATTCTAACATTTTTGGGGTTTTTGAATCTCTGAAATTGATTTTGGATTGGTATTTTTGTCATAAACTTTTACAGCAACTAGACTGTGGATATTAAAAATAAAAGTTTGTGATTTTGTTATATTTTAGGTTAAGAAAATTACTGCTTCTCAACAACACTATGACTTTGGGTTAGTTTTTTGCTTTGGGCAGCAGTTACTGAATTCCTGTTTTTTGACTTTTCTCTTGTGTAAGACTTAGATTCATCTCCTGGTCTTTCCTTTGAACCAGACTACTTAGTTCACTAGCAATAGTACTGTTTAAATAAGCCTTGAATTAGGGTGAACCTAAGTTATTGCTTCCTCGAGCACTTCAATTCCCAGCAGTCAGAACGGTTGTGCATTGGGCAAAGGGAGGAGGCATTGATCGACATACACTTTCAAGGAAATCTGCATTCAAAGGGAATGAATCAAAGTGGAGTTGCAGAAATTTTTCACACACAGCATCTAAGGGTGTATTTATCATGAAAAATGGTTGTTCTCTGTGATGCTTGTCAGAAGTACAATTTAGAACAGCTTTTATATGTATATCCATGTGTGATGCCTAGGCATATCCTAACTGATAGCATTCTCCATGGTTAATTTATTCCATAGTATCAGATGTAGTTGATTGGTAGTAAGGACAGTAACTCAGACAAAATGTTGAGGCGTCAACTGGGCTATCCCATTTACTTGAAAATCTTTGAACAAAAAGAACAAGCACTTGATGGCACATAAAATAACAGAAATATCTCTAGCCATTGACTAATGTAAGAATGCTTGAATATGGCAGTCAGGGCTGTGGTTCAGAGGTGCCTTGTGGGTTGCTCATCTCCTAAAGGAGGCAGCTCTTCCCGGGAGCACCCTGTTTGACAGGTCCTTGGCCGGAAGGGGTGACGTTTGTTGCCCTCATTGGGCATCTTCGCATAGCTGTGGGTGAAAATGGAGACAAGCTAGTTAGTGACCACACCCCCTGGTGTCCCAGGGTGGTAGTGCCTACTTTTGATGTGCCCGGAAGGTGACCCTCTGACATGCATATGTGACAAAGACCAAGATTTCAGTGTTCCATCAACAATGGAGCACTAAATACTCCTCCTGATTACCGCAGAGTATTTTGCACATCAGTAGTACCACATCAATCCAAAAGCAGAAGGGCCTCTAGAGATGAAATACTGCTGATGTTCAAGTGTCTGGGAACACAAATAAAGTAATTCTAAAGTTAAAATTACTGATTCTAAACTACAACATATAGTGAACAATATTCACTTGTAAAACTGTTAATAGTAATAATAAAATAATACATTTTGTTTATACTGTATAGCACCTTTTCTATGCTGAAAGCTCTTCAAAGAAATTCAGAAAGAATATACAACAGTGGATACAAATAATACCCAAAATAGCACTCACAGTCTGTGAACAGTGGGCAGCCCCACAAAATCCAGCTCACAATCAGACTAAACGATACTTAAAGAAGTCTTAAAGAATCTCAGCTTATCATGAAAAGATCTAAAAAATCTCTTGCTACTGTCAACGCCAAGAAGCCTGGATTGACTGTCAAAAAGAGACTGTGTATGTGAGGTCTGGAAGAAAAGAAGGAAGATGCCTCTGTTCTCAGAAAAGTATGTAAAGGTGCTCCCAATGTTTTCCTGAGATCTTTTACAGGGTGGTCCAGATCTAATTATGCAATTTTCATTACACTATAACTTATTAAGTTTGCTGCATAGAAAATCACCCGAAAAATCCCAGACCATCGAGAAGTGTGCAAACTGGTGACATGAAGAATAATTTTCACACCGAATTGGAATCGTCCCCGCATAAAGCAAAGTCATCCAGACGATCTGGATCTGCATAATTAGATCTGGACCACCCTATATGCATTGAGCAAGATTTCTGAAGTGTCTGTTTTTTAACAAAAAAGGTAGAAGTGTTGTTATTTTGCCTCAGTATTAACTTTGACTAAAACCAGAAATCGCCTATGACCAAGACACCCTCAAATTTGAATAAAGGTGATGTGAATAGTTACGGTGTGGTGTTGTAGCATTGTTTCAGGGCATGGGCAGCATATTCATTCAAGCATGAATATTGTACTTTTGCAAAGTGTAAAGCCAAAATTGGAGTCTTTCATTGAAGTATCAGATGCAAAATAGGGCCATCTCAGGACAGGGCAGTAGGAAATCACAGGGCTCACAGCCATCCTCCCTCATACTAGACATGTTTAAAGTCAGTAAGACTAATCTGCATGTCTTTGTGATGAGGAAGATAAATCTATTCTCCTGAAGCCTAGCAGCTGCTACCAACATACCAAATAAGTGTAAGAAAGGCAAGTCTAGGTGTGGTTATAGGAGGCAGCTGAGGCCCCGCAGGGCTGCTTTTTCTGCACACACTGGGACATGTTTATTAGCAGTCATACACTGCATAAGCCTCTGCTGTTACAGCCTATAGATGAAATGCTGATAATCATAAAGGCTCCCCAGACGTATTCAAACAACAGAGTGCAGTTTACTACATAAATTAAGCAAACAATTCAAATAAAACTGAAATGTCAGATACACAAATACAGAGAAGCACAGCATAGTTTTATAAAGCAAACAAGACAGATTTGGAAGGAATGTGGAGGCAGTGTTCCACATCAAGAGCAATAAATAGGTCTGGCAGAAGTCCATGGTGCTCACATTACAGAATATCATTAAGAGTTCCAAAGGGATAAAAATCAAAATATAAATTAAAGAAAAAACAAACTTTTTTTTCTTTGCAGTTGTTAAAAAAATGTTAGGGAATAGACTAACATCCTCATGAAGTCATTTTAAAAGACAATAACAAAAAAGAGTGACCTGACATCTGTCAATGAGAGTCAGGTAAGAGAAGCAGGGCAAGATCCTGGCACTTGGATATATTTAAGCACGTTTCCTGAGGGAATGCTTTGGGAGATTTTTCAATCACACTTGTTTGGGAACATGTTGTACAAGAGCTTTGAAATCAAATGCATTCCAGAGAACAACCCATCTGAATTAAAGGACTAGCAGCCAGTTGCAGCAAAGGTTATAGCCAATGCTCTGAACAAACGGTTCTTGATAATCTGTTGCCATAAGTGGGCTTGATCACTTAAATAAGCACAGTTCGCAAAGACACAGGACAGCTTTGTGAAGAGGCAGTTGTGATTGTTTTGCACACAACATATGAACAACATGTAAATCCAACAGCCTCTGGCAAAATATTTTTTTATTGAGTGGTCCTCAGTGTTGAAGTACATGAATGGCTGCATCCATACAATCAGACTTTCCATCTGCCTTAGCCTGCAAGTGGTTTAAATAAGCTAAATAAGCAAACAGAGTTGGTGTGAAAAGCAGGGGAAAGTGCAAATTGTGCTCATAGCTTTTAATACCTCCCCACCAGGAACAGAAGAATTCAAGATTACATTTCTGAGGAAGCAACTGTTTTGAATCCATAAGTAAATATGGCAATAACTTTACACCCTAATTTGTATTCATAAGCCCCTTATTTCAGCTTTCTGTCTCATGTGCCTTATATTGTGCTAAATTTAAATTTCTCCAGAAGGGCTTTGCTTCTGTTTATCTCATAATATGTGTTTCTGAGGTTTTTTTATCTGGTGGTCATTTTCTTATTTCCTTGACAAACAATTTCAAAACTCATTCTTATTTACTCATATATCACTTCTTTTCAAACACATATCGTTTTTGGTCTTCTAAAATTTCTCATGTATTCACTTCTTCAGTATATTGTGTTTTGTTGAATCTGTCCGATTTCCCCTTTTCCTGTTTTTTACATGTTATGGATTGTATGTATTCTACTTAAAGATGATTTTTTTTTAATTTATATTTAACAAATGTCACACTGTTAATTTGTCCATATCAATATGTAACTCTGGACAACAAAGATTTTGCTTCCTGAACACTTTTGGGTGTACTGTATGTTATGTATTTTGGCCTTCTGATCACAATAATCACCTTTATGTTTTATCATCAGGTACCATTTTATTGCAATCAGTATTTTGTTTGATTTCCTGTCATATTCTAAGTAAAGATATACAGTACAACAACTACAATTGAAACATCGATGGCTCTGCTACCAGGGATGTAGTACTGTTGTTCCACTTGCTAACGGGACTCATTAGGTTAAAAATGATTGGCATTTGGCTGCAGGGAAGAAAGGTGTGGCATAAAAACCACATGTTGCTTCAACAAATTTATTTTTCATATAAAACTTGCTCTGATGACAAATTTCATGAAAGTTATAAACAATTATTTTGATTCTGAGACAAACGTTGCCATGAATAACCAATGCCAAGATTAAGAAAAGCTTTTTTGTTAGTCCCCAACAGACACGTCATCAATGACAAGCAGTTTAAAGATCTGCTAATGAGAACAGAGGAAATCGTAAGGAAAGCAATCAAGGTTGTTGATGAGAATATTCTTGGCAACTAAAGACCATGAAACTATACCAAGCTGGTTGTCAACATGGTTCAATCATGCAAAGCCATAAAGTGAAACATGTGACTAAAGATTCATTTTCTGCATTCACGTTTGGACTTTTTCCCGGCTGATCTTGGTGCAGTCAGTGACTAACATGGTGAAAGGCTTCACTAGAACACTGAAATGATGGAAAAGTGGTACCAGGGCAAGTGGAATCCATCAATGTGGGTTTACTATTGTTAGATACTGAAACAAAAAGCATTTGACATTGAGTACAAATAAAAATCAGGATTAAAACATTTTAGCTTAATTGAGCTATGCAATGAGTCAACATCATTAAGTGATTAAATACACTAATTTCAATAAAAGTGGTCAATCTGGAATTACATTTGTGTTTAGCTTGAAGCTGTCATCATATTCACCAAAATTTTTCAGTAAGCAAAACTTTTGAAAGAACGTGTGGTCCAGTATAATCAACCTTGAAGAACAAAGAGGGTACCTCTTGACATACAGCATTTCAGAATGTCTTGTTGATACTAATTAGCATGTCAAACATGGTCTAGGTAATTCCTTCAGACTAAAAAAAACACTGAGTCTTTAAAATAAATATAAGTGGAATTTTACTTTTTTTTGTCTTGTATACAACATTATGTGGTTTGTATCCCTTTGTTTAGACCTTATTGTGTGTTGATACCCCATTTTTCTTTTTTTATTTCTTCTTTAATTTCTTTGGATTTTGATACTGTAAATGTAGTTTTTTATAAATAAAATGCAAAGACATGCAGGTTAGGTGCATTGGCGATTCTAAATTGTCCCTAGTGTGTGCTTGGTGTGTGGGGGTGTGTGCGTGCACACCCTGCGGTGGGCTGGAGCCCTGCCCAGGGTTTGTTCCTGCCTTGCGCTCTGCATTGACTGGGATTGGCTCCAGCAGACCCCCATGACCCTGTAGCTAGGATATAGTGGGTTGGATAATGGATAGATGGATGGATAATTAAATGATTTTCATGAATAGTAGATTTCTTATACCTAGGTGAGTATTTCACCCCCTTTTTGAATAGCATTTCCACCTGCAATGAGGTAAAAAGTGTTTACAGTATCTCAGACCCATTTTCATGTGGATTTTTTGATAGTGAATTGAACCTTTTCAAAGTTTATAGAAGAATATGTTATAGTGTCTGAGAAAATGATACACAACAATGCTTGGTACTTTTTATCTTTGTTTATTGTACAAAATTAATATTTTGTCCGTCTTAGTAAACTTAATTCACATACATGGATCAGTTGTTTAAATATTTGGTTTAAGGGGCCCTCCCTTTATAATTCTAACTTTGGTTCTTCTCATCAGAAGGATGGTTATAAAGACATTATATACTGTAATCAACATCTGTGTGCTAGAAATCTGCAAAAAAAAAAAAAAAAAAGCAGATGAGCTTGAAACAGAGATGGGTCATGAAGCAAGGCATTGATACAGGCCACTGGCAAAAGTGAGGAAGTAAAAGAAATAAAGAGCACTGGAATTGCATGATCAAGGCACATCCTAAATTCTCTCGAGATATTGTGGCAGTGCCTGAACCAAGCGTGGATGCTTTAAAAAACTAAAATGTCACTGAAATAATGCATGTCTGCATGGAAGCGATGGTCAAAATCAATCCTCAGTATTTTTTGAGATTGATCGATAATTTTAAGAAATGTTTAGTTGCAACCTTTTAAAGGTTTAGTAAGCAGGGGCCTCATGCATAACGGCATGCGAAGAATTCACACTATAACACGGCGTACGGACAAAAGCGGAAATGTACGTACGCACAAAAAAATCCAGATGCATAAATCTGTGCGAACCCCAACTTCCACGTTCTTCCGCTACATAAAGTAACGCACGTGCATGGACCTGCTGTCCCACCCCATCTCCTCCCAGAATTATGCCTCTTTGAATATGCAAATTAATATAAATAGCCTTTAAGCTCAGCGTTCTATGAAAAGGCAATGGCAAAAGCACAGGGGGAAATAGAAGAATTTCAGCAAATACCAAGTGGAGGCAAGGAAAAATGTACTATTTGTTGGTTTAAACAGTGGTATAAACAACAAAAGAAAGTTGATCAAGTGACATAGAGTGTCTGAGAAACTCAAAAGCTGAAGTTCACAAAGTTGCACACTGCCTGAAATAAAAAAGAAGCTGTCACATATCAAAGTCGCCGTGAAAAGGCGAGTCGTAGCCCACCGCCTGAGTGTCATATGAAAGCTTGTTAAGGTGCAGAGAAAAAAAATAGGCACACAGTGGGAAAAAAGCACGACATGTCAACTTTAATCTCTAAATTTCCACTTTAGTCACTTAGTTTATTTTGTCATTAAAGTAGAACATCATAAACTTCATCTTAAAGTCATTTAATTTGCTAGTTTCTCAAATCCCATCATAACTAAAGTAGCACGTTAAATGCTTTGTTTTGTATTTGATCTTCTATGTGCTCTATGTGTGAGAATCACTACGTGCTTCTTAAACGGGCTTTCTCTTCCTCCAACAGGACACATGATCCATTACATTCATGATATTACAGCTTTCTGAGTAATTAAAATATAGAGATGTATACTTGATATCATTTTCATAATGATAGGAGTTAAACCATGTTATTAAATATGGGAACACGGTGGTGCAGTGATTGTTCATGCCTCACGCAAGATATTTGCTGCGCCATGTGTGACCTTTGGCTAAATAATTTGTTGCAGCAGTACTGTCTCTTTCAAACATACTAACCCCCAATTCCTGTCCTTCCTTTTCTTTCTCCAAGTAACGAATTGCCACACAATCAGCTCTGTAATAGACGTTAAGCCATCTGTAAGCATATAATGCCAATTCTTCAAAACTTTTAAGGAACATTGAAATATCTTCGTAGTATGTGTTTAATTATTCCATCCATCTATCCTTCCCTTGTCGCGCCAGCAAGCATAGAGCGGGAGGCAGGAACAATCCGTGAACGGAGCGCCAGCTCCTCGCTAGCGCTGTGGCACCGTGTCCTCACATGTTTAATTATTAACAATATAGATTATTTAAATGAAGTTAAAGTTTTATCTATATAATATAATAAACATATTTGCTGCATTTCATCTTAAAAATGATATCGTCATATGTAAATACTGTACGTGCTTTATAAAGTGGCTCAGGTTGTGCAATAATATAACTGTATTGCAAGTTTAAAGTGAGGTGATTGTACTAATAAGTACCAACAGTTCTACAAGGAGCACATGATGAACTAATTGAGTGAGTTTATAGTTCTTGGGATGAAACTGTTTCTGAACCGCGAGGTCAGTACAGGAAAGGCTCTGAAGCGTTTGCCATATGAGAGCAGTTCAATAGACAGCATGGCTGAGGCAGCATGTGCTTGATGCTGTATACTGATAATTCTCTTTCCGATCAAGCTGTTGTACAGCTGTGATTCCACACTCAGATACAGTGATATAAATACTCCGAGTGGTGCAGTGGGAGTGAAATGAAAAAAAAAGAAGATCTGCTGTGGCAACCAGCAGTTGAAAGAACAAGAAGAAGAAGAAGGTGCAGTGAGAGTAACAACGCTAAAGCAGCTATGGTATTTGGAATAGCTTGGTCATTCTGTGGACCATTATATTGTTACAGGTTAATTACAATCAGATGCATTAAACTAATAAACAATATGCAGTTAATTTCAGTGTATTTATAAAGCCACATCAGGAATGTGGATCTAAAAAAGAAAGGGAAACCACACTGGAACAGTGGCACTGCTTTGACGCTGGGTACCACCAGTTTGCAAAACCGAGCGCAGAACTTGTGTACACCAGGGTTGGAGCTACCATGAAAATGTGTGTGGCTTTACGCCAAGTTTAGGTTTTATACATCACAATTTGAACGTGGAAATGTTCGTATGCAATATTTTTGTGCGTATGCACTATTTATGCATGAGGCCCTAGTAGCTGAGTCTAAATGAATAATTCCATTTTCATACATGGTACTGAGTGTTACATACATTTTTAAATAAATAATTATCATTATTTTGTGTTATATTTAACACCCTAACCCTAAGCCTAACCCTAATAATAATTATCATTATTATTGTGTTACTGCAGCCTTTTTTTATCTAATATTAGGTTTACAATCTAACATTTGCTTTTAAAAATATGCAGAAAAACAGACAGTCCATGTACTTTTTCATAACCTCATATCTATCCATCCATCCATTATCCAACCTGTTATACCCTAACTACAGGGTCACGGGGGTCTGCTGGAGTCAGTCCCAGCCAACACAGGGAAGGAAACAAGCCCTTGGCAGGGCGCCAGCCCACCGCAGGGTGCACTCACACACACACACACCAAGCACACACTACGGACAATTTAGGATCACCAATGCACCTAACCTGCATGTTTTTGGACTGTGGGAGGAAACTGGAGTACCCAGAGGAAACCCACGCAGACACGGGGAGAACATGCAAACTCCATGCAGGGGGGACCCGGGAAGCAAACCTAGGTCTCCTTACTATGAGGCAGCAGCGCTACCCACTGCACCAACGTGCCAGCCCCCATCCATTATCCAAGCCGCTATATCCTAATTACGCGGTCACAAGAGGCACTCCCAGCCAACACAGGGCGCAAGGCAGGAAACAAACCCCAGGCAGGGTGCCAGCCCACCACAGGGCCACATATCTATATGTCATAAAATGTTGCATTGTTTACTTGAATAAAATGTACCTTTGAAAATCATTCTTAGATTCAAAGATTAAAACAACCAGTGCTAGGACAACTGGAATTCTAATCAATATTACGTAAAATTGTTTACATGTCACATTTCAGTATGTATAAAAAGCACAAAGTTATCATCATTTAATTAAATGTATTAATCTTATTCATGTAATATCTATTACATATATATCATTTCATATATCTTATTAAATCATCTATCCATTTTCTGAACCCATTTATTTCAAAAGAGGTTATCTAGTTTTATCAGTTATAGTGGCCTTAAACATCATATCCCTGAATTAATTTTTCTTTTAAGTTTCTAGTGTGTTATTGTTTCTTTATAAAGAAGCAAAATCTTTAAGATATGGTACAGCTACAGTAAAATTCAAAATATTGTCTAAATGACCTCCTCCAACATCTTATGTTTATAATTACAAAAATGCTAGAATCAGTTTAGTAGTTGGGGGAGGCTTGGAGTGAGAAGGAGTGCAGAATGGCTGAGTGCATTACAATGAAATGCTTTGTTTCTGCTGTGTAAGATTTGCTTTCTAAAGTACACTTAGTGCAATTGACTTTTTAAGCTTTTGCAAGAAAACAAGAAAATACTTGAACACTTAATCCTACTTTGGGCATACATTTTGACACAAAGCTGACTGTGCACATAAAATGAACTTGGCAAAGTCCAGCAGAAAGATTTTTGCATTCCTACATTTGCAAACAGTGTGTTATTTAATTGGTGCATATTATTGAAATGGAACAGAACAACATGACCTTTAAATCATAACTTTTTGGGAATTTGTAGTAGTTGTTTACTGAGCATGTATTAGAACTGGCTAAAAATGAAACTGAAGGATGTACATGGTTTGAAAATATTGTGAAGAAGCTCACAGAGGCTGACTTGTTTTTTTGACAGTGTGGCAGTAGGGGGCGCTAGTGCTCCCTTGAACCCTCAGGTACCACGCCAGACACCAGGTAAAAGTCCCAGACTCTTTATTAATTAGCAACAACGTGCACAAAGCACCCTCCACACTACTCATACACTCAATAAATACTACAATAATCTCTCCTCCTCGCCCAGACACTTCGCCCCGCTACCTCCCAGCTCAGCTCAGTGTCTGGACTGGCCCATAGTCCTTTTATAGCCCCTGACCCGGAGGTGTTCCTGCCCAATCAGTCCACAGTCCCTTATTCCTTCCGGGTCAGGGTAAACAGTCCTTTTCTTCAACCCGGGAGCACGTCATTTCTTCCTGTCACGTGACCGTGACGCACTCCCGGGTCATAGGGCACATAAGTGTCCACAAGCCCCCCTACAGCGACTCCCTGTGGCCCCCAAGGTATCCAGCAGGGCTGTGTAAAAACACTACATAGTCCATGAAGCCTTGCTGGACCTCGGGGCACGATCATGCTGTCGGGAGAGCTCCTCCTGGCGGCCTGGGGGTGAGGACCGGAACACGAAGCCGGCGGTCCTCCACAACAGCTATCTCAACCCCAAAGTGCCCTTATTATGCAGATATTCTATCAGACGGTTGTGGCGAGCACCCTCTTCTACGTGGTGGTGTGCTGGGGAGGCAGCATAAAGAAGAAGGATGCCTCACGCCAGGACAAATTGGTGAGGAAGGCAGGTTCTATTGTAGGCATGGAGCTGGACAGTTTGACATCCGTGGCAGAGCGACGGGCGCTGAGCAGGCTCCTGTCAATCATGGAGAATCCACTGCATCCACTGAGCAGGATCATCTCCAGGCAGAGGAGCAGCTTCAGCGACAGACTGCTGTCACTGTCCTGCTCCACTGACAGACTGAGGAGATCGTTCCTCCCCCACACTGTGCGTCTCTTCAATTCCACCCGGTGGGGTAAACGCTAACATTACACAAAGTTATTGTCTGTTTTACCAGCATTTTTATCACTCTTTAATTTAAAAAAAAAAACAAATTTATTGTTTTTTTATCAGTATGCTGCTGCTGGAGTATGTGAATTTCCCCATGGGATTAATAAAGTATCTATCTATCTATCTATCTATCTATCTATCTATCTATCTATCTATCTATCTATCTATCTATCTAT
>JANRMT010062835.1:57531553-57560976 GCA_026402145.1 Polypterus bichir lapradei | reverse complement strand
TATCTATCTATCTATCTATCTATCTATCTATCTATCTATCTATCTATTTTTCTGACAATACACTTGTGCTGACTTTGTAAGAAATACACCAAGATTTATTGTTCTTTAACTCGTGATTAAAATTAAAAATGTTCCCATCATGAAACAGAAAATCACAAACCTTTGAATCCAAGGATGACTCATAGAAAATGGAATAAATGATTGCAGAGAAAAAATCCACCTTAATAAAAGAACAAGTGCCTATGTGTCTGTGCATCTTTATGTTAATTGGTTACTATGTCTCTGTCATTCCAAAAGATGACGCATTCCAAACATTAACTCTTGTGTACATACATTGGGTCAATAGCAGCCAGTGACATCATGTTTATAGCTCTGACAGTATTATAAGATACAGTGCAGACGCAGTGCCGCAGGTGTGTCTCATTTGTTTATTATTTTATTCTAGTCATTTATTTGTCGAAAACATATAAGATCATTAGCAACCCCAAATGCGGTAAAGCGCCAGTATTTTTACATTGTTTTTGTGTTTGTAAATAGCATTCGAACAAAATCATTTTTTTTAGGATTTCATTGTATCTCTATATGTTCATTACAGCTGCATTTCTGTCTTCTTATTTTTATGTTGGCATTTATGAGTTTAGAGAGATAAGAGATAAGACGAGAAATGCTGTGATGCTTATCAGCACAGCAAGCCCTTGAAAGAGCCCCAGTCCTTGACAGCAGACTACGGGTAAGAGAAAGACGCAGTGCAAAGTGAAACTTCTAATGCCATCAGATCATGAATGTTGTGGGCAGTAAATTGCTGAGGGGCAGAGCTCAGACGAGGAATGTGAGAATGACGGTGAAGGGGCTGAGCAGCTGCGGCAGCTTCTCAGAGTGAGCCGGCTTGTCACATCGCCTGAAACAACTTCGTACAGAATCGAAAGCAGACAAAAACACGGAAGGAGTAATTACAGCTGTTGTTGCTTGGTATTTAGGTGTGTATGAGTTTAATTAGGTAAGAAATTAAATAAGAAGTGCAGCAGATGCTTAACAGCATAGGAAGCCCCTGAAAGAGTCCTGCTGTTGGCAGAGAAAGACTGAAAGACACGCATCATGAAGGCAAACGATGAACAAGAGAGTAAGACAGAGTGCAGAGTGATACCATTAAATTGTAGAAGGGCAGAGTTCAGATGAAGCTGAGGTTGAAAGCGAAAGGACAGGAAGCTGTAGCTGTGCAGAGTGTGACAACACAAGTCACATTACCTGAAACAGCTTCTTACAGTAGCAAAAGTGAATAAAAAACACGGATGGTGCTGCATACATTTAGTATTAGTGGACTACAAAACAGCTGATCACGTCAGAATGTGCTAGGAGCCCAATTGTAATGATCACAAAAATGTAATCGTGGTCTGTGCTGAGTAACAAACTATGCTTGTGTAATTAAGTATAAATATTAAAACATTAAAGGAAATTAAGTATTAAAACTTAGTTTAAAAGGAAGTGTTCAGGGAAGAGGTCTCAATAAAAGTTTGGACACTTACATTTATTTGTGGCTTTATTTAAATGTAAATATATGTTGGGTCTCCAAAGAACCGAGGTATGTAATGGTGGTTGTTGAAAGTCACATGTATAGAAGGGTTAACACTGCTTTTGTGAATCCCATACCAAATGGCATATACCAAAAACATACACCTCGTAGTCATCATCCCAACAGATGGTGAACCACAAACATTTATAGTAATGCATTTTATTACTCTAAATGTTTGTGATGCGCCATTTGTTAGAATGACAAATGCAATGCATTTTATTACTCCATGCATTACAAAATACATTTCATTAGATGGTACACTGCAAACATTAAAGCTGAGATCTGCCTGTATGTTAATTAATTAGACTTCAACCCATCTTAGACAGATAGGACAGCTAGTGAAAAATTAAAAACCACTTCTATACTTTGAGATGATCTGCATGCAATATTGGGGAAGTGCCTTCAGTCACAGTAATTTAATCATGTCAGAAGTCACCACTGCTTCAGAATAGCATCTTTCTGTCAGAGATTAGAAAGTTGTTTTCTTTGGTCCATTAATTTTTGTTTTCAGAGTGTAACTTTTGCAGTCAAGATTTCACACTGCAGGAAATTTATACTCACAGTAAAATGCTTAGAATACTTCAGCCCTCACCAACCTATTTCCTTTTACAACAGAAACCTCATAGCCAATAACATGTGCCGACCCGGCACAGACTACGCAGAGGCACGTGTTCACACTCAAAGGGCTTTTTATTTTCTTCAGCCGTGGGCACACGCCTTCCCCGTGTCCCACAGGCCCAACACAGTCCAAAGCACAAAATAACCCACACAACCAAATACTTCCTGGCACCACCACTCCTCCCAGGCAACCTCGTCCTCTTCCTCCCGATTCTGGCCCTGATTGCTGGGAGGCACGCCCTTTTATACCCCACCCGGAAGTGTTCCAGGTGCCTGACCAGCTGGTCTTAATTGCACCTCCGGGTGGGGCTGATAAACCGTCCAGTGTGGTGGCTGGTTGTCCGCAGCACCCCCTAGCGGCCACCCCATCTCCCAACCGGGCTGCTGTGGTGGACTCCATGTCCCATGGAGCCACGGGGGAGATTGAGGAGCGCCCCGGGGAAGGTACTGCAATGTCCATGATGGCTCCCCCGGAACGTATGCAGCAGAGGCATCCCGGCCGGGCATGGGACCCAGCTGTCCGTCACACGATATATATATATATATATATATACAGTATATATATATATATATATATATATGTACAATATAGAAATTGTACACATAAAGGTACAAATTATACACAGAAAACAAAGTAGAAACTGATTGATATAAATGGAAACCAACAACATCGGTCCATTAATCAATTGTTGATACAGCTTAACAATAGACAGGATCAAAATCAAATGCTTTCATAGTTTAAACACAGATTTACAGCTATGGCTTCCTCACTCAGTGCCATACTCATCTTTTGTCAGGCTTTAGCCTTATATTCCCAAATTACATTTACAATAAATGGGAGACATCCAACAATAAACATTCAGCATCGTACTGCACCAAAATGGCAAAAGATGGAGTAAATTGCTCTTCCATGTGTAACTGTTGAAATTAGGTACTTTGAAATGCAATAAGTGAGTGATAAAGCAATTTAAAAATAATGCTAGCAGTAAGGCATAATTGTCACTGTACACATGTAGCACCTTTCATATATCTTGTAGTATGCGCCACTATATTTAAAGATGTTCACCCTATAAAAGAACAATCAATCAATCGATCCTTTTTTGCAATACATTTTGAAATTTTCCTAAGCCACAGAATTTATTTTCCTTTGTTGCAGAATCAAGTCACCAGTAGTTGTCATTTCATTCAGTTTAGGCAGAAGCCTCAGTGTGGCTTACAGATTCACAGCCCTCATTCACGTACATCATAATCACTCCATACAGAGGACAGCCATATTAGTACTGTGCGCTGCAGTAAGTAAGACACAACACTTTCCACAGAGCACACTTTTCATTTGTGCTAGGGCTATTTGGCCTGACTGAAGTCAAGCTTGTGGTCGATTTGATTTTGGGAAAATGAAAACACATTTATAAAGTTTGTCTCTCCAAGAGTGATTTTACATTTTTGAAACAGATTTTCAGCTTTGGCTGGTTTACATGCAGACGGTGCACCAGTCCTTAAAATATCTGGCATTTTTAACAGCATAGATTACCACTAAGGTTGATGAAGTGGTGCCAAATACACCCTGAGTGACTTTATTTTAATTAGATCCTCAAACTTGGCCTGGCTTTCTGCAAAGTCGAAAGTAATGGTGCAGCTTTCATACTATGTCCCCATTAAATTGATCAGATCAGTAAATTTAATTATCAACATTCATTTTGAACATTTTACTGCATCATGTCAGTTATTTCAGCACTTAAGAATATTTGCTGTCTTTCTAAATGACCTGAGAGGTCACTCTGATACGGAATTCAGCAGTGGTTTCAAAATATGTTAGTTACGTTTTTGATTGCTGACAAGTTACGAGGGATGGTTTACTATAGCATATACAATTATAACAAAAAATGATAAGGCAACTGTTCACATATAATTGAATGTAAATGAGTAAAATTTTGGTATACAGAATACAGATTTGGTTAATTGATGTGGCACTTGAAGGCACACTTACAGTAAAGCAGTTACAGTTAAAGGAATAATACAGGTCTATGCTTTTAAAGGCGCTGAAGAAACGATGTCCTACCTCATTTTGGTTATTAAGCACATCTTCTTACAAGCCTTGCTAGTTTAATACAAATCAGAGGTGGGAAACGTTTACCACATCATTACAAAATTATGTACTGGAGCTTTCCCATCACTCAATAGGGTTTAAAAAACACTAGGAAATGTGGTTACTGATATTAACTCTTGTTGACAACAAAAAGCTGCAGCAGCCATTACTAGTTATGACATACACCTGATCAATTGCTACACTGGATGAAATTCTTCTTTCAGTTTGGACTTGGAAAAGTGGCTGGAGTAGCAAGAAATTCAGGCTGAAATTCTGGATTTGAATGTGGAGAGTTGTGACGGTATTCAACAAGAAGATGACATGACTGTATTTTGATAAATGTATATTGTTGTACATGATGTGGTCCATGGCCGGCCATTTATCCCGGCCAATATCCCCAGGCCGCCAGAGGGAACCCTCCCTGCGACATGGAGATGCCTCAAATTCCAGCAGTGCATCATGGACTATGGAGTTTTCCTGTAAAGCCCTGCTGGATAACATCAGGACCACCAGGGGTCGCTCCAGGGGGAACCAGGGACTACTATTTGCCCTACGCCCCGGAAGCACGTCTGAGTCACATGGACAGGAGGAATGACGTACTTCCGGGGTGAAGAAAAGGACTTTTTATCTGACCTGGAAGTGATAAGGAATCATGGACTGAAGGATGGGAAACACTTCCGGGTCAGGAACTATATAAGGACTCTGGGAACTCCCAGACGACAAGCTGAGCTGGGTGGAAGGGTGGCAACGCGTCTGGGAGTGGAGGATTGATTATTGTTATTAAGAAGTATTGTTTATTGTATGAGTAGTATGGAGTAGAGGGTGCTTGGTGCATGTATTCGTCCAATTAAAAAATAGTTATTGGACTTTTAACTGGTGTTTGGCGTATTACCTAAGGGTTCAAGGGAGCGATAGCGCCCCTTACTATTAAAATGAATAAATATAAGAAATCCCCTGAAAATAAGCCTTAATGCATCTTTTGGAGTAAAAATTAATATAAGACCCGGTCTCATTTTTGGGGAAATACGGTATAACCCAGAGTGCTCGGCAGCTGATCCAAATGGGGAGGAGTGAGGAGTCAAAGTGCTTTAATAATGCTCTTTTATAGTAGCAGTGGCAGTGAACAAGCAATGCATCTTCATTTCGAGAGAGCGGAGTACCTGCCAAGGAACTGGTGGTCGGCCAAACATCCTTCTCCTGTCGCCACTGTCTGCAAGAATTTTTACTGTTCTGGCATTTAATTAACTTGATGATTTTTTTCTCTAGGAGGCACGATGAGAGACTGGTTAGCACAACTGCCTCACAGCTCAGGTCACTAGTTAGCCACAATGAGCAGTTCAGCATAGTTGGCAGTGCTTCTCTAGCCCTTAGGGGCACTTTAAACACCACTGCAAAATTAGAATTCACCCAAAATGCACTCATCTACTCCTTCCCCATTGAGTTCAGTTCACTTTGCCAAGTTCCCAATATTTCTGCAATTTTGCTGAGCTTGAGGCGGAGCAATTTTAGCAGGGTTCTCTTATTCCTAATGGTAACTTACCTCTTCCTGGAGTTTGTTAGAAGCATCCATTCTGTCTTGCCACATAGTATTGTGAGAAAAAACATTTTTCCTGTTAAAATTCAATGTGGAGTTTTCAGGAAGTAAGCTGTTGTCACGCGTGGGCACATAGGGGACAGCTTAGGTATTCTAGTGAAATCCCTGCTGCTCCAGGGGTTGCCGCTGTGTCTTAATGCCTTTTCTCTTCCTCCCTCTGCAGACCGGAAGATTGACAGCTTTCATACCACTGATGTCACTTCCGGTGCCCACCCCCTTGAACCCGCCTCCTCCTGGCAGAAATAATAGTAATACACTTTATTTGTATAGCGCCTTTCCCATGCTGGAAGGAGTTAAAACTGGAAGATCCGCCATCTTGAGTCAGTTCATGCTTTCTCATGATTATTGAATTGTGTTTGTTGTTTTGTAAACAATTATACAGCGTTTGCCATTTGGTACCCTAAATCTTTATGATCTCTTTTGTCTTTTGTTACACTGTTAATAATATTTTATCAAAAAATGCACACATTTTGCGCATTCTAACCATACAAATGGATAACAGACCTGTGGATTATGCTGTTTTATTTATTTTTTCCATGGATGTTTTTCACATTATTTGCCAGTGTCCAGAATTGCTCCACGCAGGGTTTCATTGAGTTTGAATCATCAATATGTAATTGCTCCACGAGATCACATTTCTTGGCCTCTGCTACTGTTGTGGACTGGGAGATCCAATCAGTAAATAGTTCCAAAGCGTGTAGTCCCAAAAATGCCAACTACAGGGGAGAAGCGTCAAACGTGGCTAGTAACAAGGGCAAAGAAGAATATTTATATATAAAGATATCCACAAGAAAAATGCTCTGTTACCCCGAGAAGCTCCAAAGAACAAACAAATCACAGATTTCTTGTTCAAGGTAAATCCAAGGTAATACAAAATCCCAGGAATAGTCGAAAAACAGAGCAATAGGCCACAAACTCCAGTAAATCATTAAGCACAAGTAAAACTCAAGAACTCACAACTTGAGTTGTGGAAGATTTATAGGGCGGAGGGCCGTTCTTGGCAGTCATTGGCCATCTTTGGGGGACCACTCACAAAACACATGAAACATAACAAAGGCAGCTTGCATACATAGACAGAACCAAAAATAAAGAAGGCTGCACATAAACACAAATAAAAGCATCAAAAATGAACAAAAGACATATAAAACAAAAAATCTGAAACCCAGCCAGGTGACGAACCTGACAACTACAAACTACATAGGGCAAGTGACTTATTAAAAATGTCATTTCTGGGTAGAATACTCCTTTAAGCATTTTAAGCTTCAAGAACAGTCCAGCTCACCTTCTCTCACGTTGACAAATGAAGGATTGGGACTGGCAGCTCTAATACATTGCAAGGAAGCCGCGTGCTGAGAGCTGACATCTAGCCAGGGTCTGCCGTGCCCTGGTATAAAATCAAGCATATGTCTCGAAGCAGGAGTGAGATGAAGAGTGCCCTCAATCCACATGGGGTGTGTGCTCGAACAGACTGGCTGGAAGTGGCAGCTGTTGCAGGAATTAGGCTATTCTTCCGTTGCCAATTCTGACAGCACTGCACTTTCTTTACAGCCTTTCTGTTTCTCTTTTGATGGGATTGTTTATGTTGTCTTTAATCCATAATGTCAGCAATTTATTTTATCTACTGTTCTTCACATTATTATATGACTCAGAGGACGGAGCAGACCACCAAACAGGATCGTGCTGTTATATTTCAGAACGGTTCATTTTTCACAGATAGTTTATCTGGCTTTCATAAGGTGATGATGCTGAGAATTGCAGGTAAAGAAACAATGGCTTAGGCAAACCAGGCAGGAAGAGCGCATGAGGTTTATTTCACAGCCAGATGGCTCGGTGTATGTGGTTCCCCTTAAATCAGCAGTTCCTAATTTCTCTGGTTAGCTTCTACTTTTTCACTGTGGCCTATTTGTTAATTAGAGGTCAAATCCTATTGCTAATTCATCGACTTGTTCAATTGTTATGCACAGTCAAACATACTGCACAGTGGATGATTTACTGTGGACTGCTGCCTTCATTTTAAGGCAAGAGTAACATTTTTATTTTTAATTTGCTCTATTCAAAGAGGTTCCGTATAAACCCAGGGAAACTATTTGTGCTCTCTGACATGTGAGACGCATTGTTCGTACTTTTTGTTTTACTCACATATTTTGTTTACTACAGCAGGTCCCCCGAGGATGTAGAAATATACATTTTAAACAGAATATTTAAATTTCAAGTTTATGTGGCTATCTATAACAGGTGCAATGAAGTTCTTATTTGCATTTGTTCACTTGGTAACACTTACTAAAATGAGCAGCAGCATAAGTCAAAAGTCACCTGACAGGAGCACAATTCACATTACGGCATAAAAGACTGTGCTGCCGTATTGCTGCTTTCATAAACAGAGCAGGTAAAAGAGACATAATGCGAGGCTGCGTGCGAACAGAACATGGAGTCCAGCTTCTGTTCGCAGAGAAAAGAAGGACGCCACAAAAGTGCCAAGTCACAAATTGAAAATGCAATTGAAATTTAAGAGAACTGGAACTGTTTTCTACTTTTACTGAAGACCATAGTGTAGAAGAAGAGTGATTTCTATAATGTAGTTTGAAGGATTGAGGAATAGAAGTAAATCGCCACTTTGTCGCAGCTTGTGCACAGCAGAGGCCTGGTGGAGCCCCTCTACTGCGTAGCAGTCTGGAATCCTTCACACACACAGATGACCACTGAGAACAAACAGTAGAATGGGACGCTGGGACACTGCAAGGTCCTTTACATATTCACTGATTGGACAGAGGATTGTCCTACCATGGCATATTTCTTCTCTTAAAAATATTCTTCTCACCTATTAACTAAGTGATGTGAAACTGTGAAAAACATAAATGAGTTTATACTGTACATTAAGAGAAAGCTTTTTAAACTTTTTTTTTGTTTAAATCTAGATGAGCACAGTGGCCTTTGCATTGAAAGAAGTTTGGAATCACCAGGGTCCTCATGTATAAACTCCAAATCATATTATGTGATATCATCTGCTGTTAAATTCTGCTCTGTACTTGTAATATTTTTATTTTACTATTATACTGTATTGTGGATTATTTGTGTTTTGTTCTGTGTATTATATTGTATTGACCCCCTTCTTTTTGACACCCACTGCATGACCATCCCACCTGGAAAGGGGTCTTTCTGTGAACTTCTTCATTTTTTTTCCTACTAGGGTTTTTTCTGGGAGTTTTTCCTTGTCTTCTTAGCATGTGGGTGTCGAACTCCGGTCCTGGAGGGCTGCAGTGGCTACAGGTTTTCATTCTAACCATCTTCTTAATTAGTGACCAGTTTTTGCTGCTAATTAACTTCTTTTGCCTTAGTTATAATTAACTTGACTTGGACCACCTAGTTGTTTCTTTTCCCTTAATTAGAAGCCTAATGATAATGAGACGTAAAACAAGCCACCATGTGACCAGCTAACCACAGTATCTGGAACTTAAGAAAGGTGAAGGCCTCAGTAAGGTTGGTCTCTCAGGTCACCAAAACATTTTCCTGATGTTCTTAGAAAAAACAGAACATCCACAGTTTTGAAAATGTCTGCTGTGGCAGAATGAGAACAGCAACAAGCTATGGAATTACATAACGGGTTTAATTACCAGCAAGAATTGGCTTCTCATTAAGAAACTGGTTGGAGTGAAATTGGTTGGAGTTTGACGCCTTAATTTAGCTGATCATCTGTCGGCTTGTTTCATGTCTCATTTCTCTTTGGCTACCATTTAATGGAGAAAAGAATTAATTTAGAGGGCTGAATCCTTAAAAAACAGGACTATTAGAATGAAGGGAAAATAAGTTAATTAGCAATAAAAACTTGTCACTGATTAGAAAAAGGGATAGTATGAAAACCTGCAGCCACTGCGGCCCTCCATGACCAGACTTTGACACCCGTGTGCTAGAGAGTCAAGGCTGGGGGGTTGTCAAAAGGCAAGGCCTGTTAAAGCCCATTGCGGCACATCTTGTGTAATTTTGGGCTGTACAAATATAAATTGTATTGTATTGTATTGTTTTGTATAATGCTGTGTGTAAAATTCACACTAAAACATGGTGTACAGACAAAAGTGAATATGTGTGTGTGCTCAAAAAAATCCAGATGCATAAATCTGTGCATACGGCAAGTTCCACACATTTCCCCTTTTACAAATCCCAACAAACATGAATTTAACGCACGTGCACGCGTCTACAGCCCCACCCTGACTCCTCCCATAATTTTGCATATTTTAATATGTAAATGAACATAAATATCACCTTTTGTTTAGTGTTTTGTTAAAAAAACATTGGAAAAGGCATGAATTTGTTCACTGTGGCAATTAGGCTCCATCAAGGCTGTGACTTGACATCATCAGTCCTGTTCTTGGTTTTCATGGACAGGATATCAAAGCACGGCCAAAGATGTGAGGGTGTCCACTTAAGGAGTGTAGGGGTAGCATCATTGCTTTATGCAGATGATGCTGTCCTCTTTGCATCATCTGAATGTGATCTTCAGTGTGCTCTCAAGGACTCTGCTGTTGAATGGGAAGTGTCAGGAATGAGGATCAGCACCGCTATGTTTGATGTTAAAGTTTTCTCTTGCAAAAAAGTTGATTGCTTTCTCCACAAAAAGTGGCGGGAGAGTGTTGGGAGCAACATCTGCCCTTTGTGGAGGATTTCATGTGTCTTTGGATTTTGTTCATGAGTGATAGAAAAGGGGAATGTGAGATTGACAAGTGCATTTGAGCGATGGCAGGTATTCTGCACTCACTGTACTGGTCCATCATGGTGAAGAAGGAGCTGAGCCTGACAAACACAAAGCTTTCAGTTTACTTGTCAATCTGCATTTCTGTCCTCACCTATGGTCATGACCTGTGGTAATGACCGAAAACATAAAAAGATTGCAAGTACAAGAGGCAGAAATAAGATTTCTTCTCAGAGCTGCCAGGCTGACACTCCATGACAGGATCAAAAACCCAGTGATTCAAGAGAAGCCAATTGAGGTTGTTTGGGGCTCCCACAGAGCTGCTCCAAGCATGTCCCACTGAGTAGAGACCATGCAGCAGACCCAGGACACACTGCAGGGATTGTATCTCTTGGCTCCCAGGAACAACTGGAATCTCCAGCAGGGGAGAGGGAAGTCTGGGATGACCTGCCTGGCCTTCTGTCATTGTGACCCTCACCAGGAAAAATCCATCCATCCATTCCACTATATCTTAGCTACAGGGGTCTGCTGGAGCCAATCCCAGGGCAGGAAACAAACCCCAGGCAGGGCACCAGCCCACCACAGGACACACACACCCACGGACAATTTAGAATCGCCAATGCACCTAACCTGCAAGTCTTTGGACTATGGGAGGAAACCCACACAGACACGGGGAGAACATGCAAACTCCACACAGGAGGACCTGGGAAGCGAACCCCAGTCTCCTAACTGCGAGGCGGCAGTGCTACCCACTGCGCCACCGTGCCGCCACCAGGAAACATTGTTTCAGAAAATGAGATGAGATGAGACAAATCTGTCTTAAATTATTTTACCTTCTTTCTGAAAATAAAAAACAATGTTGCAAACTAGATGAGCTGTAATGTTCCTTGGTCAGGGGCCACTGAATAGCCAGCTTTTATCAGTAATGTCTTTTCGTCTCTTTGCTTCTTTCCTAGCTGAGCACTCTATCAAATGTTTTCTGTCACCCTGCTCAAAACCATTATAATTTACAACAGATAGAAAATGTGGGGCACTCCATTACTGGGCTGTGATGAAAAACAACACTGAAGAAGAAAAAAAAAACATATTGGGATTACGATGAAATAAATCAGTCAGAATGTAAACTATGTTGTTTCATCTTTGGATTATATCTTTTTGTAAGCTTGTGTTCTCTCCATTGAGGTCTGTGCCAGGCTAAAGGAGTATTTACTTTAAATAGCTCTGTAAACTGCTTTTGAGGTGCCCAGATGAGACACTAGAGGGCAGTGCCACACTATATCCCATTGCTGTACGAGTTTAGTAAACTGTAAGAACAGTCGATTATTCACAAATCATTACCAGTGATGTAAAAGTACATTAAAATATCATTTTATTTTTTTTATTTAAATGTGTCTCAGACAACAAAAGGCCTCAATTAAACTTTTCTCTGCAAACTAGACCTGAGTAAAAAAATAAATGGCAGAATCTTTTGCAAATGTTCCAAAGGCTGACATTCAGCTTAATCCATGCCACTGCTTTCTTTCTATTCTATGCTTTCTTCTTCAGGTTTCTTTTTTTCATCCATTATACCTATCTGTAATCTCACATAACTGAACAAAATTCAAATTGAATGAAATCATGCATTAGTCCCAGATGGGTATACATCAAGAATTATAATAAGCCACTATTACTTCCTTAAGAGGCTATCTCCTGACGATGGGGGTGTTAATTGCTACATTTATAACTCATCATACACTTCAGGATAGACTTCACCTTTCTGAAAAAAATGTCCACACTGTCAATGGCAACTTGTTAATCCCCTGTAGTAAGGGGTGTCTTTGTGTCCAAGCAAGAATGACTGTGACTCCAGAAGTCAAAAATCTCTCCATGGTGAAGAGTTGCTAAATTATCGTCTGACAGAAGAGCAAGTTGCTCAGCTTGCAACTTACCCATCTTATTCATGGTCCCTTCTGCTTATATTGTAAGAGCAAGTGTCTTAGAATAAGACATCTTGGCTCTTTTATGGCTAGGAACCTACATCCAGCAGAATTATCTACTTTAGGTTTAAACTTCTAAAACAAACCAATGAAGTGCACTACTTGGAATATCTAGTGATCATACAGAATGAAGAGCAGTTATCATTGCCAGGGAAGTCGCAAGATACGACACTGACATTGCAGGCCTGAGTGAAACGCATTTGACTGTCAAGAAAAAGACGAGGTGCAGTGGTACACCTGTTTATGGAGGGGACTGCTGGCCAAAAACATAACACATCTGTGATGTTGGCTTTGGTGTCAGGAACAAGACTGGCTATCAGCTTACCTGCTTTTCCATCGGAATCTTTGAGTACAACAGGACCCTCTGCCTCCCACTAAACAAACAGCAGCCAGCCGCAATCACAGGCCCTCATGTCCCAGTCTTGGTTTACCAATGAGAAGAACAGAGGCATTATCTTTTTTTTTAACTGAATTTTATTAAAGGGTAGGCAATCCAATGTACAGAAGAAAACATCCCTGTAACATTACATACTAATCAGGGGTGTCAAACTCCAGTCCTGGAGGGCCGCAGTGGCTGCAGGTTTTCATTCTAACCATCTTCTTCATTAGTAACCAGTTTTTGCTGCTAATTAACTTCTTTTGCCTTAGTTTTAGTTAACTTGTCTCAGATCCCTTAGTTGTTTCTTTTTCCTTAACTAGCAGCCAAACAATAATGAGACACAAAACAAGCTGCCACATCACCAGCTAAGCACATAATTTGAACACAGAGAAAGGTGAGGGTCTCAGTAAGGTTGATCTCCGAAGTCACCAAAACATTTTGGTGGTGTTCTTAGAAAAAACAGAAAATCAACAGTTTTGGAAATGTCTGCTGTGGCAGAAGGAAAACAGCAATGAGCCGTGGAATTAAATGATGGGTTTCATTAACAGCAAGAATTGGCTTCTCATTAAGAACCTGGTTGGAGTGAAATTGGTTGGAGTTTGAAGCCCCGATTTAGCTGGTCATCTGTTGGCTCTTTTCACGTCTCATTTCTGTTTGGCTGTCATTTAATGAAGAAAAGAGTCAATTCAGAGGACTGAATCCTTTAAAACAGAGCTAATAAAATGAAGGGAAAGGAGTTAATTAGCAGTGAAAACTGGTCACTGATTAGAAAAAGGGTTAGAATGAAAACCTGCAGCCACGGCAGCCCACCAGGCCCGGAGTTCGACACCTGTATACTACATAATCACACAACAATGAGATTATCTCTATTTATCAATATTAGCCAAAACGTTAATTAAAGGGAATGTTAATACATGGAAGTTACATAGAACAGTGAACCATAAACTAAAAGAGAAAATTCTTCATTACTAATGACATATAAAGTTATAGTAGCGAAGGAACAGCAAAAAAAAAATGGGGTAGCCTCACCTCGTCAAACCCATTGAATACTTGTTAATATTTGCAATCATAAAGTTTAGTCTACAGAACCTAATTAAAGTAACATCTTTATTTAATACATGGGCCTTTATACCAGTATAACCAAGCCTTTTCATATTTAGGGTTTTTAATTACAATCATTTCTTCAAAAGAAGCACAGAGGTCTATTACTTCTAAGATGTCAGATATTTTCAAAGCAATGCAGTAGATGATTTCCAATATCGAGCTATAACTAGTCTTGCTGCAAATAACATTTGTAAAATAAATATGTTGACAATTTGGTTGATATTTGTCTATCCCCAATCCAAGTAAAGCCAACTGAGGAGTTCATTTAATTTTCAGTTTAAAAGAGTATGAGAGAAATTTCTCAGCTGCCAACCAATAATGATAAATTGATTTACAGGACCACCACATATGTATACTGTAAGTGTACCATTTTTGCCACACTGCCCCCAGCATGAAGGGGAACAGTTTGAATAAGCTTAAGCTAATTTCACAGGAGTGAGATGCCATCTATAAGTCATCTTCAAGCTAAATTCTATATGTTTAATGCTATGTGTAGATTGTAAATGTGTAAAGTGTTCAACTCAGTTGATCGAGCTGCCCTGTGGGACATCCTGAGGGTTTGCGGGAGGCTACTGGATATCATGGCTGACCTGTACACTGGTACTGTGAGTGCTGTGCAGAGTGGAGACAGGACCTCTGTGTTTTTCCCAGTTGATTCTGGGGTTCGTCAGGGGTGTGTTTTTGCACAGACCTTGACTTTGCTGACTATGCTGTGATCATCACAGAGTCGATGGAGTCTCTGATCAGGGTACTCAAGAGACTGAATGAGGACTCTGAGTGTCTGGGCTTGTGAGTGTCCTGGATAAAAACCAAGATCCAGGCCTTTAATGACCTCTTGGGCACAACTATCAGCAGTGTATCTGTCTGCAGAGAGAGTGTTGACCTTGTCGAGAGGTTTACTTACCCTGGCAGTGACATTCATGTCTCTGGTGACTCTTCCTGTGAAGTCAGTAGACGGCATGGGGGGTCATGAGGTCGCTGGAAAGGGGTCTGTGGCACTCCCGATATCTATGCAAAAGGACAAAGGCCCAAGTTTTGGTGCTTCCTGTCTTGCTATATGGTTGTGAGACATGGACGCTATCCAGTGACCTGAGACGAAGACTGGACTCCTTTGGTACTGTGTGTGACAGATAGGGGGTGCTATTGCTCCCTTGAACCCCTGTCCACGTCTCCAGACACCAGGTAAAAGTCCAATAATTGACTTTATTCAATTGCCACAGTGCACAAAGCACCCTCTCCTCCACTATACTCATACAATAAACAATAATTAATCACAAATACAATCCTCCAACTCCCAGACGCGTTGCCACCCTTCCACCCAGCTCAGCTCGCCGTCTGGGAGCTCCCATAGTCCTTTTATATTCCCTGACCCGGAAGTGTTCCAATCCCCAGTCCATGTGACTCTCAATCCCTTCTGGGTCAGGTACAAGTCCTTTCTTTTCACCCCGGAAGCCCGTCGCTCTTCCTTTGACGAACTTCCGGGTTAAAGGGCACAAAAAAGTCTTCGGTCCTCCCTGCAGCTCCCTCTTGCGGCCCCTCTGGTATCCAGCAGGGTCTTGTATAAAAACTACATGTCCCATTACTCCCTGCTGGTCTTCGGGGCACCTCCATACTGCAGGGAGGGCTACATCTGGCGACCTGGGGGTATTGGCCGGGATGACAAGCCGGCCACATCTCACATTTGTCTCTCCGGAAAATCCTTGGGCACCATTGGTTTGACTTTGTGTCAAATTTGCGGTTGCTCACAGAGTCCCCAATGAAGCACATTACCTACATTGTGAGGGAGTGTCAGTTACAGCACTATAGCCATGTGGCACGTTTCCGTGAGGGTGATCAAGCTTGTAGGATCCTCATTGTTGAGGACCCAAGCGGCTGGACCAGGCCAAGGGGTCGCCCACGTAACACCTGGCTGCAGCAGATAGAGGGTCATTTCCGAAGGGAGGAACTGGACCTCGTGTCTGCCAGGGGGGTTGCCAACCGGGATCCCGAGATGTTTCATCATGTTGTGGGTGCGGCAACACACTGTGCCAGTGCATGCTCCCCAGATTGACTTGACTTGATGTAAGTGCAGATTTGTGTAATGTAGCCAAGGCCAAGAGCCACTGCTTGTCAGAAAAAGTATGGTTTAGTTCTCTTTCCCATTTTAAGATAGATGTGTATTTTAAAAATTGATTTATGTTATCTAGTAATGAATAAAGTGTTTTAATTCCTTTAGTTTCAGAAGAAGGATCTGTAAACCATCGCACAAAAGCGGTAGAGCTGTCAATAGGTTCAACACAGCGGGAGTTAATACAGCTGCGTACTTGAAGATATTTATAAAATTCCTTATATGAGATATTAAAGTGTTCATGGAGATACTGAAAGAAGTGAAGGCTGTTGCTGGAAAAAAGCCAGGCCAATGTGATAAGTCAATTTTGTTTTTATGTGCACAGATTTAAAAAAACTGGGTTTGTTAAAGGAAGCATTTTGAGAGGAAGAGAAAATTCTTTATTTTTATGTTGACAAGATTTCCAAACAAACACTGCTGAAGAAACTACAGTTAATAAAAAGGAAGGTAAATTACATCCAAGCTGAACAAACCAAAGCAAATCTACCAAATCCGAATATCCACTTATGTACTGCTCTATTTGAGCCCAATGTTTAGAACTGTCAAGAGACCACCATCGTCTCAGCTGATTTAGTTTTACTGCGCTGTGGTAGTCATGCAGGTCAGGGACTGCCATGGGACTGAGTCTTGTCAGAGTAGATCTGTTTATTCTGGGCTTACTGCCTTTCCAAATAAATTGAAATATATCTTTTTGCAAGGTTTCTAGAAGTTTGGTAGGAAGCAAAAAAGGAATGGTGCGAAAATGATACAAGACCTTTGAAAGTACAATCACTTTTGTTGCTAAAAGTTTATCTTCCCATGATAATGACAATAAGTAAAGATGCTTAAAATCTTTATTAATGTTATTTGATAAATTTAAAAAGTTAATATTTATTAGTTCCTTTTAAGAATTAGTTAATGATTTACCCAAATATGATATACTGAAGAATTTTCCCAATTGCATTTAAATTTGGCTTTCACTGTTGAAAGTGAAGGGGCAGAGACTGAGGACCTGACATTTTATAATAGGAACAAGCTGTAATCCTAGTTATAACTTTTTGAAACGAGGCATTTTATTTTTAACTGAATTCTGTCCCCAAGGAAGACAGCCAGATGCTGCTGGAGGACTTATGTAAGAGTTGCGTGTGACTCCAGTGTATGGCTGAGTACCATTGACAAGAAAGGGTTGAGAAATCACCTTCTTTCTGAGCAAATGTGTGGAGTGTGACCTCATCATTACCAACATTGGTCCAAAAGGATAAATGCATGACAACTTGGATGAAGTGGTTTGCAGCAAATATAACCAATATTAAGTGTATGACTTTGAATTGTGCTTTAAATTGTTATTCAGATATATATGTGATTTTTGTATTACTTACCTGTAGATCTGGTCTGTATATTTACACCCATATCAAAAGATTTTAGGTTTTACTAGGAGTATTAGATCATTTAATATAAACATCTAGAAAGCAGAAAAAAACAAGAGCGGAATGTCACATTTGAACAGGACATAATCTCTGTCTTCATTTGGATCTTGATCTTTGTTTGTTCGCAAATGAATTAGAAGACGAAGCACTAGATGGCAGTAGAGAGACAGCTAAAACATAGGCATTACATTAAGAACCTCCTCCAGGCTTATACTACTGAAGACTGTAGTACTCCAGTCACACCTCAAAACACAGACATTCAAACTAAACAAATTGTTGTGCTTTAAATTAACTAAAGAGATCTTCATTTAGATCTTGATCTTTGTTTGTCCACGAATTCCACGCATGCGTAGACCATCATCCAGTTTAGTACGTTGTTGTTACTCACGGATGTCAACATTGTGCCGGAATAACGAAAGGGATGGTGGACAGTGTTACACTGGTTAGCTCCTGAGGCCTGGTTAGAGAATGAGATTGGCGAAGATAAAAGGTATGTGACTACGTAACATATGAATGAAAGAAAGACAGTGCGTAAAATGAATGACAACGTAACAGCACGTTCCAGAAATTATTATTGTTACATTGTAGCCGGCGAGTGCTGCGCGTCTCACAGTTGTACTGTGGCTTGCTCACATGTCAGTGAAGTGATCCCTATTTATGCTTTAAAGAGCCTGGATACCTATGTGTCCCCCTTTTATAACCATTGCTCCGTGTATATTGCCTTACTCTTTGGATTGCCACAAAGCAACCTGCGAGATTGGAGAAAGGTTGAGAAGACATCGTGAGAGGAAACGAGAAGTCGTGAAAACGAGACCGACTGTGAATGGACAGAAGCAGAAATGCTCCCACACCACTACATAATTACTCTTCGGACAGTGATTCCGAGTAGGCCGTTCCTATCGAATCAATGTCCAAGGGTTTTCTTTTGTAATTTTGTTTCCCTTATAAAAAATCATAATGCTGTGTGACGAAGGGCCCAGTTCACGACTGGCAGCCGCGTTTAAACAGGGAGCCCTTCACAGACAACTTTAACACGCGCAATGTAGTTGGGCGCACATGGCTAGTATAATATAATGTGTCCTAATAACAAGTGGCACTGTTTTTATTTTCATTTCTTAAAATGAGAATATTGGTAGTTAGCAGGACCATCCCCTGTAATTTGACAATTGTGACATAAAAAATCATGCAGCGAGTACATCACATGTCTAATAAAGTGCAGTATGCAAAGTTCCAAAATGGCGATGATCATGAACATAAACTGCACAAAATAAAGACAAGATGTTATGATGATTACGGCGGCCCTGAGGGGCAAAGCTTGAAAAAAAACCACACAAAATAAACATTCACAAAAAACACATACAACAGTGTTTTTTGTTAATTTGTTCTATTGTGTTTTTTATTAATTTCTTGTATGTGTTTTTCATGAATGTTTATTTTGTGTGTTTTTTTTTTCACACTTTGCCCCCCAGGGCCACCGTAGATGATACAAAAAATAACAATTAATAATAATAATAATTTGTCGTTGCACGTTAGGCAGGCCCTTCACTTGTTGTCTTTAAATCTTATTTAAAACACACTTTTACTCTCTGGCTTTTAACCCAGTATGATATGTTGGCTATCTGTATACTTTTTATTATGAGTCTCTTCAGCTCTTATGTGTTTATGTGTTTCTGTTTCATTTACCCTTGGTTATTGGGTGTCTGATATGTTGGGTTTTTATTGTACAGCACTTTGGTCAGCCTTGATATTGTTTTTAAAGTGCTTTATAAATAAATAAATAAATAAATAAATAAATAAATAAATAAATAAAAACAATAAAACATACTGTAAATTCCAAGGACAAATACTAGACCTAAGCTAATAATACATTCCCGTCAGATGCGAGGCAGGCAGAAAGCAGTACTGGACAAGGTGTTAGAACATCGCTGAACAACACAGAAATACAGACCTCCTGCAGGCCAGTGGGTCCCAAACTCAGTGCTTTGGACCCACTGTGGCTGCAGGGTTTTATTTCAGCGAAATTCACAATTAGTGATAATAATTGATCTCATTTATTTAGATGGTCTTTTTTCCCTTCTCTTATTCTGCCTTTAGAAAAGCACAGCAGTATGATTTGTACATTTAGAAGACAGTTAGAGTGGCTTATCTTTGACCTGCTCCATCCTAGAGATGCACCCCTTCAAAAGATACACAATAAAATTCAGGGTTGACGTGGAGTTCAGGGCCTGTGAACCAGACCTGGACAGGACACCACCATGCCATCGTGAGGCTCATTCATCCACACTGTCCTGTCTCAGAGAAACAGAAAAGAATTTTAGTAAGAACTAGGAGTGGAGATGTAAACCATACATAAGCTAAGTTCGTTGAAGTTGATCTTTCAAGAAATCAAGGGGCAAAACAAGAATCATAGTTAGGAAGCTGGAATAAATGGCTTTAATCCTGAAATAAACCAACAAGAATAGTCGCAACAAACACACCATTTTTATTCAATGTCACATTAGGTGAAGGTGAACTTACTGACATGTATACAGTTGACTTAAAGACGTCATACATCGAACATACCAGAATTTTGGCAATGTAACTTTGGAAATCCATAACGCAAATGTCAGAAAATAGTGATACCTACAAGGAAATCAAAATGCTGTTGTAGCATAACGCTGATAATTTTAAACTCATCCAGGACATTTTTAAAATTAAAAATAAACACCAAAATTGGATTTCTTGAGGTTGAAATCTTTAGAATAGTGTAAGTACTGGAGAGAATGGTCTGGCATCCTGACGGAGGATGAGGAAGGCCAGTTGATGTAATGGAAGGACCACTGGAGTTGAGATTCAGCCCAGCCAAGCAGATTGGCAGTTGATATCAGTGACGAGTAATGGAAGAACCAGAGAAAATGGCTTTTTATGAAAAATTCATACCTTGGCATGAGGGGTGGCAGTGTCCCTCTGACTAGCTTGCAAGTCATACACCTGTAGGGTTGCCTGGGAGTTGGAGTCTATGAGGACAACCCCAGAGGGGGCTCTATGGGAAAGGAACTTGTTGCTTCCATGTGATCTGAAAGTGCTTCCGCAGGTTAATGTCTCACTCCTATAAGCACTTCCAGGTTCAAGATAAAAGAGAACCATCATCAGAGAGACAGAGTTGGAAGAGAATGAGACTGCACTCGAGGAGGAGGACGAAAATGAGAAAAAAGATACTGGTGTGCTATTTGAGCAGTGTTTGCCAGATTAAAGCCTGAAAAGGTACTCGTGTTAATAAATCGCTGTTTTAATTGAACTTGGAACTGTCTGTGGCCCAGTTGTGTCTGGTGTTGAGGTGCTGAGGTGCCCCCGGGTTGTCACAATAGATACTATAATGAGTTTTCTTATAAAAGAAGAGGCTTCCACAAGGAAAAAGGTTTGGGGACCATCCCCGTATAATGTCTGTAGGACAAAGAAAAAACGCACAGTGATCAAAAACATATATCATGTTTTGATATCCTTATCATACAAAATGGCACTTTCATACAGAAAACAAAATGGAGACGGAAAGTGAGTTGGCAGGAGATGACGCTGAAGCTGTGGGACGGACACGAAGTCATCAAAGGTGGACTGGAAGTGATATGGTAATGGTAGCGATTTCATCAGGAGGAGCCAGATGTAGTCTCATATGAAAGGGCCGGAAGTGACATCATCTGGAGGTGTCGGACATGATGTTTTCAGCGGCCATCTTTGGAATGTGGACGTACGTCTTTATTTTTCTTCTTTTTGTCTGATGGCAAGAAAGAGAGGGAGGCACCAGTACCCCATATCAACCTCTCGACTCGCAATATTTCACTCACCTTTGAGCTTGTTGATTGCCTCCTAAGCGCACGTGTGTGACAATACATATAGACGAACATGAACATTTTAGGAAGAATCAGAAAAAATGTAAAGAAGGAAACCAATCATAACAGACACAGTCACATTCACACAATTTAGATCTGGCAATTAAACTAAAGCACCAGGATGAAAGCATGCAAACACAGGCCAACCTTGCTTAGCCAATAAATGTGTGTGGCATTCGAAATTCAGGAGGCTGGATCCTTGAGATTGTTTTGCTAACCACGTTATTACTTTCATCACTATGCTGTTCACACCATATATAGTACCAGAGTAATACAAAGAAGGAAAAATGAAATATATAGAGTCTGGCCAACACACAGTAGACTAACTCACCTCCCACTACCAGCACATCCTACAATATCGTGTGGCACACTCTGAACATTGTAAATGTGGTATGATCATAGAAACATCTCTCAGTGGCGACGACTGATGTTCTCAGCCTCTCAAAAGGAGCAGCCCACTATGTTTCCGCAATATGTAGTTTGAGATTTTTTTACTATTAAACACTTCTGTTATGTTTTAATGATTTTATGACACTGAATTTGAATAGCAATGCTTCTGGTCACCCGCATGATTAGGTGTGTTCATGTTACTTCTCTGTCATGTGCTTGTCCACTAGTTATCTCTACAATAAAGAACAACAAAGAGGGGCTGAATATGATTAGTTCCCTATGTAGTTTCTTAGATTATGGTAGGGGGTGAAACACACCCCACACCTCATTAAAATTTTATATTTCCAAGTATTTAGACTTATCTGAGCTAACTGTAGTTCTTCACACAGAGCACAGATAGCCTCTTTTGGCAAAATGACTACTAGTACTTTGATGTTATTTTAAAAATAATTTTAACACTTAGTATCTTCAGGTGACAAAATAACTTGTGACATTTAGTTTCTCGTATGAGCTGCCAAGTTTTTCACCTGACATGGGAGACTTTCTTTAATTCGTAGTTTCCACCAGAGCAGGGGCCTCATGTATAAACGGTGCATACGCACAGAAATGTTGCGTAAGAACGTTTCCATGTTCAAATCGTGATGTATAAAACCTAAACTTGGCGTAAAGCCACGCACATTTCCACGGTACCTCATCCCCTGTCGTACACAAATTCTGCTCTCAGTTTTTCAGACTGGAGGCACCCAGCGTCAAAGCAGTGCTACTGTTCCTGTGTGCTTACCCTTTCTTTTTTAGATCCACATTCCTGACACGGATTTATAAATACACTGAAACTAACTGCATATTGTTTATCAGTGTAATGCATCTGATTGAAATTAACCTGTAACAATATAATGGTCCAGGGAATAGCCATAGTATTCCAAATACCATAACTGCTTTAGCGTTGTTACTGTCACTGCACTTTCTTTATCTTCTTTCAGCTGCTCCCATTAAGGGTTACCACAGAGGATCATCTTTTTCCATATTACTCTCACTGCACCACTCGGAGAATTTCTATCATTGTATCTGAGTGGGGGATCAGCAGCAGCTGATCAGAAAAAGACTTATCAGTATACAGCATCAAGCACATGCTGCCTCAGCTACGGCAAAACGCTTCAGAGACTTTCCTGTACGAACCTCACGGTTCAGAAACAGTTTCATCCCAAGAATTTTAAACATAGCCAATCAGTCCATCAGTGCACCTTGTAGAACTGTTTGTACTTATAAGTACAATTACCCCAATGTAAACTTGCACTACAGTTTTAATATTGCACAACCTGCGACACTTTATAAAGCGCGTATTTACATATGATGACGATATCATTTTTAAGATGAAATGCAGCAAAATATGTTGATTATATTATACAGATAAAACTTTAATTTCATTTAAATAATCTGTATTGTTAATAATTAAACATGTGAGGACACGGTACCGCAGCGCTAGCTAGTTCATGGATTGATCCTACCTCGTGCTGTATTCTTGCTGGGCTGGTGCGACACTTGAAGGATAGATGGATAGAATAATTAAACATGTACTAGAAAGATATTTCAATGCTCCTTAAAAGTTTTGAAGAATCATCATTGTAGGCTTACAGATGGCTTAACGTCTATTACAGAGCAGATTATGTGGCGATTGGGTATTTGGAGAAAGAAAAGTAAGGACAGGAATTGGAGGTTAGTATGTTTGAAAGAGACAGTACTGCTGAAATAATTTCATCGAAGGTCGCGCACAATCACTGCACCACCGTGTTCCCATGTTTAATAACATGCTTTCATTCCTATCATCATGAAAAAGATATCACATATACATCTCAGTATTTTAATTATTCAGAGATATTACGAATGTAATGGATTCTGTGTCCTGTCGGAGAAAGTGAAAGCGTGGAAGCACGTAGTGATTCACATACATAGAGCACATAGAAGATCAAATACAAAACAAAGCATTTAACGTGCTACTTTATTTACGATGGGATTTGAGAAACTAGTAAATTAAACGATTTTAAGATGAAGTTTATGATGTTCTGCTTTAATGACAAAATAACCTATGTGATTAAATTGGAAATTTCGAGATTAAAGTTGACATTTCGTGCTTTTTTCCCACTGTGTGCCTATTTTTTTTTTGTCTGTACCCTAATAAGCTTTCATATGACACTCAGACGGTGGGCTACAACTCACCTTTTCACGGTGACTTTGATATCTTGCAACTTCTTTTTTATTTCGGGCATTGTGCAACTTTGTGAACTTGAGCTTTCAAGTTTCTCCGACACTCTGTCACTCGATCAACTTCCTTTTGTTTATTATACCACTGTTTAAACCAACAAATAGTACGTTTTTCCTTGCTTCCACTTGGTACTCGCTGAAATTCTTATATTTTCCCTCTTGCTTTTCCAATTGTCTTTTCACAGAAGGCTGAGCTTAAGGGTTATTTATATTGATTTGCATATTCAAAGAGGCGTAATTCTGGGGGGAATTGGGGCAGGACAGCAGGCACATGCACGAGCGTTACTTTTCACGCTGATCGGGATTTATGTAGCGGAAGAACATGGAAGTTTGTGTACGCACAGATTCCTGCATCTGGATTTTTCTGTGCGTAAGTACATTTCCGCTTTTGTGCTTACGTCATGTTATAGTGCGAATTCTACGCACGGCGTTATGCATGAGGCCCCAGCTCTGCGAGATTTAAATTCAGACTCTGCAATCTCAGAACAATTTATTTATTTCTTTTCAACTATTCAGTTGCCTGTTTACTTAATTTCTACTGTGACAGACAGGGGGCGCTATCGCTCCCTTGAACCCTCAGACAATATGCCAGACACTAGGTAAAGGTCCAAAAGTTGAATTTATTATAATAATAAAGTGCACAAAGCACCCTCCTCTCCACAATACTCATAAACAAATCAATTCTCCAATAAACAATAATCAATCCTCCTCTCCCAGATGCCCTGCCACCCAGCTCAGCTCCACGTTCTGGTGTTTCTCAGTCTCTTTTATAGTCCCTGACCCGGAAGTGTTTCTCATCCTTCAGTCCATGTGACTCCTTATCACTTCCAGGTCAGATAAAATCCTCTTCTTCACCCCGGAAGTACGTCATTCCTCTTGTCCATGTGACTTGGACGTACTTCCGGGGCGTAGGGCAAATAGTCACTGCTCCTCCCTGCAGCGCCTTCTAGCCGCCCCCATGGTATCCAGCAGGGCTGTAAAGGAAAACTCCAACATCCATAATTCCCTGCTGGCATTCGGGGCACCTCCATGCTGCAGGGAGGGCTCCACCTGGCGGCCTGGGGGTATTGGCCAGCATGAATGGCCGGCCATATTCCACACTACTTAATTACTACAAACTGAATGTTTTTGTTTTTTTTGGCTACTGTTCAAGATCAAACATAGCTGATGTCATATATTCCTCTAGAATATTCTGGTATATTCTATATAGGATCCAGTGTTCGTGATGGCTGCTCCTTTCACTTTAAGGCAGAGTTTAGCTTTTGCGTGGTGTGGCCAAACAGCTGAACTGCTGACTCATTAGTTCACACCCATTCTTCTGAAAGCTAGAAAGTTCATGATATTGCTCCTTGCCGTGGCTCTTTAAATCAGAAGGTGGTCTCTGACTCTGACCCTGAGCAGGTTACTTAACATGCCTGTGTTCAATTTGTTATGGTATCTTAGCAGATTTATCAATCCATACTGTATATGTGCATCACTTTAGAACTGTGTTAACTATAGAAAGATGCTTATCCTGGAGGAATAAAATCCTAATTTTCGAACTGTATGCATAATATTAAAAAGCAAGCTGCAATAAGCCTCAGTTGCAAGGTTTTTCTCAGATGACTGTGATGAACCATAAATGAACTCTCAGTGACTCTTTTAAGCAGGTCAATGCTGTTTTACAAATATGCATTCTATTTTTCTTGTTTATCTAAGTGCATAATCTTAGTTCAGAACAACCAGACAATTTTTAACATAACAGTAATAGGAATTAGAGTTAGCAAGTGTCAAGGAATAGACAAAGAGCCAAAAGAAAGGTTTGGGGCAACCACCCGTATACTTGAACCTGGCTGCAAAATCGTAAATTGATTGCACAATAGTATACAGATTGGAGTCCAAAACAGAACTGACTTGGTTGAGACAAAGATGGCGGTTTTAAAGGAAAGCTGAGGAAGTGACATTATGGAGGGCGGGACCGGAAGTGACGTTGTCTGTGCCAGGCGGAATTTCCCGTAAGTGGTCTGCAGTGGAAAGAGAGAAAGGATTAGCACACTCTGCCACCCCCTGGTCTGGTGTGGAATTACCCTCATTCAAGCCCTTTAGCTGCCTTCCATGTGCACGTGTGTGACACAAGTGATTGCACTGATAAAGTACAGTACTAGGAAAAAAGGCAGAGATATCTATCATCAGAAAAGTTAGCCAATCATCTGCATGGAACATCATGAGATCTGGAACTCTACATGTTTTTTTTGCAGTACATCTGATTGACCAGAGTAACATCAGAGATAGAGATACGTCAGACACCATTCCGTCTGGACCTTACAGAACCCAATTCATGCATCAGCCCAAGTCCTGAATCTAAAAGACGTCCAGGACAGCAGTCTCCATTGACACTGCTGCTAATCTTCAAGGGTGCATTTTTGTTTAGGACTATGCAGTATTTAACACACTTACATATCATGTCTGTCCGAAAGGAAACCAAACTTCTTCAATTAGGTGCCAACAAGCCAACACAGCAAACACATGATAGAGGTGGTATGTAGGGGGGATCTTAACCTTAAAGTCCCTACTTGCTCAATCACACCAAGTCAGTTAGTCTCCTGTATATTTTGCAATTTTTTGCAATTTGAAAAATGAAGGATCTCAAAGAGCAACATGATTCCATGAAATTCTGTGCAAAACTGCCAAAAACTTTTACTGAGAATTTTCAGAACTTAATTTTAGACAACTCCTTATTGCTCTTTTGAGGATTTCTTTGTTATTTTCACTATTTTTTGTCTTTTGTCAATAACAAACTTCTTTTATAAAGAATCTAATTTTAGATTTTCTTTACAAGCTGGAGTTTTTATAGTTTATCTTCCTTGTGAGTCATTTTTGTACAGTTTAGAACATTCGAGTATTTTAACATTTGGAGCCAAAACACCTTTGAGGCTCATGTAGACAGAAACTGGCCAGTAGAGTTGGAGCTCAATCTGGGCAGGCTGGTGAGGATTCTGGCCTGCTTTTTGGTCCAATCCTACAGGTCTCATACCCTTTTCATTATGTATGGGATTCCACATTGTGACACCAAACAAGCCTCGGACTTAAACTCCTGATCAGATTTGTGGCCTGCACATGAAAAGGCCACACTCACTAATTCAAAAAGGGTTAAAAATCCCAGGTCTAAAAAACCAGAGTCCAAATACTACTACCAGGGACGTGCAGTCAGGGGAGGTAGGTCATCATGAAAATTAAAAAAAAACTAGTAATTATAACATAAAATAAATGTGTCCACAGGTCTGTGCTATAAATTTGTTTTCTGTATGATTCCAATAATTTTGATCATTTTTATAGTCAAAATCTCTGAATTGGCACATTTCCTGTTCAAATACAGGGGAGAAACGCGAGGTGCAGCAGCAACGATACGAACCTCACCTCAGAGTGCACTTTCCCTCACACACTGGGCTGATGCATGCAATTGGCGCGTGCCTGTTGCTGTTTCTCTGTATGTCGCCAATATAAAGTTTGCAGACACGTTTATTATATAACCTGATATTCCACACTTAAAATATTCTTTTGTTTTTCTTGTTTTCCTTTTGTTGAACAGTCTGTATTAAAATTGATTAAAGCAACAGAATTAAAAGCTTTTAAAACAACTAAATATTTCAACTAAAGTCAAAACTGAAATCCTTTTATTTTTTGTACACCAGTCTATACTTTCATTTGTATTGAATGAGTATGAATTGTGAAATTGCAACGGCAAACTTAGAACACATGGAGGGTGCAGAGCAAATGCACTCTCTCCTCTCTCTCTCGCCACTATAAATGTAATGTTCTTTCATAGCTAAATATGTACCTTACCTATCTGTTTGTAAAGAAATGCTGATGAGATATGAAACATAACCAGTAGTCAATGAGCTTGCTGCCAGTTGAATAGTGGATAAGCTACTCTTTTCTGTTCAGATATTTGTAACTCTGACTCTGAAGGAGTCAGTGCCTCACCAGCCATGAACCACACCACACGTCACTGACTACTACTGCCACTATTACAAATAATAATAATTACAATAACAATTTTAAAATGATTTCAAAAATACAAAAGCAAATACAAATAAGTCAAAAATAACAAATCTTTAAACAAATTCTAAAAACAGAGCAGAGATTTAAGAAAACAGAAAATCAAAATCAAGCATTTATAAAGATCAACAACACCAGGAAATCCAAGAAAAAGGGAAACAAAAAACACTAAAAGGAGCTAAACTATCAGCACTGGGCTGAGGCCTCTCAGGCTCTTATATAGGGTAAGGGTGGTTCCTACAGCTATAGCATCAGAGGGCCCCACCCCTTGGCTTCAACAGAAAAGGTAAGCTGTAACACAACTGACGTAATGTTTAAAAGCAAGCTGGTAAGCAACTCCTACTTGCTTCAGGGAGTTTTTGAAGGAGTGGGTGTTGCTGTGTTTTGTTAAGGATTTTCTAGTTTGTTTTTTTTTTTGCTCTGCCTTTTCATTAATCTTCTTGGACTGTGATCTTGGCATCTGTTTGCTCAAGAATTGCCTTTTGGCAACTCAATTTCAGCTCTCTTGAGTTTTTAATTTTTTTTTTATTTATTTGTAAAAAATATTCTTTATAAAGATTCCCATTGCCTTCTGTTAATAAGCCAGTGTTTTAAACAGTTTTCCTCAATTGGCATTTTTGACTTACCTTGGGACTTTATTACTGTTTTTTTTAACTGAAAAGCCATGCTTCTATGTAGTGTTTCCCAAGGTGCATCTCCATAATGGGAACACTGATAGGATGATAACAGCTTATTAGAATGATATAGCCTATTTCTTCAGATTCCCTCCATGACCTCATATGGGCATATGAAATATTTTAAGAATAATATTTCAGTTCTCGTTTTTAAAAACATGAGAGGAACTTGAAAAACCTCTGTCTATTGTCTTTAATTCTTAGAATCCCCTCACATAGTCTCACAAGCCTCTTGGGAGTTTCTGAATGTAGTAACTACAACAACAACATTTATTTCTATAGCACATTTTCACACAAAGAGAGCAGCACAGTGGCAGCCCTGCTGCCTTACAGCAAGGAGACTAGGGTTCACGTCCTGGGTCCATCCTGCATTGCGTTTGCATGTTCGCCACATGTCTAATGAGTTTCCTCTGAGTACTCCACTTTCCCCACACTGTCGAAAGACATGCAGGACACTGAATTGGCCTTAATATATGTTTGATGTGTATGAGTGTGTGTCTGTGTCTGCCCTTTGATGGACTGGCACCCTTTCTAGGGTTTGTTCCTACTCTGTGCCCTAAGCTAGTTGGGACAGGCTCCAGCCCCCATCTGTGACCCTGGTCTAAATTAAAAAGGTTGGAAAACAATAGATAGATAGATAGATAGATAGATAGATAGATAGATAGATAGATA
>JANRMT010062835.1:57521297-57531543 GCA_026402145.1 Polypterus bichir lapradei | reverse complement strand
ATAGATAGATAGATAGATAGATAGATAGATAGATAGATAGATAGATAGATAGATAGATAGATAGATAGATAGATAGATAGATAAGCCTCCTCCTCCAAGTAAAGACAAGAATAATATGAATAAATAGTATATAAAAATAAATAATCCAGCCACAGGGGATGTACAAACCAGTGTGTTTCTTCATGCTGGTCACATGCCTGGATAAATGGGGAGGGTTATATCAGGAAGGGCATCTGGTGTTAAATTTTGCCAAATCAATATGAGGACAACAATACAGATTTCCTTCAGTCGAGGCTTGGGTTAAAATGGCCACCACTAGTACTGTTAGCCAACAGGGTGCTGGCAGAAATTGGGCTACTGTTGGCCGAAGTAGGAGAAGAAGATGGGGAAGGTGTGTCTGGAGGAAAGAAGAGAGGAGGACGGTAAAGATAGTGGAACTGAGGGTAGGAACTTTCAATTTTGGCAGTATGAATGGTAAAGGGAGAGAGTTTCCCGATGTGATGGAGAGAAGGAAGGTTCTTATATTGTGCATGCAAGAGACTAAATGGAAGGGGAGTAAGGCCAGGTGGATCGGAGGTGGAATCAATGGATTATGTGAATTTCCCCTTGGGATTAATAAAGTATCTATCTATCTATCTATCTATCTATCTATCTATCTATCTATCTATGAAATTGTTCTATCATGGTGTGGATAGGAGAAGAAATGGAGTAGGGGTTATTCAGAAGGAACAGTATGTCAAGAGTGTTTTGGAGGTAAAAAGAGTGATTTGTAACAGACGGGTACCAGCAAGACTGAAAGGGAAGGTCTACAGCTATGTTATATGGGTTGGAGACGGTGGCACTGACCAAAAAACAGGAGACACAGATGGAGGTGGCAGAGTTAAAGATGTTAAGATTTGCATTGGGTGTGACAAGGATGGACAGGATTACAAATGAGTACCTTAGAGGGTCAACTCATGTTGGAATGTTGGAAGACAAAGTCAGAGAGGCAAGATTGCATTGGTTTGGACATGTGCAGAGGAGAGATGCTGAGTATATTGGGAGAAGAATGTTAAGGATGGAGCTGCCAGGCAAGAGGAAAAGAGGAAGGCCTACAAGAAGGTTTATGGATGTGGTGAGAGAGGACATGCAGGTGATGGGTATAACAGAACAAGATGCAGAGGACAGAAAAATATGGAACAAGATGATCCGCTGCGGTGACCCCTAATGGGAGCAGCCAAAAGAAGAAGAAGAAGTATACAAAAATAAATGATGCATACTTATATAAGATGGATATATAATTAGGAGCAGTTTAGTCCTTAGTCCAACACAGAATTTTTTTTTAGTCTCTAAATGTGAGTCCGATGATAAGGTCAGGTTGCCAGTGTGGACAGAAACTACAACCTAATTCTAATAAACCAATTCTGTAATTCTTTGTCACTCTTTGCCTCACCCTCTCACAATGTAAATCACTTAGCCTCTCTGGAGATCAGAGCAACATGTTCCCCAGTGATAGCAAGGGACCTTTTTCCTTTGGCAATCAAAGAGAGTAGAAATCTTTTGCTATGGCATTGGAAATAACTACAATAATGGAATATTAATGGTTAATCCTGGTACAACACTGATTCATCTTCCTGTGAAAGAATGGTGTTACATTCTACATGGATTACTAGTGGGACATGAAGTCTGTGCCCCCACATTTACTACCTGTTCTGCTGGCATCAAAATCCATACGATGCGACTGCATATTGAAGCCTGTACCTTTCTGGCCATTAACACCTATCCATTCATTCTTCTGCTGAATCTGATGCTGAATTTAAATATACAATCAGTGTAGCACAGAATGCAGTCTGGTACCATTGGACACAAGTAGGGAGCCAGCCTTGGGCAGGACATTAGTCTATCACAGGGAACACTCACAGCCTCACTTAGTTATACTGGTTCAGTACAGCATTGTCTCTTAACCTAAAATGCACATATGTGGGGGGGGGGGGGGAGAGTATCCAGAAAAGAAATAAATAAGATACAAAGAAAATGTGTGAACTTCACACAAACAATGGATGTTCTATGGGAACCAAATTACTTATCACTGTGTCCCCATGTAGTCCTTGCTGCCAAGAGAGTGACTGCCCTTTGTGATTGCTGTGGCTTACCTCCTAACCTGAACTTCAAGTTAACATATGGGCCTAGGGCCACAAGGCATAGCTGGCATCCTCTTTATATGAGAGATTTTTTGAGCAGTTGTTGGCACGTAAAGCGAAAAGAACAGTCCTATATGTGAACAGATATAATTTGGTGACAAGCAATGCAATAAAGTCATTCTGTGCCTTGACGTCACAAAGAGAACAAACCTCCTAAAATTCACCACTACACTAACTGTAAACCCATTTGGCAGTGAGATTTATTTGCTTAAGTAATCTCAGCTCATGTCATCTGCTTCTCTCTTGTTTTACACACAGCCTTGACATACTCAATAGATGCTGACGTACACTCTCCCTGGTGTTTAGGTTCATGTCTCTCTCTCCATGTTGGACGCAATATTTTTTTGTTGTGTCTTGACATATTCACCTCTGTCCTTCACAGATAATGCTTCTTCCTTGAGTACTGACAGGCTGTTAGGATGCCCCTGTTCTTCAATAACCAAACGCAACTACATTTTGAAGCAGTGTGAGAGATTTCCCTGGTTTATTTAAAAATCTCTGGGGTATAAAAGCAGACAGTCTGTCTGGCATGCCGCCAATAACATGGCACCTCTCTGAGGGTCGTCCTTTAATACTGCACCATCTGGGTTAAAGGCTGACCTTGGGGATGCCCCCTGCTGAAAGATTTTACTCCTCTAGCCCAAGTGAAAGGGTTAGCAAGATGTTAACTTCCAAAGACAAATATATTTATTCTGCTGTGTGGTCAGAAAAGCCCTTCACATGATGTTTTTGACGCAGATTTTTTTTCCCTAGCAACCTAAAGAACAAGGGGATCTCAAACCAATCTTCAATTACTAAAGTACACTGCTCTTGATATAGACCATGCATTTTCATAAACAGTAATGTCGTGACTCAAGGAGATTTATGCAATTGAGCTTTTCAGCAAATGAATGGAGTCAGCATCCGCTTGAATAAATTATTGGCAATGAAAGCGCTGGCGTACACGGTAAAGAAAAAGACAATAATCATGTCTGTAATCTTTTTGGTTAGCAGGAAATCTAATCAGATGCAACCTGTACTAAGGATGGAAACTTCTTGTGCAGATGAGACAGTTTTGCTGGGGTAATTCTGTTTTCAATGAGGACAAAGCAGACCTTTTTTCTATGAATATACAAATGATATGATTTTTTATTTAATGATTCTTTGATCTTGCATTCTTCCTGATGATGTTAATGCGTGCGCTCAGTTACAGGATCATATGTACCTTGGAGTTATTATATTGTATGTCTGGCCCCACTTACACTGCTGTTGTCTGTGAGCACACAAATGTGTTGATTTACATCTGTTCTTTTACATGTCATGTCTACAAATGATTGGGTAAAAAGGACATTCTGTCCTGGCACACACTATAAATAGGATGGGCATTCTTTTTACCTAACAGTCCTGTAATTTGCTGGAGCTATGCACGATGGCGCACCTTATGAGCCCACTGTGCAAACAAACATTGCTAATACACAAAAGATTTTGCTTTTATTCGACTGTAGTTAGTTTCGTGCCTATCAGCTTGGCTACAGGACGTATTGTAAAAGTGCCTGCCTGATAAGTGGTTGCCAAGTGCACAGGGGTTCTATAGGGCTGGAAAAGTACCCAACAAGGGCAAGGCAAAAAGAGAAATACCTGACATAAAATGGAATCACAAGGTCTACTAAGGCCTGTCTTATAAAGGGAACCCCAGAATGAGAGAGATAATTACTGGATGATGGCATGACAACAGGCCGACCACACATATGACAGAAAGAGAATGGCTTACATTAAACATGATCAAGTACCGAAGATGCTGCATATGGCTTCCTCTTTGTTTCCAGAAAGAGGGCTAAAAGATATTGTAGCAACCTCCGCATCAGGTTCGAAAGAGAAGAAAAAACAGACGGACGAAGTAAAGCTCACAAAACAGTTTACTTGAACAGTAAAGGCTAACTAAACTATTTACAGTCTCCTATATTTCTCACATATTCGCAGTCCTGAGAGACACCATTAAAGAAACACAAAAACAGAAAAAGAAAAACGCCAACTTCATAACCACAACACAACCTTCTAGCCCCCTCTCCAACGAACCTCTCGACCCTCCTCCCGTCCTGGGTACGGGCCCCCCCTTACCGCATCAATCATATCCCCACTGTCAGTCCTCTGCGCTGTACTCCGCCCTCCCTCAATCGGACATAACAGTCACTCTAAAAGGCCTTCAACCTGGCTGGGAAGCTGCAATATGCAGTAATTGTCTCAAGAGACACTGAGGGTTCCGGGACTCAGGATATCTCTCTATTTATTATAAAAAAAAATCTTGGAAGGGAGACAAGATGTGATCTTCTCAGAAGAGAATTTGACGTCCCGCGAGAGACACTTTAACGTCACGCGAGACAAGGCAGTGAGACAACATTTAAAACAAGTTCACGGACATCTAACCTAGCAGTTGTTGGAATGCTTTAGGTAGGCATGCTTCATGTGCTCCCAGCTCTTAAGACAACGACAAGCAACATGCAGAACATGCAGCTTGCCAGCAGGAGCAAGCCAGCAGATGATCCGACTGCTACCCCTTAGCATGTGTTTAGCCAAACACCGCCCCCCCCCCCCCCCACCTTCACAACGCGAGCGGGAGAGACGCGAAGTGGCACAAGGACGGCTACTGTACAAGCTTTTAAATGATCAACGTGCAGCGCGACAAGCAGAATACACAGCTCGCCAGCAGCAACAAGCCAGCAGATGATCCAACCGCTTCTCCTTAGCGTGAGTTCAGCTGCACTCCCTTCACAATGCAAGCAGCATTATACTCCTGCGAGGAAGAGATTTAACCCCGCCTGGAGCCGGAAATAAAGGAAGAGTACAGTATCGTTTTTACAAAAGTTTTAAAGTAAAAGTGAAAATAAAGCATATATAACAATTCCCATAACAATCTCTTTAAATTGTATATCTGGTAAACCAAACCCAGGGGTGGGCAAGCTAAGCAAGCAGGGGGCGGAGCTCCCTAGTAACTTATATTATCTATGAAAATAGCTGTTCAAGAAATGTGTTGCATTACCATTAAAATGTGTGGGATAAGCCTACCATATAGGCTCTGAGAAGTCTTCTGGCAGAATGAATATTAGCAACCTGGACAAACTTCATAGTTTTGAAGTCAGATTGTGACAGAGGCAGGTAGGATCCATAAGAGCAGATTGGTTCCTTCAGTCCATGTACTGGGATGAGAATGATCCATTTGTATGGTTTTGAGTTTAAAGGTGGCAACATTTGCAAAGACGCAACATTAAATAAAAAGCCATAAGTATTTCGATTGACAGGGGAAAGGGTGGTGCAACAACAGCAATTATGTGTATAGCACATTTTCATAAAGAAGTGTAGCTCAAAGAGCTTTACCAATAATAATAGAGACATTCCAATGGAAAGAAGAAGAAGACAAAGAAAAAAGTCTAACGGTTATAGTGGAAAAGTCAGTGTCTGATTTGAAAGTGTATGCTGTTAGGGAGACAGCTGGGGAAGGAACAAAAAACTTGGGCCTGCAGCAGTGCTGGAGAAAATGAAACCTTTCAGTATGCCAAGGCCAGCAGATTGTCCATCACCACTGGCCATTCTACAGTAATTCAGTTTAACACAGTTATTCATTAATATCCTGGATATGACATAACATCCATGAAGGTTGTATGTATCTGCTTAGTTGTAGCATCATTCATCCTTTTCAGTACCAAAGGTGACTGAAGAGCACTTTGGTCAGGTGGCAATTGTGTAGGGTGCCACCACAGGATACTAGAACATGATTAATAACAACATAATTAATTAGGATGGTCTAATATTTATACTCTAAGACAACAGCCATGTGGGTGTTAACATCATCCTGGGTACATACTAGCGTACATTCTGATATATATAAAGAAAAACAGAGAGGATTGGGGGCAGTTTTTAACTAATAATTGTATAGAAGCACAAGCAACTTTCACTAAGCAAATTCAGGTGATAAGAGGCAAGAATTAAAACGGAGGGGGCAGAGTAAAAGATCTGAAAGCTAAGTCTTAATAATCATCAGTCCAAAAAATGCTAGTCAAAAATCAGAATCAAAAAAAGGAAACTTCAAAAACCAAAATAGCACCAAGAATTTTAAAATCACTAGGATCTAGTTAGCCTTTTTAAAGACTGAATCCGAAAACCAAAAGCATCACACATCCCACAATGCTATCTTAAATAACTGTGCCATTGTTACATGCTTGTCACATGACCAGCAAAGGTGTCTTTTGCTAATGTATAAGAAACTTATGCAACAAAATGATGGTGATAAAAATCAAAATAGTAAAAATAAATATTAACATATAAATAAATATAAATGAATAATATATACTGTGGTAGACGCCTCCAGGGAGCAAGTATGCCCAGAGCATTACCTCCCCCAGAACGATAGATGGCAGCCTCCCTGGGCTGCAGCAGTGCATTCAGACTCCTGCAGGGCTTCATGGGAGTTGGAGTTTGGTACAGCCATGTAGGGATCCGCGGGCGCCGCCACGGGGTGCTACAATTGCTGCTGAGCCCTGGACAGCAGCTCTTCCGCCATAGCTGGAAGTGCTCCCAGAATCGCATCATCAGACACCTGGAGCTCTTCCGGGTGATTTATATAAGGGGCCAGCAGACACTACTCAGGAAGCCAGAGTCAGAAGGAGGAGAACAAAGCTTGCCAGAAGGAGAGTGGAGGAGACAGAGAGAAAAAGCGAGATAAAGAAGAAGAAACGAAAGTAAAGTAAAGCGTGTTGGTGCTTGTTGGAACTGTACAAATAAAATCACGTGTGCTTTGGTACTTGTGTCCTTAACGTCTGTCTGTGATCCGGGCTGAAATGCTCACAATAAAAAACATAAACAGCATGCGTCAGAATTAAAAATAAGTAAATTCTACACAGCAAACAAAATTTAAAATTTGTGATGATTCAATGTGCTATAAATAAATTATGATATGGCCAATTTAAGTGTGTTTAAAGAAATGTTTTAAATGTTCAGTAGTTCTAGCCAGATGTATTTCTATTGGTAAAATATCTAATATTTTGGTTTCGTAAAAACAAAAGGTTTCTTCTGCCACAGAAGGAAAAACAACAAAAACACAATAAAAATACTTAGCACAAGGACTAGAAAATAAAACAGAAAGCGAGATCAAAAACAAAGAGTCAAAAGCCAGAAAGACAAAAATGAACCTAAGCCACAAAGCCCAACATGTAAATAAAAATCAATCAGTTAAAATAAACATGTCAAAAGATATGGCTCCCTAAAAAATTTTAAATAAGCAACAAAAGGGAATTTGTTCGTGATTACACTGGACAATGAGGATTTTGCTTCCTGAACACTTTTGGGTGTATCTTATGGAATCTGGCCTGCTAACCACAAAAATCACCTTTATATTTTCCTAGAATGTACCATTTTATTACAATTGCCTGTGATTGTGATTTCCACTAATATTATAAGCCTAGGTATACTACAACTGGAACATCTGTGGTGATCTAAAAGTAGCGGTATTACTACTAGGAATGCAGCTCAGATATGCCAAGTACAGTTGGGTCATCTACAAATGGGATGGCAGTGCTGAAGAGTCTTAATACATTAAAAAGGACTAGACACTCTGTAAGCATTTGGTTTCACTGCAGAGCATAAAGCTCAACAAAGATATTTTTCCTCCATCTTCATATTAAACTTGAACTGATGAAAAATCTTGTGAAAAGTGATGAACAAGGAAGGTAAAGGATTTCAATATTTGGTACAGATGTTTCAATGAATAATGGATGCCAGGATTAATGAAGGCATTTTTGTTGTCTACAAATTGGACACATCATCAATGACAAGTGTCTGCTAGTGGGGCCAAAGTTAATTGTATGGAAGACAATCAAGGATGTTGTTGAGAATTTTTCTTGCAAACTACAAAGCAACAAACTACATCTAACTGGTCGGCAACATGCTTTAAGCATACGAGGTGTGATCAAAAAATACGGTGAATGTTTTAAAAAAGAAACGTTTATTGCAGTAAATGATTTACAACTACTAGTCACCCTCAAATTATTCTTCTGTACTTCAAATGAACTTATCCCAAGTGGCTCCTGCCAATTTGCGAAGCAGTTCTGGAAGATTTCTTTCAAGAGTGTCTTTAGTTGGGCTGTCGTGACTGCCTGGATGTCCTCAGTGGATTGAAATTGTTTGCCTTTCATGGTCATTTTCAATTTAGGGAACAGCCAGAAGTCGCACGGTGCTAGATCCGGCGAATAAGGTGGATGTGGACACATTGTAATGTTCTTATTCAACGGAAATTGTCGTACTAGAAGGGATGTGTGACAAGGAGCGTTGTCATGATGAAGAATGAAACCATTTCAACATTTTCCTCTGTTATTGATGTTGAAGGATGTCCTAATCTTTTCTCATCTTCAATCAAGTCAGATCCATTACGAAATCAATCAAACCACTTGTAAACAGTCTTAATTGTCGGTACAGTGTCACGATAAACCGATTTTAACATCTGATGGGTTTCGTGAGCTTTTTGCAATTTGAAACAAAATTTCACGTTAATGCATTGCTTGATATCCATTATTAACGACAAACTTGATAAACACACTTGAACTCAACAGTGGCGCACAAACAACTGACGGTATCAAACAAGTTGAAACTTGGACATGGATGGACATGTCAGAACCTGCGTTGAATTGTTTTGAGTTGCTCTTGCATGGTGCTCTGCATCAACATTCACTGTACTTTTTGATCACACCTCGTACAAAACCATAAGATACAACATGTTGCTAAAGATTCATATTCTGTGTTCTCACTTGGACTTCTTATCTGCTAATCTTGGTGTAGTTATTGCAATGATGCCAAACCAGTAACCGGGCAAGTGGAATCCATGAATGCTGGCATACTGAAACGAGAAGCATCTGATGCTGAGTACAAACCAACTCAGCAGAAAAACATTTTTAGCTCAGTTGAACTAATTCAATGGATCAGTATCATTAAAGAACAAGATTTTCAAATCAGTCATTTCTTCATAATCATGATATATATAATAGTTTGCCACATGAAATTGGGTGGTATTGATGCCCAGTTGTGAATTGCTTATGTCTGTTCTGTAGATAACTACATAATAATAACTGAGGAAGGCACACTTAAGATTGCTTGTATTCTTTCACAATACAGAAACTTATTTCTTTACGTATAAGACTGCCTGTTGCTGCTAGATTTATAATGTATGTGTTTGCTTCTGTGAGAGAGAATATTGAGTTGGCACATGGCATTCAATGAAGTGACAAAAACTAAACGGCGTTAAAGGCATCCAATCATCCATCCATCTTCCTAACCCACTTATCCAGGGAAGGGTCGTAGAGCAGCTGAATTCTATCCCAGCAAACATCAGACATAAGGAAGGAACAAACTGTAAACCCCATGCAGATATGTACCCAAGTCTTCTTTACTGTGAGAAAGTAGTGCTAACATTGCACCACCTTGCTACTCAATATTCTTCTTCTTCTTATTATTATTATTATTATTGTTAATAATTGCTGTCCTCAATATCTCCCATCCAGATGGAGCTTGAGAGGTGCTGCAAAGAGGAATGGGCGAAACTGGCCAAGGATAGGTGTGCCATACTTGTGGCATCATATTCAAAAAGACTTGAGGCTGTAGTTGTTGCCAAAGGTGCATCGACAAAGTATTGAGCAAAGGCTGTGAATACTTATGTACATGTGATTTCTCAATCTTTTTATTTTTAATATATTTGCAAAAATCTGAAGTAAACTTTTTTCACATTGTCATTATGGGGTGTTGTGTGTAGAATTCTGAGGAAAAAAATGAATTTAATCCCATTTTGGAATAAGGCTGTGACATAACACAATGTGGAAAAAGTGATGCGCTGTGAATACTTTCCGGATGCACTGATATGTTTCACCACTAAAGGCACAATAATAATATCAATACTAATAATCCATCCATCTATCTTCCCAATCTGCTTCTCCAGGGCAGGGCCACTGGCAACAATCATAGGCAGGAACAACACGTGGGCAGGGTGCCATCGTAGGATGAACACACACACACACACACACACACACACACACACACACACACACACA
>JANRMT010062835.1:57462957-57521287 GCA_026402145.1 Polypterus bichir lapradei | reverse complement strand
ACACACACACACACACACACACACACACACACACACACACACACACACAGTTGAGAGTAACCTGTTCTTGCAAACACTTCTTTGTCCTTTTGTGCCTTCCCTCCAAACCTGTTACAGAGAGGTTGCTACAATATTTAGATAAGCTGTTGTTTCTCTTGCTTGCATTTTATACTTTAACGGTTAGCAAGATCATTTAACTTACCTGTTACATGTTAAAACTTCGGGAGGACTGAGGTGCAAAGGCACTGCGTCTTTTCTGCTTGCGCTCAAGCCATGTGAACTCAGCCAGCATCCTGCCAGCGCATGCACAATCCGCCGGTGACAGCTCCCTGCTAGAGTTCATGAACTTGTATTAGAAGTCTGTGTAAACTGTCTGAGGTGGAAGGCAGCAAAATACACATGGTGATGTAACTGTTGTCAAGCGAAGATTGATACAGTAAACTAATTTGCAGCAGAAGTCACACAGCTCGTTTTAAGATAGAAATTCATAAAGTGGCCAGTGCTATTCAATGGGAGATATGGAAATTTGAAAAAGATAGCATGGCCTATTCGAGATATCTTGCCGAAAAAATTAATCAATTTTTTGAGAAATAAGCATGCTATAATTCAAGAAAATTGGTCTTCATGAGGCTAGAGTTGTTTCATGCGGACAGACAGGCAAACATGAGCTAAGTGCAATAGGTGCTTCGTGCATTGTATGCGAACACACCTAAAAAAAATGATGGTAACTTCAATTATGTTTGCAAATGGATAAGTTCTGTTTATATCCATGAACTTAAAGAGAAAGAAAAAAGTTTAAACAAAAGAGAATGAAAAGTTGGCTTCCCAACTTCCCTTAGCGAGTAAAGGAAATGAAGACACATGAACCAGAGAATTCAGTGAAACGAGGAAAAAAGAACACTTTATTAAGATGGTAGGTTCAAAACAAGAGAGGCAAAGATGGTGCGGGACAGAACTGGTTCCAAAGAACTAGTGAAGTGAACTACACACAGTCACCCCTACTGTCCTGGCCATGGGGCACGCCTTCACTGAGCTATGGTGGTTGCTGTTACTCCTACTTAAAAAACTGTTCCCCACCACCAAATCGAGACTCTCTCTCTCCCTTAGCTCTGCTTCACCCTACCAGTACTCAAATCTGTGACCTCTCTGCTCATTGGTTCACTACTTATTGCGCCTGCTGACAGTCTTCGTTTCTGTGGGCAGTTCACGCTGTCAGCTATTTTACATTAATGTTTATCCCGCCCCGGTGCTGTGCCAATCAATGCATTGCCAAGTTGCTCCAGTGTAATAGGCAAACAGACAGCAGCAAACACTAGGGTGAAAATCAGGATGCCAAAAAGAGGAAAAACCCCAATACAAAGCAAAAGCAGAAAATACAAACTGCTAGATCTTAACACAGTACTCAGAGGTTACGTAACTGGAATTGGACTATGGAGAAGGGGAGACACAGAGAGACAGAAGAAGCTCGATGTCTGACCAATAAGCTGACCTTTACATAAGGTAACTGTCCTAACAGCAGCTTCCATGTATATTTAGGAGACTCTGTTCTCCATGGCACAATGAATAGGAAAAAGTGAAGAAAATAGTTCATTAAAAAATCAGCTATCAAATAAAACAATATTATAAGACAGAGTTAATAAAAGCAAATCTATGAACTAGAGGGAGAAACACCTCCCTTAACCCCCCCCCCCCCAAAAAAAACACAAAACAGTCACCAAAACTAAAACTAGGGACAGAGCCCCAGAAATACAGTAAGCAGAGTCTTAAAGACAAAGAAACTGAGTATTACCCGGTCTCTGGCCTCTCTGTGGGCTGGAACAAATTCAGACTCAGGCCTCTCTGTAGGCTGGAACAAAGCTAAATTTATTCTTTTCTCAGGATAGAAATTTCTTGTTATGCAGTATATGGCCACAACATGATGCATTAGCTATTAGAGCACATAATATACAGTAACATCCATGTACGGTCTCTTTACTCCTTCTCGAAAATAATTTTCTCATTCAAGGAAAAGAAAATAAACTTTCTGCAAAACACTGTCAATGGCACTTTTGTGTAACATTATAATTATGAATATTTGAACATTTTACTGTGTCAAAATAAATCAAGTACCTCAAACAGATAAAAGACCAGAAGACTTTTCAAAGTAAATCCCTGTTTTCAGGCTGTTTCACCAGAAAAGAAAACGATAAAATACTTACTACAGCCGAGTGTTCTGCTAACTTGAACCTAAGATCAGGTAATATTGTACTCTCTCTGATTCAACAGACACTCACTGGGAAATTATTAGGATCACCTGTACACCTGCTTATCCATGCAATTATCTAGACAACCAATCACGTGGCAGCAGCCCAATGCAAACAACCACGCAGATGCAGGTCTGGAGCTTCAATTAATATTCAAATCAAACGCAAGAATTGGGAAAAAAATGTGATCTCAGTGATTTCAACTGTGACATAAGTACTTTTATAACTGCTGATCTCTTGGGATTTTCATGCACAACATTCTCTAGAGTTTACTCTGAATGGGGCAAAAAGCATCCAGTCTGTGGCCGTTCTGTGGACGTAAACATCTTGATGTCAGAGGTCAAAGGGGAATGGGCAGATTGGTTATAATGGAATGGGCAGACTGGTTTGAGCTGACAGAAATGCTACAGTAACTCTTTGCACCACTCTGTAAAATTCTGGGAAGCAGAAAATCAATGCACAACATGTCAAACCTTGAGGCAGATGGCCTATAACAGCAGAAGACCACACTCCAGCTAGCCAAGAACAGAAAGCAGAGGCTACAGGGGGCACACGCTCACCAAACTGGAGAGCTGAAGAGTAGTAAACCATAGCCGGGTCTGATGAATGTCAATTTCTGCTAAGGCACACATATTTTGAGGTCATAATTCAAAGCAAACTGTATGAATTCATGCACCCAACCTGCCTTGCGTCAGCAGTCAAGGCTCTTAATGGTGGTGTAAAGGTGTGGAGAACGTTTCCTTGGCACATTTTGGGCCTATTAATACCAGCCAATTATCACCTGAATTCAACAGCCTATTTGAGTACTGTTGCTAACAATGTGCATCCTTTCATGGCCACAATTTACCCATCTTACAGTATGATATTGTGCCATGTCACAAAGCAAAAGTCATTTAAAGCTTATTTCAAAAGAGTGACAAATGAGTTCACCGTTCTTCAATGGCCTTCCCAGTCACCAGATCTGAATCCAGTAGAACACTTTTGGCATTTGGTGAAGGAGAGATTCACAGTATGAAAGTGCAGTTGAGTACTCTGCTGTGTGATGCAATCACATCAACCTGGATCAGACCAAGCCATGTGGCTGTTCTTAGACCAAAATGATGCCCTAGCAAGTATAAGTACAGGGGTCTTAAGAATTTGCTCAGTGTGTGTATTTTTGTTCATCATCAAACTAAAACAAACCCCAAGAGAATACCTGGGTAAGACCCAACTTGTGATGCAACTAATAAACAAGAATCCAGCCCCTTGGGTATTTTGTCATATTTTGAGATGTCATAACAAAGACCTTGACTGGTTGAGTTGAATTCTTTTATGTTCTTTTAGAGCCCACGTTCACTTCTGATGCCACACATTCCAAGTGCCAGTCATCTTCTGGAAAAACCGTAGGCAGATCAGTGATATCAGGACAACACTGTCATTGAGCGACCTGCTCAAGCTGATGTGAGCACAGAATCTAAGGGGTGAGTATAAAGTGTCCTAGAGTGACAGGAGACAGAGAAAGAGAGATGTGAATGGAAAGCTAACAGAGATAATCATTTAGTTGCCCAAGGAACTGTGTGCAGAAGGTGGATCACTCCAAGGCCATTTGAGTGTCTTAGATTAGAGAAGGGAGATTTCCAGTGTCTGCCCTGAACAATTGCTCTTCTTCTATTGGTTAGTTGTCCTGTTGAGTACAACTCAACTCCCAGACTGAGAGCACAAAGAGGACTTGTCCTAATAGATTTACACAAAAGTAATAAACCCTAGATTTAAGGGAGCATAAGACCCTCTTTGTCTTGCTTTGTGCAAGTGGATACGTTACCAGAATTGAAGAGGGTACATATGGATTACTGGAAGCAGTTCCACCTTCCTTCCTCTGGCTAGCTTGGAGCCCAAGGCCTATATTCATTAATCCCCAGAGCAGGTTGCACAGTCCTGGTTGACTTTCTCTTTAAATCTGTAACAGGGCTCAAAGATGCAGGTTGTGGCTTGGTGGCCACTCTCATGTGTGAAGATGCTCTTAACCCTAGAACTCTTTCTGAGAGATGCGCCAAAGTAATACTTGAGATTTTAATGGAAGACCTTGCCAGAACATGCTGAGCTTGCAAATGGGTGAAGTTGACAAAGACTGTTTAGCAGGAAAGATGGATGCCCAGCAATGTGTTATCCTGGGGTGGGAACATGGATACTATAAGTAGGATATCACACAGGTACGATTGGGGAACAGGTTATGGGCTCATATAAGGGCATTTGTCTGTTGGACCAGGGGTTGGCACTGTCACCTAACACTTTCTTTCGTCCTCTGCAGACAATCAGAAGGAAGTCCAACCTGATGACTTAATTTCTGGTCTCAGCTCTCCTGACCTCACTTCTTGTTCCGACCACATATACGCTCCATCTTTGTTAGTCCTATTCACTTCTGTGTTGAGCTCCAATTGAAAAGACCTAATTTTGTTTTCTTCTTTGCACTTAATTTTCAAGTATACGGAGTGGTGTATTTTGTGTTTTCTTGACAAGGGATAATAGGAATAATTCCTGACACTCATACAAGGAGTATATGGCCTCTAAATATTTTCTCTCATTATGTGCCAAGTTTTTCATTTCACCCATGGTTTTCCAAGTTGACTCACTTCTTTTACTGTTGTCTTTTGTAAAGTATGGGCTGGTCTTCCTACTCTTCATGGATTCCAGTCACATGCTTTTTGGTTGGAAACATTGCCTCTAATACGAAGGGAATGTTCAATCCAACCCCATTTATGTTGCTTGATTTCAGTTTTAGTTTTGCCCTGCTTTGTTCTTGCCCAGAGCTCTGCATATGAAATTCATTTAGGCCAATATATTAATGACAAATCCTTCTGAGGCATTGACTTACAAATACTGTACAGTACTTGCATCTTAGAGCTGATTTCCTTTGACGTTGTCGATGACTCACAGCCAAACAGTTGGACTGGTTTAACATTAGTGTTATAGTATATATTCAAATTTTGATTGAAAAGGCATACTGTGAGTTCCATTTCTTAAGTAGACTGAACGCTTGGTTTGCTTTCATAATTCAATTTTCCACATCAGCACATGTGCCACCGTCTTTAGCAATAGTGCTGCGTTGATGACAGAATTCATTGACTTCTTCAATGGAGTTTCCTGTTATGCTAAATTTACTGGAGTTGTTTGCCCAAATTTGCATAGTTTTAGTTTACTGAAAATTAATTTCTAACCCATCTTTCAATGCTTCTAAAAGTAGTGCTTCAAATTTGCTTTCCACGTCCTCATACTAGAGTGAAAGCAGAAAAGTATCATTCACATAGTGTAGGACCTCTTAACCTCCATACATTCTCAGCCTTATGCCTCTTTGAACCTTCATTGATCTTTTCATTACATCTTCAAGGACAATATTAAATAACAAGAGAGATAAACAACATCATATAAGATTACAAATGTTTCACTAAAATTACTTTTGTGCAGGACATAACTATTGGCATCACAATAGAGTTCTTCAGTGGTGTTATTTTTCCTGGTTGACAATGTTTCCGACTAAATTGACTTGTGTTAGAAATGATCAAAGAGCCTCTATTTAGAGTGGGACACAAAATTCTAAAATAAGCTAAAATTTTATTTTCACTGATTTATCATTTGGTGGGGAGATGACCCTTTTTGTTGGGAATTCGGTACACGTTACCCACCCATAGCTCCACACTGCAAATCTGTAGTCACACCCTGCAACAAACAAACTGACATAGGGCCAGTGTAAGCCCAGTGTGGGCAAACATATTGACCCTATGTGGACAACTAATAATGGCCCCATTGGGATCGAAACATCTGGGTGACACTGGCCCCAAAACACGTGACAGGGAGCCCAAACTTGGTCATAAACCTGAAAAAGTCCATATGTAACTTGTCTATCCATCCATTTTCTATAACTGATCATCCAGGGTAGGGTTTCCAGGCACCTGGAGCCAGTCCCAACAAGCAATGGGCACAGGCAGGAACAACCCCTGGACAGGGCACCAGTTCATCATAGGGTGAAGACACTCATACACACACACACACACACAGAGAGCATAGGGACAATTTAGTACCACCAGTCCACCTAACCTGTATGGGTCTGGACTGTGGGGGAAACCAGAACACCTGAAGGAAACCAACATGGACACAGGGACTCCAGGTCCCTAAATATGAGAGCGCAGAGGCGCCACCACTCCACCTCTTACTGGCCCTTGCCTTGAAACCTTTCTTACAGTTTAGTTGTTTTTTAATCAATCAAATGCTTAATTATGAAGATTTACAATTTATCAATTACAGTAATAGGAAAAGGAATAAAAAACACAATAGTAATGTGGCTTTAGACCAGTGTTTCCCAAACTCGGTCCTGGGGACCCCCTGTGGCTGCAGCTTCTGTTTTTAATTGAACTCCTGGGCTAATTAAGTGATGTCTTATTTACCAAGTTCTGTGTCTTGGGAACAATATAGAAATTAGATAACTAAGTTTGCTAAAAAAAAATATTAAAATGTACCAAGCAGTTATATAGGAATAATGTATTTTTTTTCTTTTTAACAGTATTTTCATCTTGATTTTCATTCTACTTTTCTAGATGTTCTAATTGTTTAATTAATCCATTATTTACTAATTAGTGGGTCTGACTCTAAAGTAGTTGCAGCCATTGATTATTCAGTGTTGTTTGCCTGGGTGTCTGCTCTGCTTGTTTTTGTCATTATTAAGATACAACGAAGGGGGCAAAGTATAATGAAATCAACAAAAGAGAGTTAAGCATTTAAATCTATAGCAAAAGCAGAAATATTTCTAAATGTCTTATAAATGTAAAGCTCATGCTGCTATACCAGCTAATTAAAAGAGATCAGTGTTATCAGGTGTTGTCACTGATTAGGAATCTGGTTGGAACAAAAACCTGCAGCCACAGGGGTCCACCAGCACCGAGTTTGGGAAACACTGCTTTAGACTATTTATTCTTACAAAACACAAAAAGCTTTTGCATTTTTTATACTAGACTCGGTGGTAGCACTGTTTCCTCACAGTAAGGAGACCTGGGTTTGTGTCCTGTGTCTTCCCTGCGTGGAGTTTGCATGTTCTCCTCGTGTCTGTGTGGGTTTCCTCCTGGTGCTGCGGTTTCTTCCTTCAGTCCAAAGCCATGCAGGTTAGGTGGACTGGTGATGCTAAATTGGCCTGAGTGTGGGGCTGGGGGGGAGTGTGCGTTCACTCTGTACTGTAACAGGCTGGCGTCCTGACCAGGGTTTGTTCCTGTCTTGCACCCTGTGCTAGCTGTTCAGGACTAGATGGGTTAGACAATGACATTTATTGGTACTAGCCCAGCTTATTTATTTATTTACTGTATGTTTTTTGCAGTGTTACAACCCTGAACGCAAAAACAATACCAACAATATCCATCCATCCACCCATTATCTAACCCACTGAATCCGAACACAGGGGTCTGCTGGAGCCAATCCCAGGGCACAAGGCAGGAACCAATCCCGGGCAGGGTGCCAACCCACCACAGGACACACACAAACACCAAGCACACACTCGGGCCAATTTAGAATCGCCAATCCACCTAACCTGCATGTCTTTGGACGGTGGGAGGAAACCAGAGCGCCCGGAGGAAACCCACGCAGACACGGGGAGAACATGCAAACCCCACGCAGGGAGGACCCGGGAAGCAAACGCGGGTCTCCTAACTGCGAGGCAGCAGCGCTACCGCTGCGCCACCGTGCCGCCCATACCAACAATATCTAAAAACAAATTGTGCAATTTTTGCAAATATAAAAATTATACTTTTTGAAGTCATTCAAACAATTATTTATACTTCTACAATCATAATCTAAAAACCATTGAAAATAGGTATTCTCTGTGTTACTTACTCTGTGACAATTTTAAAAAGTGTGAAACTAAAGGGTAGTGATTACATTGGCCAGCGTTACCAAACTGGGTACAATGAGGGATTAAGGATTTGTTCTGTCAGCAGTTAACCCATTTATGTCACTAGGAGAACCGTACTAAGGGGCTCCTTGTAGCGCCTCCACATTGGGCCAATGTGGTATTTAATTGGGTTTTCCCAAGCCCACATGGGGTCACTGGATGCATGTTTACTGGACCATAATGTCCAGAAACTGGAGACATGATGAGGAGAGGAAAAACAAGTAAGAATAAAAACTGCAGAGAAAGCCAGGTAGCCCATGTTATGGCCTGGATGCCATAACATTTAAAAAGAGAATGACACTATTGTAGTGTACATGTTCAATAACAGTCGACAATCGAGCACACTGAGGAGGTCCTTTCTTTTTTATTGGATTATCTCACAGTACAGAGACTGCAATGAACTAGTCCACATATTGCTATAAACACAATTAGGAGAGGATGTGTCCAGGTAGCAAGACTGCAAGGGTATTTAAGAGCAGGAAAGGAAACAACTAAACAGGAACTGGCAAAATCTTAATTTTAAGCCAGTCAATGGGTCTAATGGAGAAATAAAATGATAAAACCAAAACTCAAATACTAGAAATTAAGCAAAAAAAGCAAGAAAAAAATTCCTAGCATTAAAAATCTTCTATGAAATGTCTTGTAATGTACATTTCACTATTCTCCAGAAATAATGCAAAATAAAGTGAAGGACGCAAAGCAAGGATTCCTGGGGATGTGTGTCACCATGCTAAATGAGCAGCCTCCAATGAAAAATTGCATTAAATGACTAGCATCTGGCATAGCATCCTTAAATAACACGGTGGCTGCTGTTTAAAAATCATCAGAAAATGGAAGCAACAATTCAGAAATAAAAAAACAAAATGGTGATACCAGAATAATAATAAAAAATTGTCAACAAGAAGTCCAAAAAAAAAAAAAAAATCAGTTAGCGAAAACCCAAATTCATTACACACATGTATCTTTCTGCAGTCGCCTAATAGAACACATTAGGTACACACTGAGAATTTCACATTCAAGATACCAGCTGCTAAACAGAGAACATTACAGCCACCTTTCAAACAAAAGATGATTTGACATCATTAGGTAAGCTTATGGAAGCCTCAAGATGTTTGACGTTTTTGTCCTATGTGTGCTGTGTGGCTTTACCCACCTGATTGTTCCTAAAGAATAAAAATACTTGTGTATCAAGAGTTAATATCAGGTTTGACAGGTGGGCTGCTGTTTAAAATGTAATAGGAAGGCCAACATATTGAAGTTAAACAACACAAATGCTAGTGTCCGGTTATGCTAGTTTGTAGTGCTCTGTTGTTCTTATTTTTATATTTGCTTGCAGGATATTCATTTTCTGTTGATTATTGTTTTCCTTTTTGTCTTCATGTGTGCTTATGTCACATTCTTTGGGGTTGTTACTTCAGTTACTAGTACCACTATTACTGCATCTATGGTGGAGTTATGCATATGGCAACTCGTAAGGTAACAACTATTTTGTAGGTGAAGGTTAAATTTATAACTTGTTTGAACTTTATAATAAGAAACAAAGATTCTGGTTTCCATTTTAAAAGAAACAAATAAAATTAAAAAATGAAAGCTTTGAGGATTTTGCCCTTTTTCTGACTTAAAGCTGTGGTTGTACATTATTCACATTGATAACACTGATTGTAACTCCCCCTTACCTGTTTTCTTGGTTTTGATTCTGTGCTGCATTTCTGTTACTCAGACCACATATGCATTATTTAAATGAATGACATGTTTGGTGATCACAGGAAGTGAACAGAAGAAAACCAAAAAGTCTGCTGCACTCTGAGCCTGGCTGTAAAGGTCTTCAACTTAAGATTACCAAATTGCCCACTTCCTTATCTTCAAAGTCCCATAAGCACCTTTTATGTAACTGTTCCTCTCTCTTTCTACCTCTAATAACCCTAATAGTTAGGCATTTGTTTGAATCTTGTTTGGTTTAATTTTCATTTTCTCCTCTTTAAAGTCCAGATTGAATAATCTTTTCCATTCTAAGAATATTTTGACAGAGGATCCTGATTTCAACAGATTCTCTTGTACTAAAGTTCAGTTGTCTAGTAATCTTTTTATTTTAGCCAGAGGTATACAAGTGGCTTCTCTGAAGAGATGGATAAATTAAATGTTATGAGGACCAGGATAGGAGCCTAAAAAGCCTTTAGAGTCTTAGCTAGTCAATGATCAGAAAAGAAAAGTTGGGATCAGTTACTAGGAGTTATTTTTATGTGCATCAAAACCAAAATAAAAATTAAAAGACAAAGTCAAACTAGGTTTTAAACCAATAATGAATCTTTTTCCTAGCTAAACTAATGGCAATGTCTTTGTATTTTTATCAAAAACCTTGGGGACTGCAAGCTGTACATCGCCATCCCAAATAATATGTGTGATAACATCAAGTGTCATATCTGCATCCAGATTGCTTCTGTTTGAATGTGCTGTGTGATACAAGATTTTTTAGGTTGCGAAAGAAGAAGTGGGATTGTCAAGGAGATGCAGAAAGTAGACAAGAGTACAAGGAGATAAGGTGTAAGGTGAAGAGAGAGGTGGCGAAGGCTAAAGAAAAGGCATATGATGAGTTGTTTGAGAAATTGGAGACTTAAGGAGGGAGAAAAGGACCTGTACCAATTAGCTAGACAGAGGGACCGAGCTGGGAAAGATGTGCAGCAGCTTAGGGTGATAAAGGATAAAGATGGAAACGTACTCACAAGCAAGGGGAATGTGTTAAGCAGATGGAAAGAGTACTTTGAGAGGCTGATGAATGAAGAGAACGAGAGAGAGAGATGGTTGGATGATGTGGAGATAGTGAATCAGTAAGTGCAATGGATTAGCAAGGAGGAAGTAAGGACAGCTATGAAGAGGATGAAGAATGGAAAGGCCGTTGGTCCAGATGATATACCGGTGGAAGCATGGAGGTGTTTAGGAGAGATGGCAGTGGAGTTTTTAACCAGACTATTTAACGGAATCCTGGAAAGTGAGAGGATGCCTGAGGAGTGGAGAAGAAGTGTACTGGGGCAGATATTTAAGAATAAAGGGGATGTTCAGGGCTGTAGTAACTACAGGGGGTTAAAATTGATGAGCAATAGCATGAAGTTATGGGAAAAAGTAGTGGAAGCTAGGTTAAGAAGTGAGGTGATGATTAGTGAGCAGCAGTATGGTTTCATGCCAAGAAAGAGCATCACAGATGCAATGTTTGCTCTAAGGATGTTGATGGAGAAGTATAGAGAAGGCCAGAAGGAGTTGCATTGTGTCTTTGTGGACCTGGAGAAAGCATATGACAGGGTGCCTCAAGAGGAACTGTGGTATTGTATGAGGAAGTCGGGAGTGGCAGAGAACTATGTAAGAGTTGTACAGGATATGTACAAGGGAAGTGTGACCATGGTGAGGTCTGTGGTAGGATGCATTCAGGGTGGAGGTGGGATTACATCAGGGATTGGTTCTGAGCCCTTTCTTATTTGCAATGGTGATGGACAGGTTGACAGATGAGATTAGACAGGAGCCCCCGTGGACTATGATGCTTGCTGATGACATTGTGATCTGTAGTGATAGTAGGGAGCAGGTTGAGGAGACCCTGGAGAGGTGAAGATATGCTCTAGAGAACAGAGGAATGAAGGTCAGTAGGAACAAGACAGAATACATGTGTGTAAATGAGAGGGAGGTCAGTGGAATGGTGAGGATGCAGGGAGTAGAGTTGGCGAGGGTAGATGAGTTTAAATTCTCTGGATCAACAGTACAGAGTAACGGGGATTGTGGAAGAGAGGTGAAGAAGAGAGTGCAGGTAGGGTGGAATTGGTGGAGAAGTGTGTCATCAGTAATTTGTGACAGACAGATAACAGCAAGAGTGAAAGAGAAGGTCTACAGGACAGTAGTGAGACCAGCTAGGTAATATGGGTTGGAGATGGTGGCACTGACCAGAAAGCAGGAGACAGACCTGGAGGTGGCAGGTGGTGTGATGAGGATGGACAGGATTAGAAATGAGTACATTAGAGTGGGCTCAGGTTGGACAGTTGGGAGACAAAGTCAGAGAGGCGAGATTGTGTTGGTTTGGACATGTGCAGAGGAGAGATGCTGAGTATATTGGGAAAAGGATGTTAAGAATAGAGCTGCCAAGAGGAAAAGAGGAAGGCCTAAGAGGAGGTGTACAGATGTGGTGAGAGGGGACATGCAGGTGGTGGGTGTGACAGAGCAAAATGTAGAGGACAGGAAGATATGGAACAAGATGATCGACCTCTAACGGGAGCAGCCAAAAGAAGATGAAAAAGAAGCTCTTTGTATTTACTGCTGTGTGCCATACTAACTGTAATGTCCATCCATTTTCTATACTCACTTTGTTAATTATAAGGTGCCTCTGCCCAAACAAATCTCGCTGCGGCACGTTGTTCAACCATCACACAATCCTGCAACTGAGAGTTCATGTTCCTTTGACCTGGGCTTCAAGTAGAATAACAATAGAGCACTATGCTGTGTGTGTTCAAACTATCCATAAGCCATTGCAAATGTGTTACACTACGGCAGCTTTTACTTATTGCAGTCCCTGCATGATTTTCAAATTACCTTTACTTTCTAAGTTACCCTCATATATTCACAAAAGTGAAAAACACTGTATTCAAACTGAGTTTTATGACATGGATCAAAATGATAGTTTTGCAGTGTGTGACATATACATGAAAATATATGAAAATAATGAAAACAGTCAGTATTAATTACAGAATTATAACCTGGAGGAAATTATTCCCTCCCTATGTATTTCAATTAAAAAAAGTTTCCCTTTTATGTGGGACATATCTTCTGTCTACTGACAAGAGAGTTCCAAGGAGTTCTGCTACATTTGCACCAGATACAAAATAGTAAAGTGGAAAAAAAACAAGTGAAAATGTTCTAACAAAGACATAGTGGTTAGGGTGTTACTTAGTAACAGACTGATGAACCACAGAAATAAAAAAGTTAAATGCTATAGCACTCTTTCTCTTTCATGGTAAAGAGATATGCTGACCATGGAAAGGCTGCCTAGAAATCGGAATAAGCAACTAAGTACTATGGGTTTTTTTTCTTTATTTCCCTTTTTTGCATTTTACTTATTTTAAAATCATTTTTTACATTGACTTCATGGGGTCTTAATTTAGAGTGAGCTTCAGAAGTCCTATCCATAAAGAAAGGATGTGTATACATTTAAGAGTTCAGAGTCCTGCCCCTGCTTGTCTGATGCTGAAGGTTTTATCACCTGTCATCTGGATTGCCTCATTTTCCAATTCAAAGGTTTCCTTCACAAAGTGTCAACAGAGTAGCACAAGTTCTAAATACAGCTGTTAGATTGCAGGTTCAGGTCAGACGCAGCGGGTATATGTCACCTTAGCTGTAGTAAACACTCTAATCACCTTCCAGATTCAAAATCATCCATTCAGTTCTATTATTAACTCCCCAAAATTTCAAAACCTACTCCACAGAGTGTCTGGCTGTATCAGCTTGTGACACCATACTTCATGCTCTCTCAAAACCTCCCTTTACATGGCGCTTTGTGAGTTCATTCAGTTCTGGGGCTTAGACTCTTCTGAATTCATTATGTATTTCTGTTTTAGAAGAAGAAGAAAGAAGTATATCAAAACAATCAAATTACCAACACAAAGAAGGGAAAACCATCCAAAGTCCAAAATCAAACTGAGTAAACAAAGCTGGGAAATAATGTGAAAGCAATGTTTAAAGAAATAAACAGAATTAAATAAAAGAATGAATACTCCCCTTTAGACAGATCCATAACCACACCCATTCCATACGGTTTGTTACAGGCCACTCCCACAATCCCACAAGACACCATTTACAATCCCCTTAATCACTGATGAATTTAAACAGGTCCTTCCTCATTTTTAGTTCCTTTCACTGAAGCAGCATTTGTATCCAGCAGGGAGCTCTAGCTTCCTCCTTGGAATGAGTTTTTTTGTAATTGCGACATGTTACATAACTCAAAACTATATAGATAGAAAATAAAAAGGCGATACCCCTCCTTTAGTGATACGGTGGTAAGAAATCACATCTGAGAAATAACTTAATGACGGTTTATGCTGCGTGACAGACGAAGGAAGCCATGACAAGAACCCAGTTCGGGAGTGAGGGCCCGATGTATAGAGTCTGCCATTTTCGCCGCTGAGTTGGAAGGATTTTCCGGATCAGATGATGTTATCTCCCATCCGTCTGTCTGCTTTAAAGGTGTGCCGGGCAGTGTTCCAAGGCTTTATACTCTTTCCTCATGTGCAGGCCCACACTTAGGTGAATCATGCTAATTCCAAACAGGGCAAACAGGATACAGTTTCATGTTGTGTTTGACACACAGAAATAGTATGCAATGGTCACCAGTCTGACTACCCATTTCCCAGTTGTCCCTAACTTGTCTTGTCTTAAAATGCTTGACTAGCAGTTCTTATACAGTATGGTAAATCTGGCTTTGTGTTAGCTGTGCATGTGAGTAGAAAGAAAAGTAGATTTATAAATTATTTTTGTACAGAGCACAGTGATATATTAAACATATACACTCATTACAACATGCTGCAGGGATAGAGACACAACTGGACCATCCTTCTTTTTTATAAACCTGTTTAATTCAATCTCAGGGTCACTCATATGCTTAGGACAGGAACTGGTAAATATTTGTAATAAAATATTTCCAGTAAGGAAATGTTAACTATTAGAAAAAATGTAGACGAGAACAGGCCAGTCAGCCCAATAAAACTTGCCAGTCCTATCCACCTAATTGCCCCAAAATAATATCACATTGAGTTTTGAGGGTCCTATTGTCTACCACACTGCTTGGTAGCTTATTCCAAGTGTCGGTAGTTCTCCATGTGAAGAAAAACTTGCTAATGTCTGTGCAAATTTTTTCCCTTAACAAGTTTCCAATTGTGCCCCGTGTTCTTGTTAAACTCATTTTAAAATAACTGTTTCGATTCACTGTACTAATTCCCTTCATAATCTTAAACACTTCAATCATGTCACCTCTTAATCTCCTTTTATACTTAAACTGAAAAGGCTCAGCACTTTTAATCTTTCCTCATAACTCTTCCCCTGCAGTCTAGCTGCTTTTTTTCTGGACTTTTTTCAAGTGCTTCTATATCTATGTCTTTGTAAAAGAAAAACCATATGAAGAAAGATATCTTTTTCACTTAAAAAAATTAATTAATTTCAGTTGAAGGAATTTATCAAATAGCAAAATAAAAAATCCAAGAAAGAAGGAAAAAATGGGAAATCCAAAAAAGAATAATAATAAGAATAATAATTTATTTTATTTATAGGCACCTTTCAAGGCACACAAGGACACCTTACAGAACACATGAATAGCAACAGTAACAATATAACATTAATAGAATATAACAGTACAATAAAACCAGAATAAATACAATAATAAAATTGAATATAAATTTATCATGTAAAATTTATATCAAACAGGATAAGCCAGCTTGAAAAGATGTCTTTCAACGTGAGATTTAAAGGTAGGAAGAGAGTCAACATTATGAATATCTTGTGGCAGAGAGTTCCAGAGGTGAGGGGCCGCTTGACTGAAAGCTCTAAATGCCATGGACGTCAAGCGAGCAGGAGGTATAATAAGATTAATAGAGGAAGAACATCTAAGGATATGTGAAGGATAATAATAATAAAGACCCAAAATCCTTAAATCAAAATTTTTTTGCAAATGCTACCTCACATTTCCAGAAGCCCGTGTTCAAACAGCAGCAGAACGTTGACGTTGTTCTCTTCATTGTCTGTGTCAGATTGTCTCACATCCCTAAAATATCCAGGTGGGTTGACTGCCGTTGCCAAATTTGGCAGACATGTGCTGGGGTGCTGCTGAATGTGCCCTGGAATATAATGGTGCCTCAATCAATGTTGGGCCCTGCCTTCTGCCAGATGCTGCCAGGATTAGCTCCACATCCACACAACCCTGTCTTGGAATCTGTGGGTAAATATATATGTAAGTAGACTAGCAATGTGGAAATGTATTCAGGGTTTCAAAACTTCATGCATTTTAACAAAAAAAATAGAAAGATATATATCTGTCCATTATTAAAATTACAAAATTAAGTTCAGGGTCATCAGGGCAGACAAATCACGTACAAAATATACCACTGCTCTTCAGAACAGGCAGTCCATCTGAAGCTAAACCTTTTTGAGACCAGGCAGCACTTGGATGGGAGAACAACCAGGAAAGCTTAGGTTGCTGCTGGAGGAGGTGTTGGTGAGGCAGCAGGAGGCACTTACCCTGTGATATGAGTGTGGATCCCAATGCCCCAATGCAGTGACAGGTACAGGAACATTGTGCTGTAAATAATGCACCATTCTTTAGATGAGACGTAAAACCGGGGTCCTAACTCTCTGTGGTCATAAGAGATCCCTGGGCTTATTTAGAAAAGAGTAGGGTGTTTTCCAATGTCCTGGCTAAATTGACCACCTTGTCCATTGTAACCCTAATCATCCCGTCTGTAATTGGCTATCTTTCTCACCCCTTTACCACCCAATAGCTAATTTGTGGTGAGCATACTGGCACAATAATGGCTGCTGTTGCGTCATCCAGGTGGATGCTAGACATTGGTGGTGGTTGAAGTATTTGCCCCCTCTCTATTTAAGGCACTTTGAGTAGGATTGAAAAATGCTGTATATGGTAAATTTAATTAATAATTAAAGCAGGATCCGGCCCTAGACCTAACTTTATAGAACTAACATTAAATATGTTTTTAAAGGTTTTTATTGTTATATGTTATCCTCTCCTCTGTGGATTCTTAAGAGAATTACTTACTTATACCACCCTTGTTAAATACTTGATTAATGATTACATCAATCTGCATTTCTAATTACTTAGAGCTGAATCATTGTGTGAGATCAGCAATCCTGGCCCCAGAATGGCTACTGGACTTCAGGATTAACATTAGTGCAGTTAATGTGTTTTTCCTTCGCTGCCTTATTACCTACTTGGGCCCTTTCCAATCCCCAGAAACTATGTCTCCACTAGTATAGCATGTGTTTAAATATTTAAAACCATTTTACACTCTTAAAAATAAAGGTGCCAGAGTGGTTATTCAGAATGATGCCATAGGGGAACTATTTTTGTTTCCCAAAAGACCCATCCACATAAAGGTTTCAGGAAGAACCTTTATTTATTTGGATCTGTAACAGGCTTCATGGAGTAAATAACCATGATAACAGATTTGTGTAATACTAATGGCTCATGATTTTAAAAGTACTCTTGCTGCAAAAATACAGTAACACAAGCTAAGTCCATGTTTTGTTAATCTGTTTGTGTTTTGCTAGGTAGTCTACTATACATGAAAGATTTCAGTTTTCTCTACATATTAGAAAGTTTTTCAAAGTACAAAGAGCCAACTTCATATGCAAAGGATTAAACCATGCCTTGTCAAGCAATGGCTCTGCAAGGAACCACACAAACCAGTAAAGAAATACAAAGTGCCATTATCGTTTTTAAGAGTGTATACTTGGTGGAACTTTGGATAGCGACATACAGTGCTATAATGATTAGTGCTGCTGGCTCACACCTCCAGAAACCTGGGTACACTTCCAGGCCTGATCACATTTGGGTTTTGTCCAGCTCCACCTGTTTCCTGACAGATGCCAATGATGTGTGCATTAGGCTGACTGGCCCGAATGAGTAGAAGTGAGCGTGCTCTGTATCGGACTGGCATCCACTCTAGGGGTGTTTCCTACCTAATCTCCCTTCTGGCTCAACAATTGTAAAGTCAAGTTCCGAAAATGGATGGCTAGAATGCAGAGAATGATTTGTCTTATCAATTTTAGTAAAATCCCACAGCTGTATACTCTAAAATTAGCAGAAAAAAAATCAACAAGGTGGTTAACCTATACTCTTACACACCCTTATTTTACAGCTATATTTTTAATAAAAATGTCCTTTGCAATATCTAATTGTGACTAATTGTGTACGTTCTTCTGTTTGACACCTATGTCAGCCCATTCTAAAAATGTCTTTATAATAAAAAACTGAATTAAAAGCCATAGCATGCAGCATCCTTTTGATCCTTTGACTGTGTGACACATTCGTCAGCATTTGCTTTTAAAGTAATTGGGATCTTCAGAAGATCAAAATGTTCTCTCTTACTGAGAGTTTGAGCAATGATAACAGCTCAAGCAGTCCAACGGTGTCCCTTAGTAGACCTTTAGATTTCTTATATATAAATGTCTACGCGTGGAAGTGTGTGTGTGCCCGGAAGTGAGAGGTGGAGTCGGGGTAAGGGCTCCGCCCCTGAGGAAATGGAAAACTCGCTTAGCCGCTAATAACACAAGTGAGGCCAGCAAGTCAGCAAAACGAAACCTCAGAAGGAAGACATAAGACCCTTAGCCACTAACATTGCCAAAACGGTATCCCTTTTACTTTTCCTCCCGCCACTAATGCACAAGCGAGGCCAGTACGTCGGCAAAACGAATCCTCCTAGGAAAGAGATGCCCAGAGTAGCTCCTTTCAATTACCTGACATCTCTACATTTCAGTTTTTTTTTTCTGACGATTTCAATAGTTTCTAGGATCGGGCTTACACAGCTAGTATATAATAAATGACACCCTTCAACACAACTTAAACCTTTCAGGGTTAGAAAAGCACAGGTCTCTAGCTTTTATAAAAATACCAAAAAAATCATATGAATAAGAGTAGTGTGTGGAGGAGAAGTATGGTGGTAATGGTCCAAAGACATAAACTTGAACCCTAATCATGATCTTTCTGGAGTTTACAGGTTCTCTGCATGTCTGTGTGGATTTTCTTAATGCAATTTTTTTTCAACTCACATCCCTTCTATAAGTAAGTGTGGATGTGTGTGTGTGTGTGTGTGAGTATGTGCTGTGATAGGTATATAGCTGCCATAGTTTTACTGGCTTACTGCGACAAAGCAGTTTCCAGAATAGATGGGTGAATGGATTATTGGATGAACAGAAGAACAAGGACAGTGCCTAATTGTATCCAATAGTGCCTTGCACTTTTCCTGGATTGCTTCTTGAGTTATGTCCAGTGTTGCTAGGAGAGAATTAGGTTTCCACAATGCTATAAAGGACAAAACAATGGACTAAACAAGGACAGAAGGAACAAAAACTTCTCAACTTCATTTTTATTAATTCTGCACTATGATGTCCTTCGCATTGCTACTTCCTACCTTTCACCTGATGCTGTTGGGTGATGGAGAAAGCAGATGGGTATGTTTTGGTGGATGCCATGGTAAATCCTTTATCATCTCTGCAATAAAATGTAATCACAGTCTCAATTTATAATCAGAATAAAGTTATTTCTGAAATATGATGAACTAAAGGTCCAGTGTCATCATTTGATTTTCATTTGATGCTAATGATGATGCTAAAGATAAAAAAATTAGTATTGGTCTTTTCCATTCAGGTGGAAGGTCACCTCAGATGGAACGATTCTGCTGTGTTTCAAGAGTGTTCCCAGTGCCGTAGATAATATTAGAAAAAAGAAACTGCCATCAAAGCATGACTCCTTTGGGTCAATAACATCAGGAGGAAGGATAACATTATAATGAGATCAGGCCGCTTGACCCAGAATACTGCAACTTGGCAATTTCTGCTCATCCACTGTTTCCAAAAAAAGTATCAAATTGAGAATTAACAGTCTGCAGGGTGCTTATTATTAGGCTGATGCCTTTACCCAAGGCGATTACATTTGACATACAATTTGTTACATTGCATTTGGTCCTCTAGTTGGAGCACAGGCAGGCGAAGTGACTTGCTCACAGTCACATAGTGGCAAGTAGTGGGATCTGATCCCACAGCCTCAGAGTCTGAAGTCCAAACCACTACACCACACTGCCTGCCTACAGGGTGCTACCCTATACAACACTACTAGGCAAATAAATTATTCTAATTTAGAAGTATTTGTAATAACATTAATTTAAATATCCATAAAATTCAGTTTGTTAAATACATTATGTTGGCCCACAGTAATGAATATTTTACCAGGAAGTCACTGGGAAGTAGATTTTGCGTAGGACAGTGCTTGTCTAAATTCATACCCTATTTCCGCTTTTTCAGACAACCACGCCCTGTGCAATTTCCCAGTAGCTGGAAAACAAAACATTGTAAACAATATCAAGCAGCTTATTAACAGCAAGCTCTCTTGTATTTATATAACTAAAATTGCATTATGTTACACAAAATAGAAGTTTACTAACAGTGCTCTTGTGTGTCAAGGATAGAGGAAATAAAAGGGTGTGTGCTGTAAAAGAATTGTGATGCTTTGGATTACATGATATACGAATACACAGCCCAGAGAATTAAGGGCCATCGGAACTGAGGCACCGAGTTTAAAAATCATTCTTTGCCTTTTATCCGTATTTCATTACATTAAATTTTATTGAATAATCCATTTTAAAAAGAAAGACTTCCAGATATATAGCAATACAAGGGTAAGAAATGTAGTACAGTTGAATAATAAAAATCCTCTGAAAAACCAAGAACAGTACAGAATTAAAATAAAAAGAATGGAAAGCTGTGACCTTTAACAAAAGAAGATTAAGCTAAATATTTGTCAAAGGGTCTTTAGTTTGTTCCACAGTTTTGCGGAGACAATTTGGCCGGGAACCAAAATAAATTGTTTAAAATTTTGACACTTGCTTCTACCATTGAGTGGTGGTTATGGACATTTCTTGAGCTTCTGTAAAGAAGCAGCCATTCAGTTTTCTGGCCCAGAACAGACCAACATTTCTGAGACTTCACTTTTTATCTTTTCATCTATTTTATTGAAACAGACATTGTATGATAGACACGTACGGTGGCACATGGGATCACGTCAGCTGGTCATCTGTTGGCTCACTTTGGATCTCATCATTGTTTGGCTACTTGAGACAGTTAAAGTTTCTGAATCTTAAGAAGTAAGTTAATTAAAAGGAATGCAAAGGGATAAGGGGGTTAAGAAAATGGATGGGTGGCTGGACGGATGAATGGATGGATGGCATAAGAAGTAGGTTCCATGTTACTAGTTGGGAGAAGAACCTGCAGCCACTGTGGCTTTCAAGCCTGGTGGTCTAATGGACAGTACTGCTGCCTCACAGGGTTCAAACCCAGGCCTGGTCACTACCTATGTGGAGTGATGCGTGTTTTATTTTCAGCTGCTTCAGTTTTCCACTCACATCTCACAAATGTGCAGGTATGGTTAATTGGTGACTCATATTTCTGGAATAGACTCTGGTCCCAAGGGAACGTGTCATGGAAAAAGAGGGTTTTGAAAAATAAACAAAGAATGGATTAATGAATAAATAAAAAATAAAAGTAAATAAATGGTCACTGATAGTGATTTGCAGAATTTCAAAAGATTATACTGTTTGATATATAGACCACCAAAACTAATGCTTTAACAAAATGCCAAGAGGATCTTGGCATTTTATATCATACATCAATCCATCTCAAACAGAGCACATACTTGTAACATCACTAATAGTGAAATTCATAGACTTTTAGAAGTCCATCGTGTAATCCATCCATCCATCCATTTTCCAACCCGCTGAATCCGAACACAGGGTCACGGGGGTCTGCTGAAGCCAATCCCAGCCAACACAGGGCACAAGGCAGGAACCAATCCCGGGCAGGGTGCCAACCCACCGCAGCCATCGTGTAATATGTTCTAGAAAATCTTCCTTATAATCAAAATGCTACACCAACGGAAGGATATAAACAAAAACATATTTGAAACTATGCAGAAATTGTACAGAAACACATGTTATGGTTTCTTACCACCAATCATATTATTTACTTCACTGTACAGTTTCAAAGAACATTTGTCTGTCTGACTGATCCTTCTTGTCAGAGCACAGCCACAGCCTGTGGTCAAGGTAGCCTAAGTGTCCTTGTCAGAGTTTTGCAAGGAAAATTGCGTTAAAGCAGAACATGTTCAAAAAACAAGAAACAAAAACAATTCCCAGTCATGAATTTAAAGGACTAGGAATGTGTCACTCATTTGCTCCCTACTCCCACCAAGACCCAGTTACAACCTAGCCACACCATTGTTTGTAAAGATCCCCATTTAGGTATCTCATTAAATATTGCAATCTTCTGCTCTTTTGATAAAAAAGAAAAAATTGAGTTTTCATTTTAACATTCTTTTTCTCTATCCCTGTATATACTTGTATAGCATGAATACTATTGTAGGTGTACAACTAATAAAATAAGGTAAAGCAGTTGCCTTATTTTGTTTACCTTTGCTTAAACGATAGCCATATAATACAATCGGTACCAATTCCTGATTATTTAGAAACAGGCACTCCTCATATAAATGACTGACTCACAATGACTAAACAGTTACAAAGTAGTTGTTTATAATTTCTAGTGTCCTTTGACCCCCATTTGCACAGCGTAACATTTCCATGAGAACATTACAACCCTGTGTCTTCAATAACAAGAGGAAAATATTTCCAGCTTATAACATCTAGGATTAAAGGTTAGTTCATTCCTGAATTTCTCATGTCAATATGCCCGCTGCCCACTGCCATACTCCGTTCAAAGCCTCTTACATTTTTAGTCTACTTCAATGAATTGTGTCATTCATTCATGATTCATTAGTATCTGCCTACTTATTCTTACTTACTCTGAATAATTTTATCTAGATGTACATGTGATAATTGGTTGTTGCAGTGGGTAGTGCTCAGTGCTCCTGAGTTTGCAGCCCACACCTGGTGGTTGTTCATCAGGGCTTTCCTTCTACATCCCCAAAGACATGCTCATTAGATTTATTGGTGATTCCAGACTGGCTCTATGTGCATGGAGGGCTCTTTTCTGCCTCTTGCCCAGTGCTGCCCAAGCAGATCCTGGCATCCCTGTGACCCCAAGTTGTATAACATCAGGTTTGTTATGTTATGACAATTTAATTGATGGAGAAGTCACACTGTACATTAAGACAATATGCACCTAATAAAGTACATTAAATAAACTTCAGAGTGGTGTTAACAGATTTGCAGTATAGAAGTATTTTGCCGTGACTCACTAATCTCTCATTTTCATTCTGTCTTCAAGACTGCTTAATATAATGCAGAAAACAGCCAAGTATAAGGCACTGGTCCACAACAGGACCCTTACTGGCTCCTTTGTGTTGAAAATGTCTCTCTGTGGGAGAATCTAACTGCATTTCTTGGCTCCACACTTAAATAGACCAGAAAACGTTTTTCCACATGTTATTTGAATTTTTGCCAACCCAATAGAAGAAACACATGTAGTAATAACTACTGAAAATATATATTTTAATTGCTATTTCCATTATTTTAAAATATTGGCAATCAGTAATAGATTTATTTGTAAAAAGAGATTATTTAATCATTTACAAACTCTTTAGTACCAAAGGTATGCAGTGAACCAAAAACTTTAAACAAGGGATGCAAAATATATATACAGTATGAATATATACAGTCAGGGGTACTCTGGGCCCAAGTATTTAAATGAAAATGCGTAACAGAGTAACTGACATGTGCAAATGCATTGACTAAAACCAGACCCAGCACCACACGGACAAGTGCAGCATTTACCTTTGTTTTTATGCTGTCTTCATTATTTAGGCGTCATGTATACTATATATACTATCATCATTATCATTTTACTTTATAATCACTATGGATTGTTGAGGGCAATAGTAGCAGCTTTCTTCCTTGCCCGTCTTCATTTCCTATCTGGGGCCATGTGGACTGTTCTTTGAATGCTCGAAGAGATCATCTGTTTTCTTTTTTGACATCTTTTTTTTTTACACCCTTGACTCTCCCACTCGTGATGGTTTTATTATTCTGTTGTCACACATCCTGCATATATGCCCAGACAATCTTAGTTTTTCCTTGCTTTTGACCTTACCTACAATTTTTCTTGTTCTTTTCAAATATTTTCATTCCTCACTAACTTCCTCTAACTCATTCTCATTATTTTCATGTAACGCCTCATGTCAAAAGCATTCATTTTTCCCAGTAGCCATCATTATGGAGTCCGTTATGATTCACATGTGTATAGCAATGTAGATATCATGCACTCATCAAGTAAGGTAAATTTAGTTATCATGTTGATACTGATACTTTACTTACCACATTCAGCTTTGCAAAAGCACTGCTTGCTTTGCCAATTCTTCTTCATATTTCCTTACTGCAATTGCTATCTAATGTTTCCAATCTCTTCATACCATATATACCCGTGACCATCATGCTAGTCTTGACTTAAACCAAATTCTTTGCCATCCTCATTCACCTTTGTTGTTTGTATTCACAAACAATCCAATTCTGCATTTAGCAAAACTAAATCACCTGCAAATAATAATAATAATAATAATACATTTTATTTGAAGCGCCTTTCAAAAAACTCAAGGTCGCTGTACAATCAGATAAAAATTAAACATTCAATAACTTAAAAATTTAAAATCCAAATAAAACAACACCAGTAACAATTACAGTGAATAAGCAATTTTGAACAGATGAGTTTTCAGATTAACCTGAAATTGGTGAAGGGTAGTCATGTTCCTAAGGTAAGCAGGTAATGAATTCCATAAGGAGGGTGCCGATCTGCTAAATGCTCGGTATCCCATCGTGACAAGACGTGCTGGTGGATTATTTAAGTTGATGGAAGAAGAAGATCTGAGCATGCGAAAGGGTTTAGTGACTTGTAGGAGCTGTGAGAGATATGTAGAGGCAAGATTATGAATAGCCTTATATGTAAGGACTAAAATTTTATAGTTGACCCTAAACTTTATTGGCAGCCAATGAAGCTGCTGAATAACGGGTGTAATGTGATCAGAATAGGGTGTTTTAGTAATTATACGAGCAGCCGAATTCTGAACAAGTTGAAGTTTATGTAGTAACTTTTGGGGCAGACCAAAGAGAAGTGAGTTGCAATAGTCCAGGCAGGAGGTGACCAAACTGTTGACTAAAATAGCAGTAGAGTGATTTGACAAAAATGGACGCAGGCGATTAATGTTATGCAGGTGGAAGTAAGCTGCTCGGGTAACAGAACTAATGTGAGACTGAAAAGACAACTTGCTATCCAGAATTACACTAAGGCTTTTTATCTGATCTGTACAGGTAACAGATGTGTTGTCTATTAATACTGAGATCTTTGATGCCTTCGCAATTGCAGATTTTGTGCCCATAAGAAGCACCTCAGTTTTATTAGAGTTCAACTGCAAGAAGTTAGAAGAAAACCAAGACTTGATCTCAGCAAGGAAATCAGTAAGTGAGGATGGTGGAAGCGATGCAGATGGTGAAGTTGAGATATATAACTGGGTATCATCTGCGTAACAATGAAAGTTTATCTTCCATTTACGAAAAATGACACCCAAAGGAAGCAGATAAATGATAAACAGCAAGGGGCCAAGGACAGAACCTTGAGGAACCCCAGATACCACAGGAGTGGGAGTAGAGGTACATGTGTCCAGCTGAATGAACTGAGTTCTGTCTGTAAGATATGACTTAAACCAAGTTAACGGAATGTGAGAAATACCTAGTGCAGATAACCTTTTTAGTAAGGTGGAATGACAGACAGTGTCGAATGCAGCACTGAGGTCAAGAAGAACAAGGATTGTGATTAGGCCTGAGTCTGCAGCCACTAAAAGATCATTAGTGATCTTAATTAGTGCCGTCTCAGTGCTGTGAAAACGTCGAAAGCCTGACTGGAATGGTTTGTATAAACTGTTAGCAGATAAATGCTGATGTAGTTGAGAAGCCACAGTTTTTTCAAGAACCTTTGAAATAAAAGGAAGATTAGAAATTGGTTGAAAATTATTAAAGTCAATAGGGTCAGCCCCAGGTTTTTTTCAGTAAGGGGTGAATCACTGCAGTTTTCATAGACTGGTGAACAATTCTGGTGGAAAGTGACGAGTGAATAATTGAAACAACAAGAGGAGCTAGCGAGGAAAGGCAGGCTTTAACCAGAACAGTGGGAATTGGATCCAGGTGACAGGTCGAAGGCTTAGAGCTATTGATGACCACACATTCTTAGTATGTATTCCCTGTACCACCACCTCTCCTTTCTCCTGCAATTCCAGTTTCTCCAAGATCTTTCCCAGGACTGTCACAAATAATAGCAGCAACACTGTATGTACTATACATAGGTTATATCATGAAGGAAACAGTTGGCATGCAATAAAAAACTGTGCTGGCAGCTGGTAAATTGAATGCTGTGATGTATGACAAAAAAATGATCATATAGTAGTATAGACATAAAAGTGCACAAGTTTTAAAAAAACATGAAAATAATAATATAATTATTCATGGCTTTCATTTAATCATATAGAATACCACGCAGGGTAGTTCAATGGTAGCACTGCTGCCTCGCAGTAAAGAGTTCAGGAGTCATGTCCAGGGTCCTCCCTGCATGGAGTTGACATGTTCTCCCTGTGTCTGAATGGGTTTTTTTCCCACTGCCCAAAGACATGCAGGGTAGGTGTATTGGCAACACTAAATTGTAAGTGTGTGTGTTCACCCTGAGATGGACTGGTGTCCTGTCCAGGTTTTGTTCCTGCCTTCAGCCCTAAGCTAGTTGGGATAAGCTCTAGTACCTCTTGTGGCCCTGGTATACATTAAGCAGGTGAGAAAATAACAGATAAAAATTTAATACCACTGAAGAGTTTGTAAAATACCAGAATAATGTTATCAAAAATGTTTTCAGACTTCTCACTTGTAAATACATTACAATAATGTTCTTTTGCAAGATATCAGAATGACTCCTGATTTCCATTTATTCCATTTCTTTAAACCACAATCTGAATTTTATTGAGGTTTACAGGTATGAACAGTGATGGAACTTCCATTTCCGTTTATTGTAACATTATCTATTAACTAGCTGTACTACCCTTCTAAGATGGGTTGAAATCTAAGTAATCAACTTAGGCCTCAGCGTTAATGTTTGAAGTGCACCATCTATTGGAAAGTATTTTGTAATGTATATACTAATAAAATTAATTGCAGTTGTCATTCAAACGTATATCACAACACAAGCATTTGTAGTCATAAAATATATTACTACAAATGTTTGTGATGCACCATCTGTAGGAATGACAGAGACATTGCAACCGGATGGACACATAGACACTTGTCCTTTTATTAAGGTGGATGTAACAGTATTAACTCTGATCTCACTTTCTTGATGTGCCATTCACTCGTTGCACTTCCAATGGCATAAAGTGACATAACATAATTTACTACTCAGGGCACAAGCACAACTGAAAGCCTCCCCACCAAAAAAAAAAAAAAATCTTTCTATTATAAAAGGAAATCCTGGGATGAGACTTTCTCGGAGAAAATTTCAACTCCCGCGAGAGATCATTTCAGTTCCAAGCGGGGTCGGAAATAAAAGACAAAGAGTAGAAGACAAAGTAGAACGTCATAAAGAGGTTAAAAACGGTGTGATACACATGCAGAGCAGGTTAGAGATTATGAAAGTACTAAAATTTCTAAATTCTCAAAAAACTGATAGTAAAGATCGCATTAGTGCTAACAAAAGGAAATTGTTACTCGGTGAAATAATGGAACAGTGAAAAGAGATCAAATATATGGTCATAGGTGATATGACAGAAGTATGCAGATATTGTTTGGTTTTAAACTTTAAGTCGGAGACTTGTAGATCATCTAATTCATGTTGCCATAGGGAAAAGTAGTGTTTCTTCCCAATGAAGAGGCATATCCGCAAGAATTAAAAGATTTGTTGTTTGGTGAAAGTGAAGTCCACATACACGAGCGACAGAGACACGAAGTGGCTGGCACGTAGCGCAGGCCTGAGGGTTGGCAAGCGAAGCAAGAAGGGGGAAAAGCCCCCTCGTAACTAAATAAAATGAAAAAGTTGAGGTGTAGTTTAACTAATGCCAGTTACAAGAATTCATGTACATGACATATAAAATACCTCAACCTATTTACAAAGTTAAATTAAACCAAATGAAACTAAAGGAAATGCATACTTGTAATACAAAAATTATACATACTAGGTGTACATATCCACAGCCTGGACAGATTAAACAGAAATGTGTAATTAAAGCAAACTGATAAGGAAAAAGCCTCACTGGTCTTAAGTTTGCTAGAATATTTGTTGTTTATTGACTTTTATGATTAATTTTGAAGGTAGCTTTTAAAAATAAACTTTATTGTTCAGTTTGATATCTATTTATCCAGTTAATGATGTCCATTATAGATTCAGAGCATTGCAGAAACAAGTTGCTGGTATTTTAGCTCATCTTTGCTTCCCGTAATCCAACTGCACCCATCCTTTGAATTTAAGGCCATTTCTTATTCTTTTTGTGTCTTGTTTTTGTAGTACTTTACACTTCAACACAGCATAATGTCCTTTCCCTTTGATATGTCATGTCTTGTTCTGTTCACTTTGTTTAAAATAACTTACAGGATTGATGTGTTGTACAAACAGAAGTACTAACTGAGCATACTATGACTATGTTCATAAGCTCCAGTGTTCTTTAATTTATTTTAGCTTCTAACTCTGCATGATGAAATTTGCTAATGCAAATTTTGCAAAACAATTTGAACAGTCAAACAGTGTTCTAATAATGCATCAGAAGCAGTGACTCTGGATTTGTGTTACAGTCAGTCTCTCAATCACAATCCAAACTCCTTGTTTAGTCGTGCTTGTTTATATTGTGATGCAAAATGATATCATAATATAATGTTATGTTTTCGTTAATGTCAGTCAGTCATTTTCCAACCTACTATATCCTACCACAGGGGGTCTGCTGTAGCCAATCCCAGCCAGCACAGAGCGCAAGGCAGGAACAAATCCCAGGCAGTGCACCAGCCCACCGCAGGGCACACACTAGGGACAATTTAGGATCACCAATGCACCTAACCTGCTTGTCTTTGGACTGTGGAAGGAAACCAGAGCACTCGGCGGAAACCCATGCAGACATGGGGAGAACATGCAAACTACACACAGGGAGGACCCGGGAAGTGAACCCAGGTCTCCTTACTGCAAGGCAGCAGCGCTACCACTTCGCTGCCGCTTGTTTGCATAAATTAGAATGTGAAAAATGGTTTCATCTCTTAGTTAAATAGTCTGTATTAATAGTGGTCAAAACAATGTTTAATTCTGATGACCAGACCCAAGTAAAAAGAGCAAAGTATATTTTGCTGAAACAAGAAGTGATCAATTGTGTTTGATGCTTGAGAACATTCATTGGACACTGCACTGTGAAGGTTCTGCAAAGAGCAAAACAAAAAAAAAACTTATTAAAACTTAAAATATTAAGACAATTCTTTATTATGTTTTACATCGTCAGGATAATAAATAAATAAGGAGGTCAGTTAAATGAAGGCATTAGCCTTTCGTTAAAAAGAATGATGATAACATTCAGTACACCCAGGATGGAATAAACTGTGTTTGATAGACTTGCACATTTGTGAAAGGGTGTTTCACCCACATTTTTAAGACCTGGCAGAAATACCTTATGGTGAAGTGCTATATCCAGCCAGGAGGGCACAGTATGCCCTCTATTTTCTGAATCTGTTGGGTTATGAGTTACTTAAGTTTACCTCAACAGCATAAACCCATATAGGGTGTCAGTTTGTCGCAGGCCACATCCACACATGCTGTTATAATCACCCATCCATAGTCAATTTAAAGTGAACAATCAATCTACAGTAACATCCACGGAACAGAGAACACCATCTGCTCGACTGGTATTCTCTGTTCCTCATTTTCCTCCTACTACTCCTCTACTTTGGTCACTCCGTTGACTTCCTGTTGCAGCAAGGATCCAGTTCAAAACTCTTGTTTTGATATTTAGTTTCCCTTAATGGTTCTAGTCCTCAATATTTCTAGTCTTTAGTTCCTACATATAGTATGTCCCTTGAAGAAGTGTCCATTCTGCTTCTGCCTGTTTGACAGCCCCACCCCCTCTTTCTTACATCTGCAAAGGCTGGATGAGGCTTCTCCATTCTTAGGAAAAAGCCGTGGAATAATCAGCCTTTGTCTATTTGAACTGCACCCATATTTACTCACGGTTAGGTGTCTAATTAAAATGCACCTTTTCTATAAATATGTTGGTATTGCTTAATTTCTCTTCTACATGATAGCTGATGTTGTATTGGCAAAGAATTAAACACACTGTTGTTTTAGCCCACTTGACAGTGTAATTATGTAATAGTACTACTCCCTCTTGCTCAGTTTTTTATCTTGTCCTCTTTGGTTGCCTGCACCTTCTAATCATTCTAATATGTATTATAACTTGTTTTGTAATTCACCTTTGATAAAGGCATTTGCTAAATAAATAATAATAATAATAATCAGACAGAGAGGAAAACCAACATGCAAGGGGGGAAACCCATGCATACATAGGGGGTAGCATGCAGGCAGTGACTATTACAAGATTTGAACCTAGTCCCTGGAAACTGAACAACTTTAGCTCTGAACACTATGCCATCTAGTAAGGCCCTCAGATTTAAAAAAAATGTTCAGCAGGAAGACAAAGGAGACACTGAGGCATGCAGCCAGAAACAGGTTCATGGTTATTCTCATTTGTGATACAATAATTTACTTTATGTTTTTCTAAAGTTAATTATACAGACAGTATAATCATGATTGAAATGTCGTGTCTTTTCTCATCGTACTGCTCTACATGTGACAGACAGATATTTGATACTTGCTTCATTGAGTTAAGATATTCGGCACCTTCATAGGGAAAGGAAGGCAGTCATGTTTTGCTCCTGTCTTTTAAATGATCTCACCTCTACAATGTAATACTCTATACATTTTTGTGGAATTTCTTAGCTCTCTGTTTATCCTCAATAGCAATCAAAACTCAACTTCCTTCCGATCAAGGTTGTTTCTAAGGAATGTAATTTTAGTCTTTTTGTCCAAGCTGCAGAGACACTTGAAACGCTTGTGAGTGCTTTGGGAGGCTGGCATGACCTTGTGTTAGTGAGGCAACTTGTATTATCACAGAGTCAAGCTATCTGATCATGTCATATCAAGTAGCCTGTGCTATGTGCTGTTCAAGGGACCACAGGTTCTTGTTTTGTATTACTGGAACAAAAGATGAACAAAGGAGGATTGTAACATGTTTACTCTCAGAAAGCCATAACATAAGGGAGACCTTAAACAGGTTTTGCTCTCAGCTGGGTAAACTTTTTCAGAATGTGTGAGTTATTTTCCTCATATCTGTTAACTTCACGACTGTGTTATTTGGTACCACAGTCCCTGTTAACTGTATACACTGGAATCATGCCTAGCAGATACTGTGAACCCTGATACACTTGTTCCTTCCTCCTCCATTATGCAGCAGATATTAGTGGTGACCCAGTAACCTGACAAGTAAAAGACACCATGCTTGAATTCTTTAGACTATTGTGGTGGATCAGCATCAAGCATTACGGACTGCTTTGGTTTGAAAGTAGGATAGTGCCATGATTAAATAAATCCCCCTTAGGGTTGAACCAATAGAAACTGAAGCTGTCTGCAACATGAATATGAAAGTCTTACGACATGGCAGCTTCTGCTTTATGTTGTTCTATAGTTGAAAGTTTAGCTTCTACACATGGGGGACTCAGTCTAAGTTTTGGAGGAAGGAATGGCTGCTGGTTTTCACTAATTATAATAACATTGTATTCATAAAGTGCCTTTACAACTACTTTGTTAATCATATTTTTGAACAAACATTACCTTTACTAGCTTCTATTCTACTTGGTGAACTAAAATATATCTCCAGTTAAAGTTTTTTCTGTCACAATGAAATATATGCATTATCTGAATTAAAGACATTCTTTCAACATAATACGAATACTTGATGTGCTTGACAAGGACACTTACTCGGATTAAGCAATTTCTGAAAAAAGGTCAATTTTGCACAGCATGAACAGGTTTAAAAAGAAAAAGAAAAATGACACAAAAGAAAAATTATGGGAAAAACACTTCCAAACAGGCTAGATGGAAAATGTAAATCCATGACCCATCGAAATACTAGACAACAGTATTGTGAACACTGCTAAACATTAGAACAATAGAACACTCTAGACGAGAACAGGCCATTCAGCCCAACAAAGCTCGCCAGTCCTATCCACTTATTTCTTCCAATAAAACATCAAGTCGAGTTTTGAAAGTCCCTAACGTCTTACTGTCTACCACACTACTTGATAGCTTATTCCAAGTGTCTATCGTTCTTTGTGTAAAGGAAAAACTTCCTAATGTTTGTGCGAAATTTACCCTTAACAAGTTTCCAACTGTGTCCCCGTGTTCTTGATGAACTCATTTTAAAATAAAAGTCTCGATCCACTGTACTAATTCCCTTCATAATTTTAAACACTTCAATCATGTCACCTCTTAATCTTCTTTTGCTTAAACTGTATAGGTTCAGCTCTTTTAATCTTTCCTCATAATTCAACCCCTGTAGCCCTGGAATCAGCCTAGTCACTCTCCTCTGGTCCTTTTCCAGTGCTGCTATGTCCTTTTTGTACCCTGCAGACCAAAACTGCACTAAATACTCAAGATGAGGCCTCTCCAGTGCATTATAAAGGTTGAGCATAACCTCCTTGGACTTGTACTCCACAAATCGTGCTATATATCCTAACATTCTGTTACAATTCTTAATGGCTTCTGAACACTGTCTGGAAGTCGATAACTTAGAGTCCACTATGACTACTAAATCCTTCTCATGTGTACTCTCAATTTTCCGACTGCCCATTGTGTATTCAAACCTATCATTTTTACTTCCTATGTGTAATACTTTACATTTACTGACATTAAATTTCATCTGCCACAAATCTGCCCAAGTCTGTATGCTATCCAAGTCCTTCTGTAATGATATAACGGATTCCAAATGATCTGCTAATCCAAATATCTTGGTATCACCTGCACACTTAACCAGCTTGTTACTTATATTCCTATCTAAATCATTTATATATATTAAAAATAGCAGCAGCCCTAGCACTGACCCCTGTGGAACACCACTCTTAACATCGGCCAGTTCTGATGAGGTTCCTTGCACCATCACCCTCTGCTTCCTGTGTCTGAGCCAATTCTGCACCCATCTAAAAACATCACCCTGAACTCCCACTTCTTTTAATTTGATGCCCAACCTCTCATATGGCACCTTATCAAATGCTTTCTGAAAGTCCAGATAAATAATATCATAAGATCCACTTTGATTGTATCCTTTTGTTGCCTCCTCATAGAATTCCAGCATGTTAGTAAAACATGACCTCCCTCTTCTGAACCCATGCTGACTGTTCATAATAACTCCTGTCCTTGCCATGTGTTGCTCAATCTTATCCTTAATAATTCCTTCCATTAATTTTCCTGTGATGCATGTTAAGCTTACTGGCCTATAGTTGCTTAGATCTGCCCTGTCACCCTTTTTATATAATGAGATGACATTTGCCATTTTCCAGTCCTTCAGAATCTCTCCAGTGCGCAGTGACTTCCTAAAAATATGTGTCAAGGGTTTATATATGTATTCACTAGCCTCCTTCAGAACACGAGGATAAATAGGTCCTGGTGATTTGTTTGATTTCATCTTATTTAATCTGAGCAGCACTTCTCCCTCTACAATTTCCAAATCCCTCAGTACCTCCTTAGTAGTCGTGTTTACCACTGGCAGGTTATCCACTTGCTCACTTGTAAACACCTCAGAAAAATGTAAGTTTAGGGCGTCTGCTATTTCAATGTCTGTATCTTTTAATTCCACTTTACTATTTCTGATGCACTTGACCTCCTCCTAGACTGTTCTTTTACTACTAAAATACTGAAAGAATCTCTTAGGGTCTTCTTTTGCCTCATCTGCTATATTCCTCTCCAACTGTCTTTTAGCCTCCCTGATATCCTTCTTAATGGTTGCCCTCATGTTCTGATACGCTCTATGATTCACTTTGCAGTCATTAGTCTTATATGCCATATAAAGCAATTTTTTCCTTTGCAACTTCTTTTTTAAATCTTTATTAATCCACCGTGGAGTTTTTCTTAGTTTCCTATTAATTCCAAACTTAGGTATGTATCTATCCTGCATTACATGTAAAACATTTTTAAACCTGTTCCACTGCTCCTTGACTGTCTCCACACTTAAAAGCTTATCCCAGTCTATCCTACTTAGACATTGTCACATCTGCTCAAAATTAGCCCTGCCAAAGTTCAATTTAACAATTTTAGTCTTTGCATCTGCACTCTTACAAAATACTGAGAGTTGTATTACATTATGGTCACTTGACCCTAGTGGTTCAATCACCTCTACACCCTCAATTCTATCCTGATTATTACAAAATACTAAATCCAGACAGGCTTCACCCCGTGTTGGTGCTTTAACATGCTGTGTTAAAAAACAGTCACTGATTACTTCTAGAAACTCCTCCATCTGCAAGGTTATCCCAGTTCATATTTGGATAGTTAAAGTCCCCCATGGCTATAATATCTCCCTGTAAACTTGCCTTTTTGATATTAATAAAAAGATGTGTGTTGAAATTACTGTCTGAATTGGGTGGTCTATAACACACTCCTAAAATAAGACCTGTTTCCCTAATATTTTCCATTCGAAGCCACATGTCCTCACTTAGATGGGGCGAATCATCCGACTGAAGAGGTCTTACATTTAAATCCTGTTTGGCATAAACAGCAACCCCACCTCCTTTTCTGTTCTGTCTATCCTTCCTAAAAATGTGTTTCCCTCTATGTTACCCACATCCCCTTCTTTGTTATTTAGCCAGGTTTCCGTTATTGCTATAATATCATACTTATGCTCTGCTACATACAACTCCAACTCACTTGCCTTATTTTTAATACTTCTAGCATGAAGGCAAGCTATTTTTAATGTGTTAATCCTTCTACATTAAACGTTTTCTTAGAATTTACATTACTATGCATTTTTATTTCTACACCATTGTTTGTTCTTACATGTATCTGGCCTGTCCTAAACTCCCTGCCATCTCCTGGTGCCTCCATGCCATCTCCTGGTTCATGCCCTGGGTCTTCCCTGCATGAAGTTCTCCCTACATCTACATGCATTTTCCCCACGTGCTCCAGCTTCCACCCACAGTCCAAAGAAATGCATGTCAGGTGGCTTGGCAACTGCTAAAGTGACCCGTGTGTGTGTGTTCACCCTGCAATGCCCTGGCACTCTGTCTATTGCTTGTTCCTGCCTTGCACCATATGCTGGCTGGGATAGGCTCCAGACACCCCAATGTCAACGTAACCCTGGTATGGATTCATCAGGTTAGACAATGACATGACAGTCTAAATGTTTTGGTGTTTGGTACACTGTATTAATCCCTGAGGGAAAATGAACTTTTCACATGACCTTTGGAGCAGATACAAGATGACTGTGACCAATCACAGGGTCTTCTAATTAAAAAGAGAATGGGGCTGGTGATTTTATTATTTTTATTCCACAGGTGAAAGAGTCAATAGTACCAATACTAAAATCAGAATTTTAAACACAAGCAAATTATTTTTTGCATACCTTATTACATATGGTAAAAACAGAAAACATTGTCAAGGAAGTAAAGAATTAATGTCAGAATTCCTAATTGACTCTTTTTAAAATTCTTTTAGTTCAACAGAGCATTTTCTTTATTTTAACTTAAAGTTCAGACATAATCTGTGACGGAAACCCTGGCTCTTAAACAGATAGCATCTGATAAGTCATCAGCTGACTTTTAAACAGCAACAAGGAAGCATCCAATTGCAGTTGTACTAGGAGGATTGTCATGTGTACAGAACACACTGAAATTCTTACTTGTGTATCACACCAACATGTAAAACATCACTACTCTCCACCTGAAAACATAGCATTATATTACCGAGGCAGAAATAAACAGAAGAAAGGAACTGATGTTTTTATTTATTCATTTATTTTTACATAAAACAAACAAAAACCCAAAACAGCACCAAAATGAGTACACTTAGCCTACGGAAAATCCTAACAATATTAATCACTACAGCCTTCCAAAGTTTAGGATAAATAACCCTGAACTTTAGTGTCTAAAGAATTTGTATGTACTATTTGCAAACTACTTCTTGACAATAATTTTTGAAAAAAAAAAAACAGTGAAAGTGGCAGCTTTTATTTCAGGGCATATTTCATGTTGTGTGTCATGCTACTGAATTTAATAAATGAAGAAATAAATACATTTGTAGAACCAATTAAAAAGGCAAATAAAATGTTAGGTTATATTGCAAAAACTGTTGAATATAAATTGTGGGGTGTTAGGCTTGGACTAAATAATGCAGAAGTGAGACTGCATCTGGAGTAGTGTGTGCAGTTCTAGTCACCACAGTACAAGAAAGACATAACAGCACTTGAAACCATGCTGAGCAGAGCAACCAAGGGCATCCTAGGACATAAGGATGGGAAAGGCACTATGTAAATAAAATGTATTATTGTATTCTTCTTTTTCTTACTATTATTATTCAGGAAATGTCCAACCCCGACAGATTGAGAGAATTAAACCTGTTTTTTAGTTTCAAGGAGAGAAGGCTGCATGGGAACCTAATTCAGGTCTTCAAAATCCTCAAAGGCATTAGGAATGTTGATCCAGAAGAATTTATTAATCTTAAGAGAGAATCATTTACTCAAGGACATCAGTAGAAATCAGAGTTGTGGAAATCTGGAACAATCATGTAGTTAAAGCAGATACCACAGCGATCTTTAAGAAGTGTCTGGATGAGATATTTGGACAGTTTAACTATCAACTAAACAAACGAGCTTGATAGACTGAATGGCCCCTTCTCACTTGTATGATTTTTATAAAAAAATTAATCAAAATATATTTTGACACATTTAATTATTTATAGACATATTTTGTGTTGCTATTATGTATTTCTTGTCACATTTCACAATAATGTTATTCATTTGCTTATTTATTTATTTAATCCTTTCTGTAGTTACTAGGGTGTTGTATCGTGTTAGCCATTATAGATGTGGTGAGAAGTTAAACAAAATTACACCTTTTATTGGCTAACTAGAACGATTACAATATGCTGGCTTTCGAGGCAATTCAGGCCCCTTCTTGATTACATCTTGCCTGAAGAAAGGGCCCGAGTTGCCTCGAAAGCTTGCATATTGTGATCTTTGTATTTAGCCAATAAAAGGTGTCATTAAATCCTTTCTGAAATATTCCTTTATATAGGTAAAAGAATGCTTGCCACATTAGAAAAGCACAGGTTGGTAGAAATGAGAAGCCTTAGTTTGAAGTCCTAGGTGTTAAAGAAATTATTTGAGGTGTTGGAATTCACAGCCTTTTAAAATCAGTAGCGGACATCAGGGCCAACCAGACAGGCAAGGGCTAATAAGTTCATTGTACTTTGTCAGAGTCAGGACTAAGCAGTTTAAGACATTGCCAAACTTTTTAACGTTTTATGAAGGAAGACGCTGGAAAATATTTTTAGGAGTTTAAAAAGGTGGGCATGAAGACGGGAGAAGACATAAAGGTGACCTCTTGTAAAGAAATTAACTCTACTATAAGAATATCTGCAATCAAAAAAAGTTATAGATGTATATAAAAAAATTCGATGGCCCATACTAGTAGCTCACAGCCTTGACATACACGTGCCCTTATAAGTCTAGGTCACCAGCAATGCAATGTTTTTCTGTTGTATTTCTGTACACAAGACCCCTTGAGCTATTTGTTGAGACGAGACACCTAATATCTTGAAGGCTTACACAAGCCGCCGTGCGGTTTTTTGGCAGACTGAACTGTGCATCAGAAACTCGCATGCACTTGGCATCGGCCACACGATGACCTCCGACCACAACACAGCTGATACTCGACTGTTAAATTAACAATTCCACTTGGGTTGAGGGTCCGGATTTACTAAACGTCTACGCTAATTATTAACTGACTGTTTAAACGCACTGATCGCAGCATGCATCTCTCCTACAACCGATACAAACACAACTTTCTTTTTTATCTCGTACGCTACACTATTCTACACTACGGTATTTCGTCAAACACAACCAAACATTCAGTCTGTCTGACAAACCCGCCTCTTTCACCCCTTAGTAGCCTTCTATTGGCTCTTATTCTTCGTTTATTTGCTTGTAAACGACAATTGACGTCAATTTCACCCAATTAGCTATATCTTTGCCTAGGCCCCACCCCCCCTTACTAGCGGCTACAGTAGGTTGAACTAAGTGGCGACTGCTGCAGCAGCGAGAAAGCGAGTTTCTGTGGTTTGAGAGCTCCTGTCTAAGTCACCTCCGCCGCGTTCGTGTTTGTCGCTTCATGTACACCGTTTCCTACATAAATAAGCAGGAAGGTGACAGCTTCAGATGTATTTGGGCGCGGCGATTGCTTTTAATAAAAGAAAAAAACGTGAACAGAGTGGATTAACAAAAGAAGAAAAACTGGATCGGCGCCCGACGGTGGACATTTTTTTCGCCTTTTGTATTTCCTTGCGCGTTGTGGACATTTTGGATTTTTTTTTCTGTCTAAATATTGCCTCTTTGGTTATTCGGCTATAGACGGCTTTTAATTCTTGACTGTTATTAGATAAATATCGTTTTTACTGACGTTTTAACAACGCTCAACTAAAAGGTACCAGTGCGACGCGAAAACTTTAAAGGCTAAGAAAGAGGATAACTTTATGGTTTAGGGGAAAGGAGACCCCCCCAACTCCGCCTGTGTCCGTAAAGAACACGGACAGAGGCGGCCTGAGACATTTTGAACTGTGGTAAAACGAAGCGGGGAAAGAAGACCCGGGAAATAGTCCATTTTAAAGGTACACAACCAATTCCGAAGGAAGCGGGGGGCTAGTCCTGCTGGAGAAGGAAAGTTGAGGTGAGTGCAAGTTTAAGATTTACCTCCACGCTGGGAAGAACTGCTTTTTTGGGCTGACGAGGGCCAAGCCGATTTGCTTTTCTCTTCCGTCCTGCCGCCTGAATGTTCGTTCATTTCACTGCGACTTCATGAATCGCGACAGTCTCTTTTCGGATGATTGGTTTGAAGGTTAATCAGTTATGAATAGAAAACTCATTGTTTGATACTGGACATCCCGAACTCTTAAAAAGGGAGCGTCAGTGTAATTTTTTTTTCTTTTCTTTTTTCGGCCAAATGTCACCCTAAGTCTACCTGCCTCACGAATTCATCTTCTGTGTGATGCTTGCTTTTGAAGATATGTCTTGTCGATCTCTGAATTCATCGCCTTGTTAGTTCATCTTTAGATGAACGCGTCTGTGTTGGGAGACTTCTTAAAATCAAACGAACAAATCATTCCAACTTTTTTTGGCTTACACTTTCAAAATTAGTTGGTAGAGTTCCTCATTTGTAGCGCATACGTTTCCATTTTTCTTGTCTCTTTATATTTCTGTAGGTCCCCGTGTCCTAAAGTCCATCATTTATTTAAACCTCCAAATATCTCGATTTCACGGAAATTCATTTAAATACTCTTGTAAAGGAGATGGGTTTATCGTTTCCGGGGGTGGGGGGCTGGTAGGGTTGTTTTGACAGATTAGAGCCAGCCTCTTGTTTTGAAGGCACAGCCTGTTTTTCCCTTTCGCTTTTGTGGTATGCTTTAATGAGATTACCTGCTGACTTGACTGATACCTTCAGTCCCGAGCTATTAAACCGAGACTTTCGCTAAAGTTATTTGATGTAGTTTGATCAGTACAATTTGACAGTCTATAATTTTGGGGGTGTTTATAGCGCCTCGCTTTGGAGGCACACATCACACGTCAGTTCCTTGTTTGCAAAATAACCTTTGAATTAGATAATGAGACAATTAAGGCAAGAAGGAAAATGGCAGCGTCACTAGTGCGTTTCTTTAGCATTGAGGAACATGGTTTCTTTTGGATAGTAGTACAGTTGTAGGAGAAGTAGTAGTAACAATGTAAAAACTATGTGGATTTCAGCCAAATAAGATGTGTTAGAATTCTGGGAAAGAATGTCAGATTTTTTTTTTTTTAAGTGGTCGACCTTTCGGGGGCAACTAAAGCAGGGGCAAACTCTATTAGTTGGTGTTGGCAGTACGTCGAGACTATCCCGGCAGCATCCGGCGCAAGGCAGGAAGCAACGGTACATCAATAGGCCCCTCAGGCGCAGCCCATTCATCCCAGTGGGCCAATTTAGGATCGACAGTGAACGTAACACACGCGTCTTTTGGGACGTGAGGGATTTTTTTTTGTCCTGCTGTTTGATGGTAAATTATACCATTAAAAGAGCCCCTTGCATAATTAAGTGTATATTTTTTATTATGACTGTTTTTCTTTTGAAAACAAAATAGGCCAGTGCCATGGACAATACGATACAGTATATTACCTATGCTTCCACCATTCCGTGATTTCCGATAATTCTTTATTTTCTAATAAGCTTCGACTTTCTGGTGATGAAACATTGAGTGTGGAGAAAAATTATTAATTATATACAAACTATTTTGTCTCTGGTGGCCCAGCGTTATAATTGATCTTCACTGGAGCATTTCAGTGATCTGAGTGAACTAAATTTCAGTTGTGCCGTCATACTGTAGATTTGTTTCCAGGTGTAAAGAGCAACAGATTTGAGATCTCTCTTATTCCTTGAGCGATTTAAAGTTTGAATTCTTAATTATTTTGTGTACTTTTTAAGGCAGTTATTCTTCCTGAGTGTTTGCTTATAACATTGATTTTTAGTTGTTGTGTCTTGGCTTATTTACAGTATCTTGTTTCTGTGTGACAGTGCTTTTATGTGTTGTACTTTCTTGGTGCAAACAAATTTTCCGTCTGGGATAATATGTCTACCAAAGCTAACATCTAGGAACATAAACTTTTGATTTCTAATACAATACAGATCTCTTCTGATATTTTGATGAAAGGCAAACTGCGCTCTGCCAGTTTCTTTTAATTACAGGATTAGTTAATCAAGGAAATTGCATTGCAAGCTCCAAGTATCTATCAGCTGTCAATTTGCCTGCATTGAAAACCTGCAGGTAATGCAGCTGTGAGGACCATGGTTACCCACTTCAATATATGACAATTTGTGGCAAACACCGTTAAAGCTCATTACGTAGAAAATAACAGAGGTAATGTTTAATCACAGCATTCAGAATGGTGTTCAGTCCCAGTACAGTAGCTAATGTGCTAAGCCTTGCTTTTCAAATGTCTCAAATTGTTGACTATTTGAGTGTGACCATGTTGCTTGTGTAACCGGTCTCCACTGCATACAGTGTACTGCTGCGCCCTGGCCTCGGATCTGGTTAACCCGTAAAGCTTCTCCATTGTGATTTTTTTAACATGCTGTACAAACTGCCGTGAAGGTGTAATGCAACTGCAGTGGATTCCTTTATTTTTTGATGCACTTTATTAACAGGTTGAACTGAAATGTTAAAACTGAGAAAGTAATACAATGACTGTTCAAGCTGCTCTGATACAATTCTTCCAATTAAAAAAAAAAAACACATGTAAAGGCTGTTGAATACTTCCATTAACACCTAACCAAAAATAATAGAAGAACATTTCAAAACAAGTTGTACACTATGAAGATCATATTACCATTACTGTTACATACAGCATAATTTAACTCAAGCAATTTAAAATAATTGAATTAATTCTACTATACAGAGAATAACAGCGTGCTTACCTCCTCTCACAGTAACATAGCGAACACTGGGAGAGGCCCTCACTGATGACGTTACATTAACACAATAAATGGAGCAGGCAAATATAGCAGGAACACAACAGGAAAACGTACAACATAATGAATTATCAGGATTTGGTGAAGCGCCAAATAACTAAACTCAGTATTTTAGACACCTGTTACACTAGACATGTCTAACTTTAGTTTAATGAATGGTGTGTTTATTGCAGAAATGTCTTAAGTTTTTATTAAAACACATTTTAAGGTCAGAAATTGGCAGCAGTGAAATCAATGGGGAAAAACTATTAAATATATAAGAATATGTAAGCAACACTGCATAAGTCTGAGCAAAATATTTATTTTCATTTTAAAACGTACATACGAGACCATGATCAATGCAGTACTTGTGACAGTTCAAGTTTTTGACTTTATTTAGCATATTTCATATTGACTTCTTTTTAAAGGCTCTTTGCATATACAGCATCATTTAGATTAATATTTATACAGTTACAGTACTGCCAAGACACATTGATTTAGTTGCTGGGATTTAGTATCTGATCTTGTGGTTTCACTAAGCCTTGCTGCCATCAGTACATGAAAGTGGCAAGGATAAGGAAGAGAGGAAATTAAGTGCTGCTGACTCAAAGTTTTTTTTAGAATGCAGGAGGATTATAGTCTGGATTTGTATGAAGAATCTTCATTGATAAACTAACAGAGAATGTTTGATTAGTGTTTCACAAATTTAATATACTAGTTTTACTTTAAGATGCTGTAACATCCTATTCATGTAGTGTAGTTTAGTCAGCTAATGAGTTTGATTTTACAGATTTGCAAATGAGTAGCAGGGTATTTAAAGAATCTAAATCAGGCTTTATTTAGTTCAGTGCGTAATACACCAGGATTTGAGCTCCTTTACTGTATGTACAGATGATTAATGGCATATATATTTTTAGGACACCAGTCCCAAAAAAGTTGTGATGCTTTGTAAAATGTAAATAAAAACAGAATGAAATAATTTGCAAATATCATAAACTTATATTTTGTTCACAATAGAACATAGAAAATATCATATTTTTAAGCTAAAAAAGTGCCATTTTTAAGAAAAGAATAAGGTTGTTTTGAATATGATGGCAGCAACACATTTCAAAAAGGTTGGAATATGGCCATATTTACCACTGTGTAGCATCCCCTCTTCTAACAACAGGCCATAAACTTCTGTGCACTTAGGAGACCAGTTTCTGGACTTCGGAAGAGAGTTTTGTCCCATTCTTGTCTGATGTAGGATTCTAGCTGCTCAACAGTCCTGGGTGGTCTTTGACATATTTTTTGTTTCATGATGCATCAAATGTTTTCATTTGGTGAAAGGTCTGGACTGCAGGCAGGCCAGTTCAACATCTCGACTCTTCTACTATGAAGCTGTGGTATTATAATAGATGCAGTATGTGGTTTTGCATTGTCTTGCTGAAATATGCAAGGCCTTCCTTGTAAAAGACGTTATTAGGATGGGAGCATAAGTTTCTCTAAAACCTGTATATACCTTTCAGCATTGATGGTGCCTTACCAGATGAGCAAGCTGCCAATTCCATAGGCACTAATGCATTCCTGTACCATCAGAGATGCATGCTTTTGAACCTAGCGCTGATAGCAAATCTGAATGGTCCCACTCCTGTTTAGTTCGGAGAAAGCAGTGTTCGCGCACATTTGTAATCTTTACTTCTGAGGGACTCTCCCTCTCTAAGATGCTCTTTTTATGCCCAATAATGTTACTGGCCTGTTGCCAATTAACCTAATACAGTAAGCTGCAAAATGTTTATTCAGCTGTTTCTTTTAATTACCATTTACTTTTCCAGCCTTTTGTTGCCCCATCCCAACTTTTTCTTTATACATCAAACTCATAATGAGCTAATATTTTTCATTAAACAGGTAAATGTGCTGGCTGGGATTGGCTCCAGCAGACCCCCCATGACCCTGTGTTAGGATATAGCAGGTTGGATAATGACTGACTGACAGTAAAATGTCTAATTTTCAACATTTGATATGTTTTCTATGTTCTGTAGTGAATAAAACGGGTTTATGAGATTTGCAAATCATTGCATTCTGTTTTTATTTACATTTTACACATTGTCCCAACTTTTTTGGAATTGGGATTATATGTTACAGCAACATTCTGGTAGATCCTAAAATTAATGAATGGATAAAGTAGTTGCAATAATTTAAGTCATAACTGTACAAGTGATAAACTGTGCTTTTCACAATTTTTCCTTATAGGATAACTTAAAAATATTGTTAGAACAAACTTGGAACCTCTATACAAGAGCATTAAGCATTTCTTCTTATAGGCACAGTAGTTTAGGGTAGCTTGATCAGGTGTGATGTGGTTGGTTTTTTCAGATTTTGAAATTAAAGGCTGTGTATGGTGTTTTTTTTTTTTTTAATGCAGAGCTCTGGTTACAGCCTATCTTTTTCTTATTGTAAAGTCTAGTGGTGCGGTCTTATTTTCATTATAAAGTAAATGACATTTGTGTTTGTTTCAATCTAAAAACTGCGAATGGAAACTGATTCTTGTGACCTGAAGTGTAATTTTTCCTGGGAGGGAATTTGCCGAAACTTGTACAGGAGATGTTAAAGTACCTATAACATACATGCCCATAATTTTCCCTTTTAATTAGTGGTGGTGGTGGCGAGGTTCCTTTACACTTTTACCTGTAAAACTTTGCCTGTGTGCTAAAGGGATGGTGTTTGCTGAGGATATGAGAGGATCATCTCTGTTCAACTTTGAGTCGGAGAATGGAAGCCTTTTGACCATTCCTGGGGTAGGTGTGCTTAATTATTTAACATTTTTCTTTTGTTTTAGAAGCAGTGCGATTAATTCTTGCAGTTGATACCATCTTTTTGGTTATGTAGCCCTACTGGAAATTTTGATGTTTATTTATGTAATGGTGGAGATACAAGCAGAGGCATGATTGGAATAAATGTTTTGCCTGATCAGATTAGCTATAGGTTGTCTTTTACATGCACTGTGTTCAAACGCAAGGTTACTTGTAATTGTTGGTGGGACAAAATACCTTAAAAAAAAAAAATGTTCCTGTCTACTTTTTGAGTTATCTTATCTGCTGCAGCATGTTTTGGAAACTCTTGTGGTGTTGTGTTTTTTTTTTTTTTTTTTTTTTTTAAAAGATGCCAAGACATTAAAAGCTGCATGAAATGTCAACTGGTCAGACTTGGAAGATGTAGAGAAAACCTGAAATTGAAATAGTGAGGAAATTCTGATGTTGACTGGCAACTTCCTGTTTTGGAGATGAAAGTTTTACTAATTAATAGCACTAGAATTAATGCTGAACCAGGTTTTAAGGTATCAGTAGTGTGTTAGTAGGGTAAAACAGGGAATTTGTAATTCTATGTCCTTTTTCAGTTACTCACTGAGAAATTTTCTTTTAACAGGCAGCTTGTAATTCCAAGTTGTTTTTCAGTTACTCACTGAGATACTTTTGGCAAGTTACACATATTATCCTTTGCATTTGTGTAACCTTAATCTCATTATGGTGTGGTATTGTTTGTTTATGTCTTGGATTCAGAAAAGAAAAATTTATCTACTCTGTACCATATAATTTTGGTAGGTGAATATGAAGTTCTCCAACCATTGCTTAGAATGCAGTGCTTTTTTTTAAGACATTGTGTTTTTATGCATATTACCTCAGGGTATGATGAACATGTTCTTGTAGTACTTGGGTACAAGGTAAAAGGAGCCTTGGACCAGGGCGTTTGCCTCATTGATAGATAGATAGGTACTTTATTAATCCCGAGGGGAAATTCACATAATCCAGCAGCAGCATACTGATACAAAAAACAATATTAAATTAAAGAGTAATAAAAATGCAGGTAAAAACCGACAATAACTTTGAATAATGTTAGTGTTTAATCCCCCAGGTGGAATTGAAGAGTCGAATAGTGTGGGGGAGGAACGATCTCCTCAGTCTGTCAGTGGAGTAGGACAGTGACAGCAGTCTGTCACTCAAGCTGCTCCTCTGCCTGGAGATGGCACTGTTCACTGGTTATTGCAGGCACTGGATACGACAGTATTTTTTCCACTGGATAAGACAGTATTTTTTAACACATTAAGTAGGCCACATTAATCACAAAAATTAATGCATTATTCTTCCCGGTGTCTAATATGTGTATATATGTATATGTATGTAGATATATATGATTTAGATTTCCCTTTTTTCATTCACTTTGCATTGTTAATTGATGAAAGTAAACTATTCTTAGTTTTGCAGCATTTTTTTCATACCAGCCTAAAATTTTTGCATAGTACTGCATATATTTAAAAAGTGCCTGTTTCCACAGGACACCTTAAGAGGTATTGCGGGGTCAATGCCTCAAACTACACAATATTAGGCAGTTAGGTTTAATATTGTGGCTGATTGGGGGGGGGTGTGTGTGTGTGTGTTAAATTAAACTAGCCGGCGCCTGCTGTAGCATACGGCGGTCTAAGAATACGGGAACTGGTGAAAACGGAACGGAACGGAAAATGGTGAGAAAGGAATTCAGAAATAAAGAAGAAAGAAATACAGTGGTGTGAAAAACTATTTGCCCCCTTCCTGATTTCTTATTCTTTTGCATGTTTGTCACACAAAATGTTTCTGATCATCAAACACATTTAACCATTAGTCAAATATAACACAAGTAAACACAAAATGCAGTTTTTAAATGATGTTTTTTATTATTTAGGGAGAAAAAAAAATCCAAACCTACATGGCCCTGTGTGAAAAAGTAATTGCCCCCTGAACCTAATAATTGGTTGGGCCACCCTTAGCAGCAATAACTGCAATCAAGCGTTTGCGATAACTTGCAATGAGTCTTTTACAGCGCTCTGGAGGAATTTTGGCCCACTCATCTTTGCAGAATTGTTGTAATTCAGCTTTATTTGAGGGTTTTCTAGCATGAACCGCCTTTTTAAGGTCATGCCATAGCATCTCAATTGGATTCAGGTCAGGACTTTGACTAGGCCACTCCAAAGTCTTCATTTTGTTTTTCTTCAGCCATTCAGAGGTGGATTTGCTGGTGTGTTTTGGGTCATTGTCCTGTTGCAGCACCCAAGATCGCTTCAGCTTGAGTTGACGAACAGATGGCCGGACATTCTCCTGCAGGATTTTTTGGTAGACAGTAGAATTCATGGTTTTGTCTATCACAGCAAGCCTTCCAGGTCCTGAAGCAGCAAAACAACCCCAGACCATCACACTACCACCACCATATTTTACTGTTGGTATGATGTTCTTTTTCTGAAATGCTGTGTTCCTTTTACGCCAGATGTAACGGGACATTTGCCTTCCAAAAAGTTCAACTTTTGTCTCATCAGTCCACAAGGTATTTTCCCAAAAGTCTTGGCAATCATTGAGATGTTTCTTAGCAAAATTGAGACGAGCCCTAATGTTCTTTTTGCTTAACAGTGGTTTGCGTCTTGGAAATCTGCCATGCAGGCCGTTTTTGCCCAGTCTCTTTCTTATGGTGGAGTCGTGAACACTGATCTTAATTGAGGCAAGTGAGGCCTGCAGTTCTTTAGACGTTGTCCTGGGGTCTTTTGTGACCTCTCGGATGAGTCGTCTCTGCGCTTTTGGGGTAATTTTGGTCGGTCGGCCGGCCACTCCTGGGAAGGTTCACCACTGTTCCATGTTTTTGCCATTTGTGGATAATGGCTCTCACTGTGGTTCGCTGGAGTCCCAAAGCTTTAGAAACGGCTTTATAACCTTTACCAGACTGATAGATCTCAATTACTTCTGTTCTCATTTGTTCCTGAATTTCTTTGGATCTTGGCATGATGTCTAGCTTTTGAGGTGCTTTTGGTCTACTTCTCTGTGTCAGGCAGCTCCTATTTAAGTGATTTCTTGATTGAAACAGGTGTGGCAGTAATCCGGCCTAGGGGTGGCTATGGAAATTGAACTCAGGTGTGATAGACCACAATTAGGTTATTTTTTAACAAGGGGGCAATTACTTTTTCACACAGGACCATGTAGGTTTGGATTTTTTTTCTCCCTAAATAATAAAAACCATCATTTAAAAACTGCATTTTGTGTTTACTTGTGTTATATTTGACTAATGGTTACATGTGTTTGATGATCAGAAACATTTTGTGTGACAAACATGCAAAAGAATAAGAAATCAGGAAGGGGGCAAATAGTTTTTCACACCACTGTACTTCTTGAAAGATGCAGTTGTGAATAGGTGTTTTACTGGAGACGACAGATAATGAGTCGAAAGATCTAATCTCGGAAAGAGCTTGAATTTCAGCTTCACCACCATAAACTCCAGATGTTGCCATATATTGATAATACTCTTGACTTCTTGTGATAACTCGACTTGTGTTGGAAAGAACAACAGGAAGAACGTCTCCAAATCTATCCCAATGTGATGCAACGAAATCTACTCCCCTATGTCGTAGTGAGAGTGCATTGCCTTTGTCAATCGTGTGTGTCAAGAAATAACTCACTGATAGGAACAGGCAGTTGCCGGATCCCGGAATACAGATGACATTGTACAGTAATCCCTCCTCGATCATGGGGGTTGCATTCCAGAAACCCCCGCGAAAGGTGAAAATCCACAAAGTAAAAACCATATGTTCATATGGATATTTTTATATATTTTAAGCCCTTATAAACTCTCCCACACTATTATAAACATTTCCCGCACAGTTATACAGCATAAACCTTTTCTATTCACTTAGATATTAGGTAAGATTCGTTGAAATTATGTATGTAAACACACTGTTTATACACAGTAAAACCTAAATATTATTTTAAAGATATCGAGTGTCTCCGATATCACATATGTTACAGCCATTACGACAGACAGGCCACCAGCAATAAATATGTACAATGCAAGAAAAATTGTATACAGTAAAATGTGTGTACAGTGACACTAAACGTATGTACATGTAATAAGTACTGTACGTAGAAGATTAATTATGGTTACTCAGCAACAGTGACACGATGACTTGTCCGATAAAGATGAGTTTAATTTTACTGCACAACAAAGGAGAGCGCTACAGCTCTTCTAAAGGAGCCTCTTCAGGTGTTGTGTAGCACCGCCATTGTTTTTCTTCCGGCAGCCTTCAATCCAAATCCCTAAAGCAGATTCCATCCGGACTACCACTTTATTACATCCACTTACAACTCGTTTTGTGCCCTGGTTAAAGGACACTGCAGCCGTAGATCTTATATTCTTTTCCTCCTTTTTAAATAAAAATAATCGTGGACTCATTGATGCCATAATGGCATCCTGCAGCGGTGTAGCTGTTCCCTTCCTTCAACATATCCAAAACTTTTACCTTTTCGGCAATCGTTAGCATCTTCCGTTGGCGCTTGGGCACGGCCCCTGAAGCAGTAGCAGGAGCAGATCGTTTTGGAGCCATAATGAAGGGCTTAACTATTTCCAAAGATAAACCCAAAAGAGCACAAAAGTTAACTCTTTACACAGCGAAAGATGTAGATGCTGAATGAGCGAGACGAGACTTCCTGGTTAACGCAGCGGAATCGAATTCGGCGCTCCTCTGAGCTTAACTGCGTGCTCTGATTGGGTAGCTTCTCAGCCATCCTTCAATAGTGTCCCTTGTATGAAATCAACTGGGCAAGCCAACTGAGGAAGCATGTACCAGAAGTAAAAAGACCCATTGTTCACACAAACCTGTGAAGCGGCGAATAATCTGCATTATATATTTAGATATGCTTGCATATAAAATCTGCGATAGAGTGAAGCCGCGGAAGTCGAAGCGCAATATAGCGAGGGATTAATGTACAAAAACCCATTGATGGAGATGATACTGTCTTTCGTTTTATAACAAAGACTTAGGAAACAACCGTCACAGTATAACAAAAATAACAAGGAGCAAAACCAATAGCAAGGAGTGAAACCAATGCCAATGGTCTAGAGAATACCTTTCTGTAGCAGGCTACGGAAAAGACTCCCGGGCGCAGACATGGCCGAAGTGAAAGGTCTTGCGGTCAGGCTAGATATCGGGCAGTGACGTGACACCAATGGGGTCATGAGAGAGGAGCGGGGAACTCGGTAATCTGAAGGAGGAATAGGACTCGAGAAAAGCGGGGTGTGGGTATATGGGAGGCCGCAGGCAGCATTGGGAAGGGTTTTGAAGAGGACGAATAGGAATCGAGAAATGCTGTGTGGGCTGCATGTGGGCGGGACCGGGTTTGAAGAGGAAGCAGGACGAACCAGAAGAGAAAAATGTGTGTGTGTATCTATAATAATAAAAGGCAAAGCCCTCACTCACTCACTGACTGACTGACTGACTGACTGACTGACTCATCACTAATTCTCCAACTTCCCATGTAGGTAGAAAGCTGAAATTTGGCAGGCTCATTCCTTACAGCTTACTTACAAAAGTTAAGCAGGTTTCATTTCGAAATTCTACACGTAACGGTCGATAACGGTCGACAACGTCCGCCATGTTGAACTTTCTTATTTATGGCCCCATCTTCACGAAATTTGGTAGGCGGCTTCCCTGCGCTAACTGAAACCGATGTATGTACTTATTTCGATGGTATGACGCCACTGTCGGCCGCCATATTGAACTTTCCAACGTCACCAATTTTCCAACTTCCCGTGTAGGTAGAAGGCTGACCCCATCTTCACGAAATTTGGTAGGTGACTTCCTTGCGCTAACCGAAACCAATGTACGTACTTATTTCGATGGTATGATGCCACTGTCAGCCGCCATATTGAACTTTCCAACGTCACTAATTCTCAAACTTCCCGTGTAGGTAGAAGGCTGAAATTTGGCAGGCCCATTCCTTACAGCTTACTTACAAAAGTTAAGCAGGTTTCATTTCGAAATTCTACGCATAACGGTCAACAACGTCCGCCATGTTGAACTTTCTTATTTATGGCCTCATCTTCTCGAAATTTGGTAGGCGGCTTCCCTGCACTAACCGAAACCAATGTAGGTACTTATTTCGGTGGTATGATGCCACTGTCGGCCACCATATTGAACTTTTCAACAGTCTTTGTTACTTATGGGCCCATCTTCAAGAAATTTGGTACACGGGTTCCCAACGCTAACTGAATCCTATTTACGTACATATATACGTCCATAGCCTGCAGCTTGGTCACCATGTGAGGCGGCGTTGGGTCTCCCATCCCAACGCCTCCCACGTTGTTGGCTGCCTGCCTATATAAGGCCGTCCGTCGCTCCAGTCTCTACATTCCCTTCCTTGCTTCGCCACGGGATTCACGTCTCCCTGCTGATAACTACAGCCTTTTTGTTTAATCCACGGCTTCTCCGCTGTTTTATTGTTTGTTTATTACGATTATAGTTATTGTATAGGTATTTTACACTTACTTTACATTACTCAGGTACCCATTTCCTTCATCATTCCAACCCCCATTACCATGTCTATCGAGGTAATCACCATCGACCTAAGAACTGTCACTTACCGAGTGGTTTCCATGCCCGGAGATGGCACCTACCTTTTCCATTCTCTGTGTTACATATTGCACGGCCATATCAGGCTCACTCTTGATATCCGGAAGAACATTGTGTCTTATGTATTGAATGACTGGGACAGGTTCAAGGTGTGGACTGATGACGGTACAGGAGATAATTATACTACACAGGAGCACTAGAAGAGTGAAATGCTTAAGCCCTTCACCTATGGTTCTGCATGTGAGTTGATGGCTGCCGCTGAATTGTTCGGTTGGAGCTTTCAAGTGTACCGAAATGGCCAAATATTTTACACCTTTCGACAACCGCCAATGCCTCTTAAACATCTTACATTCACAGGTGACGATTTCAGTAGTGGACACTTTGATGTTTATGAATGTTTAAACTCTCAAAAGCTGGATGTGAAGTTATCGATGAAACCGGTTGTAAGCTTACAACGCTTGACAGATGCCGAATGTCACTTCAACACCAGTCCTGCAAATACTGTCGTAATTGAAACAAACCATGAAACTGAAATCGATTATGACAGCAGCAATCCATGCTGTGAGATTTGAAACAAGATTACTGTTCACATGGCCAACTGTAAGTTGCATGCTCAAGAGTAAGCTCAGCGCACAGCTTGGTCATGTTACAACCGGAGGGCCAAACTGACAACGTGGTATACAAAGAGATCCTTAACAAATAATTATTGCCATATTTTCCCTCACTTTAAAAAGGTTAAATTTTCTTCTTAATAAAAATTTTAATGCAGTACTTCGCCGCTGCGAAGCGCGGGTATTTTGCTAGTATATATAAATATATATATATATATATATATATATGCCAGCAACACTCATGACAATGACAAAACAATTATATTGTCAATCATGTTACGTTATTATTAAAATGTTTCCTTTTCTTTTTAGTTCTCTGCTGCCAAACGCGGGTATTTTGCTATGTGTATATAGCCCTGTAGGGACCCGTGGCGCCCCGGTGCCTGAATATCCCTGGAGCCCAGCACTTCCGCCACACCAGGAAGTGCTGGGGGGAAGACGACAGGGGACACCCGGACGACTTCCGGGTGCGCAGCCGGCACTTCCGCCACACTGGGGCGTGTCTGTGGAGGAGTGCCAGGAAGCAGCTGGAGCCCATCCGGGTTCCTATTTAAGGGGCCGCCTCCCTTCGGTCAATGGTGGATGTCGGGTGGAAGTGGACAGAGCTGGAGAGAGGACTGGAGACGGCCAAGAGAAAGGCATTGGAACTGTGAGGCCTGGACTTTGGGGAATCGGTGCAAGAGGCACTGGGGTTTGTGTGCACTGTATATAACTGTAAATAAATGTGTGTTGGGTGAAATACGATGTCCGCCTGTCTGTGTCTGGGTTCAAGTTCACTATATATATATATAAGAGATATTGCTTTTCGAATATACAGGTAAAATTCCGTTACAACAAACTCCCAGGGACCTAAAAAATATTTCGTTGTAACAAAAATTTAGTTGTAATGAGATTTTGTATTTGTTACTATAGTGCTTTCTTTGACTTGTGCCCAGGCGTTTGCAATCATTTCAATAGCTTCTTTCACGTTAATTTTAATCTACTCCTGCCTACAATTTATGCTGACAAGAATTTTTCTCAGCATTACCTTGCAATAATACAATTTCAGCGTGTGAGTGATGCCCAAATCTAATGGCTGAAGCACTACTGTGCAACTGGGTGGGTAGAAGGAATTCAACGCGAACATTATCTAAATGTGGAAGCATGTTGTGGGCAGCACAGTTAACAATCAGGAGCTGAATCTTTTTCATATTTTGAGGTTTCTGAACTCTGAGACCAAGCCACTCCCACCCCCCACTCCTCACCCAACGGGAACGACATGATGAAGTGCGTCCTGAAGTGTGATTGCAGCATCTGTGGAAGATTGTTTGTCCGTTGCCGGGGCAGGGCAACAACAGGCTCATAGCACTGCAGTGAAGCGACACAGAAGCAACTCATAAAAGATCGGGGTCACGCTATAAGTCCCTGTCTTGCACCCCAAAATGAGGCTTGGTCTCAGTACTTTAGCAAAACCAGCTTTATTTAGCTTGAAACAGGAACAGCATGCTTATTTATTGTAGCGTGATCTGCCACTCTGCAATACACACATGGCAGTCAGGCAGGGTTGTGGCCAGATCAGCGATCAATTAATCCTGTTACCTGCATCACCCATTGATATCTTTTCTGTTTGCTTTGGCGGAGAGACGCAGCGTAGCTTTGTACCTGCTGTTGCCCCGGTAACAGATAAACAGTCTCCCATAGACGCAAAGATTGTACTTCAGGACGCTCTTCGGTGTGCTGTCTAGTTGGGGGAGGTCCCAAGAGTTTACAAATCTCACATTTTCTTGAATGAGTGCCAAATTAATAGGAATGTTTCTTGAACGAGCATCCCTGAACCACATAAAAACTGCTTTTTCGACATCTTCAAATGCAGCAGTTCGTATACGTTTGCAACCTGAGATTTTTCTTCTTTTTTTGCTCGGTCTTTCAAGAAAGTTGACAGCGTCAATGGCGAAATTCCTAATTCACTGGCAATGTCTTTTTTTCTTTTTGCCGCAATCGAGAGCTGCAAAAATGTAAAAGTTTTTTTTTTTCTTCTTCTAATATGAACTGTGAACTGTTATCGTTTTTTTGTGTCTGCTGTTTCTATAGGAGGGTGACAATGAGTTTAATTCCAATGGATGTTTTTCAAATGTTGACAAGCAATAAGCAAAAGGTATCGCTGAAAACCGCAGGGAAAAAAGGCAAAAAAAAAAAAAGAAAAACAGTACGAGGAAAGTTCGAAGAAAGAAAAAAGAATGACTATTTCTGTTTGGGGGATCGTTGTGCACAACTGAGCTGCAGCCACAGAACTATCATTCAGGCATTTCAAGGTCTTTTGGGCACTTTGTTGTAATTAAAGTGCTGAATATACTTCGTAGTAACGAGATTTCTATAGACTCGCGTCATATAGGGAAACTGTCGGGACCATAAAAATACTTTGTTGTAATGAAAATTTTGTAACAGAATTTTACCTGTAATTTAAATCTGTATGAAAAAATTCTTATTCAAAGGCAAGCACTGAAATTCACTTGTCAAAGAAAGGTCCTTTATTTTACCTCCAGTAGTGATGCTCTGATTGATTGCCTGCCAGTCTAAATTGGCCAGTATTCACTACAAGACTAAATTGGTGGTTGGTATATTGGCTGATCACAAAAAATGATTTTTTTTTTTCACCGTCTGCTTTTCTAAGCTTCATGGTAATTTAGTTGTAATGTTCCTTTATGCAAGATACAGTATTACAGTAGATGAGCTAGCACGTCTTTTTTTTTTTTTTTTTTTTTTTTGCTGTGAACCTCCTGTAAATAGAGAGCAGTAAAGCAGGGATTACCAGAGAAAGAGAACATTGGAATATTAGGCTTTAAATAAAAGAAAGTGGAGAAACAAACTGAGAAAAATAAATGAAAGGAGTCGTCCTGTGCAATTAGACAAACAACAAGAAAAGCTATGATTTTGGACCTTTTTATGTTGTTCTTTAATTAAATCAAGCACTGCTTTTCTGACTTTAGATGGTGAGAAATCTTGTGTTAAATACAACATCTCCCATTTTTAATTAACAAGACAAGAGATGCAAAAGAATTTGAAAATTCTGCTTAGTAAACAAAAGGCCCGTTAGCTTAAAAGCAAAGTTTGTTGATTTTACTTGTAAGCTTATTAAGCATGTTAGCTTTGTATCTTCTTGATAAAATTAACATCTTTTTAAATTTTATTTACATTTTTAAGGATTTACATTGTGTTTATTTTTTCGTGTGTGTCATTCAGTATATGTTTTTGGAATAAAAAACAAGTAATGCTTAATTAAAATGGTAATCCGTATTTATATTTACACCTCTGACATATTTAACACAATCATAGTCACAGTGTTCATGCTTTTTAAAATGATGAAGTAGGTTGAGCTGTTGGTGGCTTTTATATAACTTTTCTGATGTATAAATGTTTTATTTAAAATATAAAATTCAGTTTTCTTATGGAAGCACCAGTCTTGCTTATGCAACAGCTTTTGCACTTATTTTTCTTTTTTGAAGTACTTTTTGCAGTTCTTTAATAATCAAGGTGGTTGACTGCAGAATTACTTAAGTAGGTTTTTTTAAAGCTCATTTCAGAGTAAGCCAGCATTGATCTTATGTTTAGGCAAAGATTTGAATTAATTTGAAATGCTTAAATTGATATTCTTGTTAGTTTAAGTCAATGTGCATCTTCTAGCTCTGCATGCTTGTTAAGTTAGGAGAGAGCAGAAATTCTGTGCCCTTTAGTGTTTTTATTTCAATAACGGTACATTTTAATTGGAACACTGAGTTCATCATACTGTTGCATGGAACATTTCATGTGTTAATGATTAGTTCTAAAGAATAAAGCACAATGATACATATGGCAGAGCTACTATAAGTTTGACCTTTTTTTTTATAATTTTTGTGTTGTATCTGAATCTGCTAAGTGAGATTATAATGATGAACAGTCAGATTCTCTTCAACTGTTTGGGGCCTACTTATAGCTGCTTGCACATTTTTTTGTCTTGTTATTTTAAATCTTGGTAGGTTTTGTTTTGTTTTCTTTAACTTTGACACATAATGGTAAATGGTTTACTGTGGCGTACCAGTCTTTTAAATCATAGTGCAGTCTTCTGTTTAGTTCTATGATCAATTTTCCCTATTTTAAATGTCATACAGGTAAATTACCACATTTGTAAGAGGGGACCTTCAGATCTTGGCTGTGTTTTAGAGAATCTAGATGAATTAGATTTGCAGTCTTGTTGGGTTAAATGGCGTGCTTTTGTCAAAATTGCTCTAAGTGTCGTAAGTTGTCTCATGATTCAAATTACATAACAACCATTTTCACATGCTGAAACACTGCTAATTTTTAAGAATTAAAATTTCATATTTCTTTTTTTTCTAATACCCAATAAGTACATATTAACTAATGTAATACTGTCTTAAAAGAGTTTTAATTTGTAAGCATCTGTTTCATATCTTTGTAAAAATAATCATGATTTCTCTTTCATGGCGCCAGAGAATGGTAACATGTTTCTTGTAAATGTGGCTAAATGTGGAGACACCATTCGCTGTAATACATCTAAATGGCTTTATTGTCTTTCACATAGATAGGACTGAACTGTAAGTAGAAGCAAAGGAGTAATTGTGCATTTTATGGTGAACAACAACACAATGCTAAAATGTTAAAATTGTCTCTAAAAGAGTTTAGCTGATCTCTTTATTGATGAAGTGTCTGTTTTATCTGCTGAGGGAGTTCTCAGGGGTTTTTCAGATTGCTGTTTATGATTAATGTGCCAAATGATATGTGCCCAATTTATGCGTTCATCCTGAAGCACATTTTAAGGAATGTTTACTTGGATTATGATCAGGATGTTCTCTCTTCCATGAGGGATGCTAATACTTTGAATCTCTGCTAAACTCACTGAAAGAGTCTTACTTCCCATTACACTACCCCACCATGGACGATCTGATCATATGTCAGTACTCCTTATGTGAGTTCAAGTAGAGACTAGAACAGGGGTGCATCGATCGCGATCGACTGGTAGATCGTAAAGTTAGTGCAGGTAGATCGCGTTGCACTCAAAAAAAAAAAAGTTTTTTTTATACGTTAGTCCATCATATATCCTCCCTATGGCATTTGCCACTTGATTGACATACAGGGCGGCCAGTCTGAGATCTCCTTTCTTCTAACACGCTGATCATCCCACACGGACGATCAAACGCGCAAGCTACTGTAAAACTCTGGCTGTGATCTAGTTAGCCTTCCAATTTATATCGACTAAAGAAAGGATTTAAAAAAAAAAAAAGTTGTTTGGGGAGGGTATGGGCTTTATGTGGAATTAGAAGAGGATTTTTTTCTCTCGCAATGTCACAATCGAAGTGTGTTTGTCTGATCTGTCAATCTATCATTGCTATTCCAAAGAAGGAAAATGTGGAAAGGCACTTTCGAACTGTTCTTAAAAACTACGAAACTGACTTCCTTCCGAAAAGCGATCTGAGAAAGAGAAAAGAGAGGGAACTAAAATCGCAGTTAATCGGACAGCCATCATTTTTCACTCGGCTGAATTCAAAAGCTCCTTGAATGCATTATTCGGCTCTACTTATTTATGCGAGTCAGCCTTTTCTCACGTGAAGATTATTAAATCCAAATGCTGTAGTGTCCATAAATGTATGGAATTGTTATGCAAGGTACAACAACATATATTTTATGTATAAAGTATACTCTCTCTCTATATATATATATATATATATATATATATATAGAGATAGAGATACATATATAGATAGATAGAGATACATATATAGATAGATAGATACTAGCAGAATACCCACGCTTGGCAAGTAAAAAGAAGTAAAAAGAAAAGGAAACATTTTAATAATAACGTAACATGATTGACAATGTAATTGTTTTGTCATTGTCATGAGTGTTGCTGGCGCATATATATAATATATATATACACACACACACACATATACATATCTACATATATACTGTATACACATATATATGTAGATTTTTATATATATATATATATTAGGGGTGGGACTTGATTAAAAAAATTAATCCAATTAATTAGAGGCTGTGTAATAATTAATCTTGATTAATCGTATGTAATCGTACACGTAAATTTGCCCCAAATCGCAAATGTGTTTTTTTAATTTTAAAGGGTTTTAGTGGGCGACAGAATCAAATAATAGACATGGACATGAATATTGTAAACTCAAGCTCTAATTTCTGAAAATAAAAATGCTTTTAAACTGCATTTGAATTCAAAACAGAAACAAAAATATCATCCCTGGTTAAAATTGGGCAGACTTAAAAATAAAGTGGTAGTGTAAGTACTTTTAAGTACATTTTCAGAATGGTATTGTCTTTAAATAATAATAACCAACATTTCAACATAAAGTGCAGTTTTTCTTCTTAAAAAAATAAGTCAGAAACATAAAAGGTAATTTGACAAACTTAAACTCTGAGTAACCTTAGCCAAAATTATTTTGTACTTTAGGCTAAAACAGTGTGATCATTGAACATTTTGTAATTAGATGTAATTAGAATTACTAACGGTCACGGAAGTCCAATGATCCCCAGTAAGAGCCACAAAGTCCGCTTTCTGTAATGCATCTAATTTTGCTTGCTTTTCAGTGTGCACAAAACCATGCCTTTATCAAGGCTTCGCTCGG
>JANRMT010062835.1:57427311-57462557 GCA_026402145.1 Polypterus bichir lapradei | reverse complement strand
TTGAGTGTTGCTGTCATCAAGGATTCGATTATCATTATTTGTTTCAATCAGGGTCGTATTTGTACGATGTGTTGTGTTCAAGTTACATTCGGTGTTTGTCAATCGTTGTAAAGATAAGAGGTTTCATTTATCGATTCGTTTCTTACTGCATCAATAAACAGCTCGTCTTCCTCTTTATCTGAGATGTGACACACTGCATGCACGGGTTTTTTTTTACACTGTCTTCCTTTAGCGGGACATTCACTTTTTGCACCGTGTGCTTTGTTTCTGCAGTAGCTGCACTTATGAATATGCTTGTATGTATCAGACACTTATTTTTTTGCTGCCTTCTCAATTGTGTAATTCGGTTTTTGTTCAGCGCTCCTTGGAACTGTTGCTTTTTGTCTGTGCACTGCATCAGTTCACGTGAGCAGCTTGGTGTTCTTGCATCGAAGGTTCCCAGCTGTGCTGGTGCCATCTCGTGTTATGTCCATGGCTGTATGTAATGTCAGCTAAGACCCGGCACTTAAAAGTTTCTCTCGCAGTTTCGCTGAGTTTGTGCCAAACACCACCCTGACCATCTCATCTTCCTCTGCATAAGCACAGTCCTTCACCCTTGAATATTTAGTGGCAGTGTTTCTGTTGGATTGCCGCTGATGGACGGCCTTATATGGGCAGGCACTAAATTACAAACGCCAGCGGCAGCCTTTCTATGAACTTAATTTAAAGTTTAGGTTTACACCGTGCTTTGTTTCTGTAGTAGCAGCACTCATGAATGTGGTTGTATATTCTTATTGTTTTGCTGCCTTCTCAATTATATAATGCATGTTTTCTTCAGCGCTTTTGGGAGCGCTTCCTGGTTTTCTACATACTGCGTGATTACGTGGGAGGCATGAAGATGTCACACAAATCTCCGCCCCCACGGCTTTCGAGCTCAGCTCCATTACAGTAAATGGAGAAAAACAGCTTCCAGTTATGACCATTACGTGTAGAATTTCAAAATGAAACCTGCCCAACTTTTGTAAGGAAGCTGTAAGGAATGAGCCTGCCAAATTTCAGCCTTCTACCAATACGGGAAGTTGGAGAATTAGTGATGAGTCAGTCAGTCAGTCAGTCAGTGAGGGCTTTGCCTTTTATTAGTATAGATATAGATAGATATATATATAGAGAGAGATATCTATCTATTTATCTATCTATTAATTTTTAATGTAGGTAGATCATTTCGACCTGGTCATTTTAATAGTAGCTCGCAAGCTGAAAAAGTGTGGGCACCCCTGGACTAGAACAAGAGGAGCCGGCAGTAAAAGAGGTACTGGACAAACAGTATCTAGAAGGAGTATGCAGACATTTTAATGGGAATCAAATCAAAAAACAAATTCAAGTTTATCTTGTCACGTACAAATTATATATACAGTACAATATGTAGGGATATGCTTAGTTACTCCATGTCTGTGCATTTAAGAAGAATATAAATGGACAAATAAATGGACAAAATTATAAAATCATTTATCATGTTCCTGTGAAAACACTCTGCGTATTTCATAATCCGAAACCGTGGATTAGTGCTGACATCAGGAATACACTGAAAGCATGCAACAATTTATTTTGAAATGCAGATACTACTTCGGCAGGAAGTCAAACTGGCTAACCTTCAGTAAGATAGTCCAAGAGAGGTAGAATTTAGCAGATGTAAATATTTGTATAAACATTGACAGGAGTGAGGCATGCTTATAGATTACAAAGTAAAACATAATCCAGTATTTCTTCTTTTTCCCTTCTAGACCAACTTGATGTATTCTATACCTATTTTGATTACAACAATACACATCCCTTCATTTGATTACCTTCAGTACCACATGATTTGTCCTTTTTCATTCTGCACATGACCTAAGGAGGACTTTTAAATGAGTTAACGTCCACAAGGCATTCAATATGGATGGAATTTCAGAACTTGCCAAATGGCACAAGAGACTCGACTCCTTTGGGCCCTTGAGCAAAGCCCTTAACCTACACTTACTTAGTCCTGGGTGTGATCCTGGATTTTGTGAATTTCCCCTTGGGATAAATAAAGTATCTATCTCTCAATCTCTCTATCTCTCTCTCTCTACACCCCTGCAAGCAAGTCCTCCAGCTTACAGGGAAAAGTTTGGGGTTGGGGGCAGTATTGGCACTCCAGCCACCGTAAAAGATTAAAAAAAGAAAAAAAACCTTGCTGTGTGGTGCTGAGGTGTCACCTGCTGCACTTGGGTCCCAATCTGGGTGGTTTGTCATGTGGTGGGTGTGGCAACTCGATATCAGTACATGCTCTCAACCTCCTTTAAAAACCTGTAGCAACCAATTAGCTGACTTTTCTAGCAATGCTTAATGTTTGGCTGACAGAATTTGTTGTCCTCCTCTGCTTCAAAATGAATAGTAAAGTGGTCTGAATGACTACAGACTGCAATCATGAAGATGTTCTTTAAAAGACTGCTTCTGGGTCACATTAAAGATAATATTAAACATATAGCCATATCCTTTACACTTTATATTGTGCCAACACATCTGATTAAACCAAACTACTATGTCAGAGTCCTATGTTAAGATTGCAGCTCAGCATATAATATTGTTGTTCCATAAAAACTTACCATCAAACTCCTCAGTTTAAGACTTGGTACCACCCTTTTGACTTTATAACCAAAATACCTCAGCTTATGCAGACTGGCAACATCACATTCTCTGTGTTGACCCTCATCACATGTGCTCTACAGGTTAAAATGCTGACCCCCCTTCTCTGCTTGTTGTTCAGCTCTTGACTTGTAGCCAGACACAGCTCCAACTTTGTTAATATTTTGATGGCACTGACATTATGGACCTTTTACCCAACATTGATAATATAACTTACAAAGAAAAGTTTGCCTCCTAATTCAGTGGAGCCCAGGACAATAATTTCGCCCTTAATGTCAGCATAACAATTTTTTTTGTAAAGTGATCTTGAGTTTGATCTAAGGCTTATTTAACTTATTATTATACACTGGTTGGCTTAGCTTATTTGTGAATCAGCCATTAGGTACTGTTTTATGTTGAACCTGTGGGCTACATAAAAGTAATTAAATGCCCAAGTTTTAAAGTTGCGATCTAGCATAGAAAGACATGAAACACATTTTTTCTATTTTTTGTTTCGTCATCTTTTTGCAAACCTTCTCTGCTCTGAACACATTAGACAACACTTTATGGTATATCCAATGTTATCTACACAATTGTTTCAGTTTAACCAGTGCAAATCCTTCTGTGACTTTGTCAGATTTCAGATTTGGCCTGGTGGCATGAAGGATAAGCAAGTGTCAATCTACTTTGCCGCTTACAATCCCACAGCTGTTCCTCAAAGCACATTAAATGGATTTTCAGAGTGTTAAATCGGCTGAACTGTTAAGAAATACTAAATAGAATTTGGTATAATGAGATTCAGTGAGATGAATATCGGTAGTGCCTAGATTATCGTTTTAACTACATATTTAAAAGAAGCTGTATTACAGTGCAAGTTCATAATGTGTTACACTGCAAAAAATTCTAATACACCATGCATAGTTATAGTATGAAGACCAATACATTTTTTTCTGACTTTAGGTTAAAGAATATTGTATTGATTTACAAATATTGTAATTTTTGATTCTTTTTTCTTTTTAAGTCTATATTTAACCTTTACTACTTTTATTTTTACCTATGGTGTTATTGTTTACAAGTTTTAAAAATGTAGTTGACTGACCCTGGGTTTTTAGTATCAAAATATGTATTGCATTGTTTTTTGCATTTTTTTTAAATATATAAATATAATTAAAGTAATACATTTTAATTTCTTACCTATTTGTAAATATGTACAGAACTCTGGGCTTCTAAATGAAGGTGTATTAAATAAAAATGAATTGAAATAATCATGAGCAGCAGCCTCAGCATTTAGGCTTCATTACATCCCTTTAGCCTTTTAAAAAGTTTTGGATGAAGTGATGCTTTTGACCTGTTCCTAACTTTTTACTCCTTTTATGTTCCAAAATGTCTGGGTTTCCAAATTTTTATGACTGCAGAAACAGGATGCCAGTTTTTTTATCCTTTTAAACATAGTGAGTGACATAATTCATAATTCTAGTCACAATTCTGTATCTGTAAGTGGCAAAAAAAGAATGCCAAACCTCAATAACGGTATTAATTACTTGTGAGGTCTTCCATCTTGAAGCAAGGAGAAGCTTAGCAGCTACTATGCTAAACATAAGAATTTACGCTAGTTCTAAGAAAGAGCGAGGCCTGAAATTCTACAGGTTTAAGAATATGTTGCAAGGAGGAATAGGAACTAATAGCATTGAAGAAAGTGAACATAGGATTAGAAGCTAGAAAGCCAGAACAAGGTTATTATGGTTAAGAAATAACTAAGTAAATTTGATGGTTGGGGTTTTTTTTTGAAAAGAAAATGTGACATTTTTGAAAATGGTGTCCAAGCTTAAGGAGAGATTATGTGCGATCCTGAGCCCAGTGAGAAGAGGATAATAGGTTTAAAGAGATGTATGCATGGCTCAATAGGCCCTTAGTGCTGAACAAAGCTGCAATTAAAGGGAAATGACGGAGAAAAGAATGCCAAAGTTGGACTGAAGGTTTTGGAATAATTCAAGTCCAGAATCCCCAAACAGATCATCTAGCACTAGATCCACTGTAGTGAGGCATACCAGCAGACAAAAAACTTGGGCATCCGCCTGCTAGCAATGCACGATTATTTAAAAATTGGTGAGATTACATGCCATTATTGTATGTTGCCTACATTCCTGTTTGTCTTAACAGACCCCAGATGTTTGTCAAGCCTAATCTTGTAAAGCATTTTGAGATACATTATTTGTATGAAAACGTGCTATATAAATAAATGTTGAATTAAATCTCCCAAATTTCACTCAAAAGACTCAATCGCTACATTGGCTGAATTTTTTTTACAGCAAACTAATTATAAAAAAGATTTTATTTTATGCCATATGTATTATGGATATTTTTGTACATATTTTATTAAAATACATATTTTAAGGAAATTTTATTTATTTTAGTATTTTTATGGTCACTGAAGAATAAGCCTACAGCATTTCATATAGTTAACACTAGAATCCCTGAAGCCTACGAAAAAACTTGTAATCCCAGGCCACCATAAATTTCTTCGCACCTCTCCATTAGTAGCATTTGTTTTGCAAATGTGTCGATCAGCGCAAGCAGCCTGCTATCCCATTCCCCCACCGCTGGAGATGTGTAAATTGTGGCATGAGCTTCCTCGTGCAGCTATAGTCACTCGCATACTGAAGTAACATTACACATGTACTTTGCAGCATGCCTGTGTCAGTCAAACACAGGAAGCTCTGAAGTCTTCTTGTGACTTTATGCTGTAGGAAGATAAGTAATTAAATATAGGTAAACAACATTTGATGTGGCTTTTATATAAGTAACATGTTTTTTAATATAAAGACCATCACAAAACATAATCGCAAACGGAACTTTGCACGATACCTAGGAGAGCTCTCTAAGCCCTGTTGTTTCATTGAAGGATATGCATGTGGCAGATTGACTGGCACGATGATGCCCAATCTGTTGCTGCATCCAAGCGGTGCTATCTTTTGCCTTTATGCCTGGAGCAGTCTTATGTGTGACTGGACGTTTCTTGCGAGGAGGGCTTCTGTTCTTTCTCCGATGTGGAACCCTCATCCTTATCTGAGTTCACCTCAGTTATAGCACATCTTTATTTAAAAACAGCAGTGTCAAATCGGGGGAATGTGACTGAGAGAAAAAAAAAAAAAACTGAATTAAAAAAATACCATACATTTTCACCGGCGGTTACAGACTAAAATGAAATGTATGTTTTTCTTCTATAATAGTAATAATAAGAGCTGCTCACTACTCCAAAATGGTAATTCTGGGAAGTGCCCGGAATCGAACTGGCAACCTCTTGATTATGAGTCAGCAGTTCTTGCCGCTGCACCATGCAAGCAGTCATGTTAGCCTTGTACCCTAACCTGATTTTTTTTTTTTTTTTTTTTTTTTTCCCTTCGGTTATACTCTTCAATAAAAGCGCACTTGTTTTGTTATGTGTACCTTTTTGTGAAAGTGTTTATTTGATATTTGGACTTCAGTCTTGACATTTTATACACTTCATGTCAAAATTTTGTCATTAGTATTATAACATGAAAAACGTTTTGTTTTAGCCATGTGTTCAACATTTCTTGCCTCACATTTCTTGTCATCCTACATTTACATAGATTGTTGTAGACATGGAATACATATGAAATGTGTGTGTTCCAGATAACAATGTATTATTTACCCTATACAACTCCAGGCACCTTATACCGAGATAAACAGACCTGAATTGGGAGAACTTTTTGCACAAGGTGAGCTGCAGTGGTAGTGGGGATGGGATAGCAGGCTGCTTGCTGCTTGTGCTGATCGATACATTTGCAAAACAAAGACACAAATGGAGAGGTGCGAAGGAATTTAAGGTGGCCCGGGATAACAAATTTTTTTGTAGGTTTCAGGGATTCTGATGTTAATAAAAAAAAATACAGTTAACACTTGTGGTCTGCAGTTTAATTATAAAAATACCAAAGTAACACTTTAATATAAAACATAAGGCTTCTATGTGTCTGGTTATGCAGGAGCTTAGTGTAAAATGTTTTCTAAAGCGATAAGTAAAAAAAAAATCATTATCTGAATTGGCCAATCAAGTGAAATGAAGTCTGTGATCTGTATTGGCCTTTAAGAAAACCTGATCGGAGCAACCCTTCTGGTAATTGAATTAAATTTTTAGGGGAGTGCAATTAAAAAAAAAAAAAAAATAAAAATGAACTGCTAAGTATGTAGATATAATAAAGTGGCCACTGAGTGTAACTAGTTAAACTAGTGTCAGTTTAATGAGACCTATATTGAGAGTTGTTTGTATGCTTAGTTGCCCACTGTTTGGTGGTCTTTACATTGTGGGAAGGACTTAAATTTCAATTTTGTTTTAACATTTAACTTTAGCAACAACAACAACATTTATTTATATAGCACATTTTCATACAAGCAATGTAGCTCAAAGTGTTTTACATAATGAAGAAAGAGATAAAAGACAAAATAAATAAGAATTTAAATTAGGGGACACTAATTAACATAGAATAAAAGTAAGGTCCATTGGCCAGGGAGGACAGAAAAAACAACAAAAAAAGAAAAAACTCCAGACAGCTGGAGAAAAAAAAAAATCTGCAGGGGTTACAGGCCATGAGACCGCCCAGCCCCCTCTAGGTATTCTACCTAACATAAATGACCTCAGTCAGTCCTCATTGTATTCAGGGTTCTCATGGAAGAATTTGATGATGACGGTCATGTGGACTTCTGGCCTTTAATCCATCAATTTAGGGACATCACGGTGCTTTGATTTAGGTGGTGGTGGTGCAGATCGCCACCACAAAAAACTGGAAAAAGAACAGAAGACAAAGTAGAGGTTAGTATGGATTTTGGAGCCACCATGAATAATAATAATGATAATTAATTGAATATACAGAGCATCAGGATTAAATTAAGATGAAGCTAAGAGAAAGCCATGTTAAAGTAATCTGTTTTCAGCAGTGTTTTAAAGTGCTCCACTGTATTAGCCTGGGGAATTCCTGTTGGCAAACTATTCCAGATTTTAGGTGCATAACAGCAGAAGGCCGCCTCACCACTTTTTAAGTTTAGCTCTTGGAATTCTAAGTAGACACTCATTTGAAGATCTAAGGTTACGATTTGGAGTGTAAGACATTCCGAAATATAACATGGAGCGAGATTATTTAAGGCTTTGTAAATCATAAGCAGTATTTTAAAGTAAATTCTAAATGACACAGGTAACCAGTGTAGTGACATCAAAACTGGGGTGATTTGCTCGGATTTTCTTTTCCTAGTTAAGATTCTAGCAGCTGCATTCTGCAGTAGTTGCAATTGATTGATGTCTTTTTTCGGTAGTCCTGAGAGGAGTGCGTTACAGTAATCTAGCCGACTGAAAACAAAAGCGTGAACTAAGTTTTCAGCATCTTGCAAAGTTATAAGAGATCTAACTTTTGCTATATTTCTTAAGTGAAAAAATGCTGTCCTAGTAATCTAATTAATATGTGATTTAAAATTCAGGTCTGAGTCAGTAGTAAAATTCTTTACCTCTGTCTTGACTTAATCCTAATGCATAAAGTTTTATTTCTAAACTTTTTAAAGCAGCACAGTTTATTACCTTCAAACATGTTTCAACAACTCTAATTTACATGTGTTTGTGTTTTATATTTGAAGCTTCCTTTAACATAGATATGAGTAAAAGCCCTCTGACAGCCAAGCTTTGTCTGTGTATTTTAATAAACAGAGAATTAGTGAAACAGAAAGTTCCATGGGTCTTATTAAATTGTCAAAGTAGTTAAGTGAAGCAGATGGCTCATAGACATCCAAGAGTGTGGTGGGTTTTTTAGTGATATTTAATTTAAACAGTTTTTATTTTATTTGATGATATTGAGTATGTTACTAGAATGTTACATGATGCTGATATTTTCCATGCTGGTTTCTGTTCTTTTGTGATCATGTTTTATCAAAAAAAAAAACAAAATAGTTGACTTTTGCATTCTTTTGGAAAATGAACATCTTTTTATGCATGGAGAAAAAGGTTTGAAGTAATAGTAATGTACTTACTATTTGTAAGGCACTCTGTTTGCCTCCATGATTACTACATCACTCCCAAACCCAATTACTTTACCAGTGAGCATGTTCTTCTTCTGCAAAATTTCCCATACTGCCTGAGCCATATTCTTATTTCTTTGTTTTCCTACGTTACTTCCATGCTATGCAGGAAGATGGTTTTTGCCATTATTGTTGTTATGGAATGACTGTAGAGACACAGCTTTCGATTGACAGATTTTTATGCATTCTCATCACCAAGCACAGATACAGGCATACAGCCCCTCTAGTTGGACTGAATTGTGTCACTCATGCAAGTAATGTAGTAGGCAATATTGCTAATGGCAAGTGTTGAGGTGCTCAATTCTTGGAAATATAAAATACAAAATATTTTTGGACTCTTTCCAAGTCTTTTTAATGAAGGACTCTCTCCCAATCTTTTCAATGCATGTTTCTTTTAGAGAATTTTGGTGATGCTCGCACTGTCATTTGGAGGGTGGTAGTTCTAAAATGACTGCAGCCCTCACTGAATCGATTGGTGTGGTTTTTATTTGGCCAGATTTTTCAGATCATCTTACTTATCCCTAATTTTGTCCAAAGCAACCCAGCTGTTCTTTTTAAGCCATTCCAATTGAAAGTGGTGACTTTCTTTTTTTTTTTTCTCCTTTCCCTCATTTGATGTTATAACACCTGCTTCGCTTCAGTGATATGTGGTATATAGTTTAGATAGATTCTTTGTGTTAAACAAAAATCCAGTATTTTGCTGTATTTTGTTTCATTAATTCATTAATTTTTCTTGTTATAATTCACTAACCAGTATAGTTACTGAAGGAATGTTACTGCACCATGTACCAATGGTCGTGCTGTCCCTATCAAAGTGTCTTGCTTCTCATATCTACCTGCAGATTTCCATCAACTGTCTATTCATAGTATCTTGACAACTTAATAGTTTCAGGCAGAACTTGTCACAAATTAAGTTCTTTAGCCAAGTTCAGGTGCAGTGTAGAAAACTGATCATGTTAAAATCGTTCTCTAATTTGAAATCGCTCTTGAATTTTGAAAACAAATCTGCATTTCTTAGTGTATGAAGCAGTTAGGAAAAAATCTTGGACAACATAACACATTTCATCAGATTATAAAAATAGTGAATTTATTTAATGCTACAGTAAGAAACACTATGCCTGTTGATCTAGGAGCTATGGAATTCCTCCTTTATCATATAAATGCTGTACAAACCCTGCTTCAGCTGAAACAAGCTGTAAGATTAAAGGGGCAAAGCTTAACTACATTGTATGGAATTGAAAAATATAAAAATACTAGCGGAATATGCAGAACTATGGTTGTAAGATGAAATTCTACAAAGGCTAGATATTAACAACAGTAAACTCTCTGCCTGTTTTTTTTTTTTTTTTTTTTTTTTTTTTACAAATTTAGGGCCCTATGGAATCCGTTTTATTTTTTCACAAATTGTTTTATTTTTTTTTATTTTTGTTTTTTCCTGTAAGAAAGTAGTAACAGGTACAACAAAACAAACAATAATGAAATGGCACTTCGCATTCCTTTTAATGAAACACCACACTAGCACAACTGAACCTTATTTTACAATTCCATTCATCAGGTCGGAGCCCAGATCCTCTCTCATGATGTATGCTGAGACTGCAGTAGGACAGCGAGTACCCTCCATAATTGTAAGAGCTGTTACTAGTTTGATATATCCTTTTGAGATGAAGGTTAACTTCACTTTAAAAATAAATAAATAAATATAAAGAGTGACCCCCTTTTAAAGGCTTATTGCATCTGAGTAAAAGCCAGCTCTTCTGCCCAGGTTTGGATTTTTGCCGAGTTTATAACGGAAGAGTCAAATGTGGACCTTGCGTGCCTCGTCACTGCAAGGCAAAACATTTATTAAATCCCAAAACATCATTGTTAATTTTTAGAAGGGAACCTATTAACAACCAGTGCCATTCACTAATAACGTTTTTCTACAGGAAAGAGAGTTAATACCGGTTAAACACCTGTATAATTTAATCAGTTAAATGATTCACAGTAAATAGATCATGTATAATTAGAAGTGCCTACATAAAAGTATTACCGTATAGCCATATGTTTATTCACCTGTCACTATGATGAGAACTATGTGGTCTTGTCTATAAGTGGTTTCATCAACTACAACCTATACAGTATTTATTTTCTTGCCATGAATCTTTTGAAGAATGGCGTCAATAAGTTGTTCAAAGACACGGGGCAAATGAGTTTGACAAAGACTGCTCTAATTTTCTGACAGTGTGCCTCCTTGTTTACAATGCATAATAAAATGTATTATTATTATTAAAGAAAGGACATATCTTTGAGTGGTATGTCTGACTCACATGGACACAAACTGGTATCATGCATCTGACGATTTTGATGTTTTCTCTTTTGTTACCTGAATGGGAACACATTTTGATCTTAATTTCTCCTTGTTTTTGAGATGAGTTTTAGATTTGACGTTATCATTGTAAGTATATTTTCGTGTCCAGTCTATGATATGCTTGCAAAACTTGTAGAAAAGTTGTTCAGATTCATAAAAATTTCCAGGATATTGTTTAAGTGGTGACAGCTGCTCCCCACCTCAAAAAAAGTAAGGGACTACAATGCCATATTCTGTAATGATGCACCAAACTGTAACATGCTCACTGTGCAGGGGTCTCTGATTAAGTTCACGAGGGTTGATTTCAGCCCAGTAGTGAAAATTTTGCTTATTTACGCAACCATTCAAATGGAAATGTGCCACGGTTTGCAGAAGAGTGAGTTCCTGTGCTACCTTCATTTTGCATGGATGGAAATTAAAGTTATCATGCAACATCCTCCTTGAAGATGTATTGGAAATGCCTAAGGCAGAAGCATCTTTGCATGCTGAACGTCTAGAATACTGCAAAATTGATGCCCTTACAGCTTGGTTGTTTTCTGGCATTCGTACAGTCCAAGGAGGCCTGGAGATTTTCTGTTCAATGTTGTTAACTGTCTGTCTAAATTTAGCCACCCACTGAAGAATTGTTTTCTGATTTGGGAAGTCACAGGAAGAATGCTAAAGTTTGTTCGGAAGGCACGTTCCGTAGTAATGATGGATTAGTTGTTTTTGAAGAATGCTTCAAAAGCGAAAGCATGGTGCATGCCAGACCAAGACATGTTGCCGACTGAAAACTACAAGGGATCGCCTATCAAAGGACCCCCATCCCAACCCACTCGGCAGCCTCTACCTTGCACAATGACCTTGAGAAATGTGGTACTTCATTTTGGCTTGTGTGTGTGTATATTCCAGTCCATGTGCCTACCCAGATGGACCGCCTCAAATTGGGACCCAATTGCTGCCATGCAGTGGTTGACGCCTCAGCACCACACCAGTTCTGATCCCCGACAGGCCTGACCCTTTTGTCTCTCAGACAGTTTTGACTCTTCCAGGGATGGGGCTCCCGAGGACTTTCCCACATCCCCTTCATAACGCGAGCAACCTTCCTATGGGTGGGTACAGCAGAGCTACTCCCGTGGAGAGCAGAAAGGAGTCCTGTCTGTTGTCTCAGAGTTGTGTGAAGGTTTTTTTTTATTGTGGCTGGAGCGTCAATCCTGCCACCAACCCTCATGGTTTCCCAGAAAGTTGGAGGACCGCTTGTAGGGCTGGATGCAGTTTAATGTCTTACGCAGGATGTGGAGTCAATGGAGAATTTGATTGGGACTCTCGAGAGACTGAGTGAGGAGTCGGAGTGTCTGGGCTTGCGAGTGTCCTAGATAAAGGCCGGGATCTTGGTTTTTAATGACCTCTTAGGCACAGCCAGCAGTAATGTGTCTGTCTGTGGAGAGAGTGTCGACCTTGTCAAGAGGTTTACTTACCTTGGCAGTGACATTCATGTCTCTGGTGACTCTTCCTATAAAGTCGGTAGATGGATTGGGAGAGCATGGGAGGTTCATGAGGTCGCTGGAAAGGGGTGTGTGGCACTCCCAATATCTATGCAAAAGTGTGTCTGTCTGCAGAGAGAGTGTCGACCATGTGGCACGATTTGTTGAGGACCTGAGTGGCTGGAACAGGCCAAGAGGATGCCCATGTAACACTTGGCTGCGGTAGATAGATGGTCATTTCCTGGAGGGTGGGACTGGACCGCGTGTCTGCATGGGGGATTCCCAACCAGGATCCTGAGCTTTTTTTTTTTTTGTGTGGTGGGTATTTTATGGTCACTGACCAATAAGCCTGCAGAATTTAATTTTGTTAATAAAAAATGAACAGTTAACACCTGTGGTCTATAGTTTCACTATAAAAATACACTTCAGTATGAGACATAAGGCTTCTGTGCATCTGGTTATGCAGGAGCTTAGTGTAAAAGTTTTTTAAAAGGATAAGGGGTGAAACAATTGTGATTGGTTTGCTGATCAAGTAACAAAATCGGTGATTGGTATCGGCCTTAAAAAAAAAACCAAAAAAAAAACCCTTGAGAATCCTTAAAACTTGCACTTGATTCTGAACACATATGAACCATGTTCTGGGGGATCATCTGGGAACTGTTTTTTAATTACAGTAATTTGTTCTGCCCACCAAGTTGCTGCTAACTAAAATTTTTTGGGATTTCCAGAACATATTATAATCTTTTGATTAAGATCAAGATGAAGGTTCAGTATCCATTAGTTCAGTAATCAAATGACAGACATTATCATTTTATATAATAAAGATGTACTGTTGGTTGCACCCTAAATAGTAGTTTTACATATGGTCCTTGAGTTTTTATCAGGTAATGTAGATTTTGGCTTTATGTAATATCTTGTGGACATTTTAAAAATGCAGACAATCTAACTTGAAACAATGTCCTGGACCATTTCATAGAGAATCTATTGTTTTTTGTATAGTTTGTATTGTGGGTGATGCCCTAAAGTTTAAAAAGTAGAAACAAGATCTTATAAAGGAACATTATACATAGCTTGAAAAAACGAAAAGTGGTTTGTTAAAGAAGCTGGTAATTTTTTTTCTGTATGGTTATAAATGTGTTTTCTCTTGTGTTATTGTGTTACTTTATAATCATTTTTGGTTTGAATAGTTGTTGCTAAAATTGTTTACATATTTAAACCATTTAAAACCATTTTAAAACTGTCCGTTTTTTAAAATCCTTGTTTTTTGAATATTGCTGTTCTTAAACCTTTGTTTCAATATTTCAGTTTCTAATAGTTCACAGATAAAACCTAGTACATAAGTAGCTTGTTAGTTATTCTTTGTTAACCAAAGTTTGTTTTTAAGCCAAGCCAGTGCAAACACACAATCTTAACCACACCCTCAAACAAAGCATGGTTGTTAAACTTGTACAGCAGTCATTTGCAACAGTTAATACTCAGTAATGAGAACTTTATGTATTTGACACTCTGAAAACATTTTGTGATCTTCCAGGGTCTTTTGCACTTTGGGAGAATAAAACAAAAATGTTCCTGCTGGTAAAAAGATAAGGTAATATCAGAGGAAAGGGAGTTAAAGGGATTTGTAATAAAAAGAGCAGATAACAGTTGAAATTGACAGATTTCAGCTGATGTCACACAAAAGAATGTTGTGGGAAACTTATTCTTAAGTGCTCACCTTGCCACTGTGGCAACATCGATAAAATACAGGAATGGGCAATATAAATTTCAAGAGCACAATCGTGATATCATAATTGTGATAATGTTAATGAACTTCAAAGTTTGCACAAATGAATAATTCGTGCTTCACAAACCCTGCGAAGGGTTATATGTAGATACATTTTTGCTGTGGCCTGCATGTAGTATATGAGTGAATACATCTGTCCTGTAGGTTTGCAATGTGCAACAATTTGTGGTGTAAAATATATATATATAGTATTCCAAAATGTTACAATCAAGTAAACCTGTTATTCTAGAATTGTCCTGTGCATGTGTATAATTCCATATTTTCAGTACTAAAAGGGAAGAATAAGTTACAAATTACAGTTATTTAAATTCAGCGCACAAAATTGGTATTTTAATTGTCAGGTATAAAAAAAAAAAAAGGTGAAGAGCAACCATTGCAAGCCTTTTCAAATTAAAGTTTTGTCCTTGAGCTATAAGTATTGTTGGCTATACGTGCACAGTTTATCTAGTTACGAATATTGTGTCACTACAGTTTTTTCGCTTACTCCATACTTTTACAGTCCATAATACTTTTTTGAAATGCAAGCAAATAAAATAAATCTGTCAGATTTTCTTTATTATAATTTTGTATTCAGAATGTGATGTGAATCAACGAGAGTAGCTTTAGTCAAAGATATTTGCTAAGATATTTGCAGTTCTTAACTAATGTATCAGATAAGCCACTTCCTTGTTATGTCAGGTACAGTGTAGTTTGTTAATAGTGCTTAAAAGTCATTGCAATGTTGGAAGGTGCCTTTTTATCCCAGATGTTTTTAGTACCTGGAGTTCAGGGTATTAAGCAGATCAAAATCTTACAGCAGCATGGTGCCCTCCTGAAGAGCCCCAAGTTTGATGTGTGGTGTTTTCCAGTTGTAGAAAATCTCTCAAAAGGAAATATTTACACTGATGTTGGAGATGTAATTAATTAGTTAGTTTAAAAAAAAAAAAAAAAAAATTCCAAACATTCTTTGTAAGGAGTCAGGAATGTTTCCATTCACTTCCACGAAGGAGTGGTGACATGTAAATTAAGACTTTCTATTCTCCTCATCATCTTAAAAATAAAGACTCACTTGAGTACTAGTTTGATGTCAATTTATAATGACTTAAATGATTAAGGTATACGTGAACCTACATTATTATTTACATATTTGGCTAATGCCTTTATCCAAGGTGACTTACAACATTTGAGGTTCAATTAGTTACATTTCTTTTGTTTTTCCAACTGGAACACAAGAAGGTGAATTGACTTGCTCAAAGTCACAAAGTTTCAGTAGCAGGATTTGAACCCACAGCATCAATGTTTGAAGTCCAAAGCATCAAACCACTATGCTACACTTCCTGCATAAATAAATATTGGGACAGTGAAATCAAAGTTGTCATTCTACTGTTTGTCCAAGGAGCATAGAATTGACACGAAAAGATGAATGTGGGACAGAAATAGAGAATGTCATTTTGTTCCTGTTGTATGTGCACATCTTATAATAATGCTTATTGCTACATTCCCATTATTTCAGATAAGCCTGACACACAACAGTAGTTTAAAATTTTTGTTTCATATACAGTACTTCCTTCAAATGAAATCCAATCAGTTAGCTAGTTTGATTTTTCACCTTTTCCTCTGTGGTTAATAGTCTGGTGGTGCTGACCAGCCGGCTTTCAGATACTGTCTTTGCATATGATGCAGCACTGTTAAAATTAGTGGCATGTCCTTTTCAATAAAACAATGTTTATGTACAGAGGAGTCATTGGTTGCATCATCAGTAAAGTTGAATGAGCTAGTTCTGTATGTGTTAATGCATAGCCAAGACCAGATTTTTACCACATTTTCAGAAATGTTGTAGAATATATATTTTTTGGTCCATCTGCATTTTTTTGTCTTTTGCTTCTTTTTTTAAAGATTGCTGTGCTCTTCCTCAATTTCTAATCTTAAAAAAAAAAATGCACTTAGAACTGTATTACATTTTTTCCTATAAACATTTTGATACGACCCTCCATGTGGATAACAGTATGATAATTTTGCGATTTTCATTTTTATATACTTTTTTGAGTGCTGTGGCTCATTTCTACAATATATTGCTATCTTTCCTTTTTAACTTAAGGTTAAATCCCCATAGGAAAAATGTCACTCTTTTGTAACTAATCAGAGAAGCCCTTTACTTAGTCTTTTTTATATAATAGTTGAAATGAAAATCAGGTATCCTTGCTTTCTCCATATTAAGAATGGTAATGTTGATTTACGGTGTGTAAAACACACACAGGTACATTATCTGACCTTTGAGCTGGGCAAGTCCTTTTGTGAGATGTGTTTTTAGTAAGTCTGACAAATATCTGAAATATTTCCTGTAAAATGTGTATTTAAAGGTCATGAATCTATATACTTTTGGATTACTATGACATGTATGAGAACATTAACTTTGTTTTCACAGTAAATTATTACATTTGCATACACAAGCAAAATGAGCTAAATTTGATGCTTTGTATCCAGTTACCTTTTTATTTTAAAGACATTTTGTCTTCTTTCCTTTTGTTTGTAGCAAGCACAGAAAGTGAACTTTGCCCTTTACGGTAGAATCAAACACAGGAATGGATGTGTATTAACAATTGAAATAAAATTGACCAGACAAAACATGAAATTAAAGTCAAAGTAAATTCAAGAATCAGTACATTTTTTTTCTAATTTGCATTTTCCTTTCTGCCCCCAACTTTTTTTGATTTGGAGTTGTAGTACTTATAGGTTTTTTTACATTTCTGTTTTATTTTATTATTTTAGTTGAATATACCCCTTCACTTCTTTTGACTTAAACTGACATTACATTATGCAACAGTTAGTTGTGAGATGTCAGATTTGCTGATTGACATTCCTGAATGCATTGCAGGACCATGCCAGTATAAAATCGCTGGGCATGTCTACTTTACCAGCTCACTGCTGCTGTTTCAGTGCAGTTGTGCTTGCCATTTTTTGTGCCAGCCAAGTAGCGTGCTGCTAGATAAAGCCAGTGCTGTATGATGGGTTAAACAGCTATGGCGAATTCAGTCACAATCTTGGACATTTTTTTTTTTTTTTTTTATAACTATAACTAGGTGTGTAAAATATGAGATATTAGGGTGGGGGTTGAATTGTTTCGAACAAAGTCTTGTAAAACTTGGCCTATTTATTTGAAATGACATTTGATTTTAATAAAATCAATAAAATGCAAAATTTGAGACATTATATAGACAAGGTTTTTTTCTGGTTGTGAGGTCCAAAGTTCCTGTGTTCCTTATACCTTGCATATACATTATGTTCATTGTACTTCCAGATGAGCATTCATTGGTTGTTAGCTCCCATGTATACAGAGTGTGCATCAATGACTAAAGTTAAGCCTGTTTAATTTCACTGGGGCGAATTACATTGGTGTTGCAGTGCGTCACTCACTGGGTATGTCATAATACGTGACAGCTTCATAGTAGCATGCTGCCAAATGCCTCTGATTTGCTAAGATTATACAATACCTTTTACTGCCCAACAGAATGCAATGAAAACAAGCTGAAAATTAAACCTTGCTTACTTGAGCCACATGACATTAAATTGATTTTGTACAACCTGATTCTGATTTTTTTTTTTTTTTTTTTTAAAAACAATAATGTTTTAGGTGCATTGGCGATCCTAAATATTGACCTCCAGAAGGTCCTCTTGACAGTATCTACATGCCTAAATGCATTGAGCTGCTGCAGTGTGATTGGCTGATTAGAAATTTGCATTAACAAGCAGTGGAATTGGTGTACGGTATCTCACATAAGTGAGTATACCCCTCACATTTTTGTTAATATTTTATTATATCTTTTCATGGAATGACACTGAAGATATGACACTTTAATACAATGTAAAGTACTGTAGTCAGTGCACAGCTTATATTACAGTGTAAATTTGCTCTTTCCTCAAAATAACTCAACACACAGCCATTAATGTCTAAACTGCTGGCAACAAAAGTGAGTACACCCCTAGGTGAAAAATGTCCAAATTGTGCCCAAAGTGTCAATATTTTGTGTGGCCACTATTATTTTTCAGCACTGCCTTAACTCTCTTGGGCATTGAGTTTACTAGAGCTTCACAGGTTGCCAGTGGAATCCTCTTCCACTCCTCCATGACGAAATCACAGAGCTGGTGGATGTTAGAGACCTGGCGCTCCTCCACCTTCTGTTTGAGAACACCACACAGATGCTCAGTAGGGTTTAGGTCTGGAGACATGCTTGGCCAGTCCAGCACCTTTTATCCTCAGTTTCTTTAGCAAGTCAGTGGTCATCTTGGAGATATGTTTGGGGTCGTTATCATGTTGGGATACTGCCCTGTGGCCCAGTTTCCGAAGGGAGGGGATCATGCTCTTCTTCAGTATGTCACAACACATGTTGGCATTCATGGTTCCCTCAATGAACTGTAGCTCCCCAGTGCCGACAGCACTCATCCAGCCCCAAACCATGACACTCCCACCACCATGCTTGCCTGTAGGCAAGACACACTTTTGTCTTTGTACTCCTCACCTTGTTGCCGCCACACATGCTTGACAACATCTGAACCAAATAAGTTTATCTTGGTCTCATCAGACCACAGGACATGGTTCCAGTAATCCGTGTCCTTAGTCTGCTTGTCTTCAACAAACTGTTTGCAGGCTTTCTTTTTTTTTTTTTTTTTTTTTTATTCATTTTATTACAATCCATACAAAGCAATCAAGTTTTTACAAAGAGAAAAAATTAAGAACAGATCGATCCCCACCCCTGAGAGAGAGAGCAAGCCAAACGGCGTTAATTTTAAGGCTTGTAAACATACCTAAATTAATAAATTCTCTGTGCCTTATGAACTTATTTTAAAATATTACTGATTAGATCCTGCCATGTTTTGAAAAAAGTCTGTACGGATCCTCTAACTGAGTATTTGATTTTTTCCAACTTCAAATAATATAACACATCGGTTTCCCACTGACTTAAAAGAGGAGAGTTTGGGTTTTTCCAGTTTATGAGAATATGTCTACATGCCAAAAGTGTAGTGAATGCAATCACAATTTGTTTGTCTTTCTCCGCTTTAAACCCATCTGGAAGAACACCAAACACAGCTGTTAATGGGTTTGGAGGGATTTTGAGTCCAAGGCTATCTGAAAGGTGATTAAAAATGTTTGTCCAGAATAAAGTTAATTTGGTGCAGGACCAGAACATGTGACCTAGTGAGGCTGGGACTTGGTTGCAACGTTCGCAGGTTGGATCATACCCTGGGAACATTTTGGAAAGTTTTAGTCGAGACAGATGTGCTCGATATATAATTTTGAGTTGTATGATTGTATGCTTTGCGCATATGGAGCTCGAGTGAATTCTCTGCATTGCTACTTTCCACTCCTTTTCTGATATATTAATTGAAAGATCTTTTTCCCAGTGTCTTCTTGGATCTTTGAAAGGGAGGGATTGTAAAATGATTTTATATATTGTAGAGATGGAGTCTAAGTCCTTGAGATTGAGCAATGCTAAGACTGCAGGCACGGAATTTTCTGGGTCTGATATATATAGTACCATGTCATCTACATATAATGAAATTTTCTGTTCCAGTCCTTCTCTGCTAATCCCCTTTATCTGATCAGTATTTCGACAATGTATTGCCAGTGGTTCAATGGCAATTGCAAACAGCAGCGGTGACAAGGGGCATCCTTGTCTAGTGCCACGTTCTAGTTTAAAGTAGTCTGAGCAAATGTTGTTGATGCAAACTGAAGCTTCTGGGTTAGTATACAGTAATTTAATCCATGCACAGATGTTTGGGCCAAACCCAAACTTCTCCAATATAGTAAAAAGGTATTTCCATTCAATCATGTCGAATGCTTTTTCTGCATCCAATGATAATAATATTTCTGGGGTGTTTGATTTAGTTGGTGAGTATATTACATTAAACAGGCGTCGAAGATTGGAAGATAAGTGCCAGCCCCTAATAAATCCAGTTTGGTCTAGTGATATTACCGAGGGGAGCACTTTCTCCATCCTTCTGGCTAAGATTTTAGAGAGTATTTTAACGTCGTTATTCAGAAGTGAGATTGGTCTGTATGATGCACATTGTAATAAGTCCTTATTTTGTTTTGGAAAGACAGTGATTAGTGCTTGGCGAAAGGTTTGTGGAAGAGATTGGTTATCTCTGGCTTCTGTAAATGTTGCTGAAAAGAGGGGAGCTAGCTGAGCGGAGAATTTCTTGTAAAATTCTGCAGGGTAACCATCAGGGCCTGCTGCTTTCCCGCCTTGGAGTGATTTTATAGCATCTAGTAATTCCGATAACGTCAGAGGTTTATCAAGTTGCTCCGCACTAAAAGCGTCTATTTGTGGTATCTGTAATGTATCTAGAAATGTATTAGATTGTGTATTGTCTTCTTTAAACTCAGTAGTATATAGGGATTTATAGTAGTCTCTGAAAGTATGCATTATATTTTTGTGTTCGACGATTTTATCTCCGTTCGTGCTAGTGATTACTGAGATTACGTTGCTCACTTCTTGCTTGTGAATTTGTTGAGCTAAAAGCTTATTAGCTTTCTCCCCATGTTCATAGTAATGATGTCTGGATTTGTAAATTAGTTGTTCAGTTTCTTTAGTTGTCAAGAGGTTTAATTCCGAATGTAGAGCCTGCCTCCTCCTATGTAGAGTCTCGCTTGGTAGTCTGGCGTGTTCTTCATCTATTTTAGTAATTTCGCTTTTTATCTCTGCTAGTTTCTTGGCTTCGGATTTATTTCTGTGGGAAAGATATGAGATAATCTGACCTCTTAAGAAGGCCTTAAGAGTATCCCAGAGTATTCCTGCAGAGATCTCGGGGGATGTATTTGTCTCTAGAAAGAATTTGATTTGTTTGGATATAAATTCCGTACAATTCTCGTCAGCTAATAGAAGCGGGTTGAGGCGCCATCTGCGGGGTGAGTGCATGGGGTTTAGTAATTTTAGCTCCAAGATCATAGGTGCATGGTCAGAAATAACAATAGCATTGTATTTGCAAGATTTAATCAACGGCAAGAAGTTATTGTCTATAAAGAAGTAATCAATCCTTGAGTAACAATGATGCACTGGTGAGTAGAAAGAATATGTTCTTGAATTTGGGTTTAAAAACCTCCATGGGTCTGATAAATTGTGATCAGTTATAAACTTTGTAATTATCTTTGCAGTGTTAGATGCCGTTCCCCCTGTGGAGGAAGTCCTATCTAAAAGTGGATTTAGAACACAATTGAAGTCCCCAGCCATTATAACTTTATGAGAATTCAGATTGGGAATGGATGCAAATAAATTTTGTATACATTCCTTATCATCAGCATTAGGTGCATAAACATTTATCAAAATCACTTTACAGTTAGATAAGTCTCCCATGACCATTACATATCTCCCTTCAGGATCCAATACTACATCTGATGCTACAAATGGTACTGTTCTATGTATGAGAATTCCCACACCTCTAGTTTTCTTTGTAAAACTAGAATGGAACATTTGGCCAGTCCAGTCTTTTTGCAGCCGGAACTGATCCTTGCTTATTAAGTGAGTTTCCTGTAAAAATACTATTTTAGCATTTAGACCTGTTAGGTGAGAGAGTACTTTCTTTCTCTTTAATTCGTGATTCAGGCCTTTAACATTCCAGCTTACGAAATTAACTGTCCCGTCATGGAGACACTGATTCTGAGTTTTTGATGTCATTTTATAGTCTTAACTGGAAGTGAGACAGCTTCGGCCTTAATTTCCTATTTCCCCTAGAGTTGTTGCCATGCAGCTTATTATTACGTTGGTAGTTATAATTATTAAGATTCATAGGATAGATTAGGTATAGATCAAGCCTGCTCTCATTCTCTCCCCCCCTTAACCCCCCACCCTCCCTTTTTGCCTCCCCAAGTGAGGCTAAAACCCACTTCACACAGTCCCAGTCCTCTGACATACCCAGAGACAGAGCACGTCCAAAGCAAAACAAGCCCCAATGCAGCGGTGCTTTAGAGTTAAAAGATAGAGATATCTGTTACCAATATAGTCTTTAAAAAAAAAAAAAAAAAGAATTTTGCACTTAAAATATATATATAGTCTTCAGCAATTTTAGTGCATTAAGATGATACACCCAGATAATAAACCCGGGTGATGATGTTAAAGATGTGTCCAAAATAAGCATAACAAGTCTTAATGCAGTAATAGCAATAACAATAAACCAAGAGTATGATATTGAACAGTCTCGTTTAGGGTAGAGATGAAGTAATTAGGGAAAAAAAAAAAGGAAAGAAAAAGTAATTAAGCACAATAAAACATAAACATAAACAGATAGCGCTCTAGTAATACTAAGTAATAATGAGAATATATGTGAATATATGCTGATAAAAACCCGTATTTTAAAACGAATAGATCAGACAGTAGATTATTAATCCTTGCTTTAATCATTAACCGCCATGACTCACTATTATGTATCAGAATAGTCCCGGGATCAGCTTTCTTAATTCCTTTTCTGCTTCATCCTTGCTAGCGAATACATAGAAATGACCTTGCCATTCCACTTTAAATTTTGCCGGATACAAGAGGCTGTATTTGACGCTGGCTTGCCGTAATCGCTGTTTGATGTTGTAGAAGGCTGCGCGTTTAGTAGATGTTGCTGGAGAGAAGTCAGGAAAGATACGAATGTGGTTATTTTCGAATGTAATATCTTCCTTGTTTCTGAGGAGTGCCATCACCTCTAGCTTAAATGATAATCGTTCAAAACGAACTATAAAAGACCTTGGTCTGGGTCTAACGGTGTTTGATCCGCGTACGCGGTAGGCTGCTGCTATCTCAGATTCTGCTTTAAAGTCGTCCCCGATTATTTTAGAAAAAAGTTCAGCAGCGAATTTCACAGGGTTTGAACTTTCTCGATTCTCAGGCAGACCTTCAATTCTGACGTTATACCTTCTACTTCCATCTTCCAAAGCAGCCAGTCTGTCTCCGAGTTTTTTGCATTCGGAGCTGACATTTTCTGCTTTTTCTTCAGCACTGGTAGCTAAATTTTCGGCTAATTCAATCCTAGTCGTGAATGTCTCCTTGAGATCCTCCAATTGATTAGTAAGCGTTTCAATTTTACCCAGCACCTGTCGCATTTCCACTTGCATTTCTTGTCTCAGCCTTTCATTTGCCTCTTGCAGCATCAGCCGCTGCGTTTTGTTTGCTTGTTGCCATTCCTGCCGCTGCGTCTCGTTTGCTTGCTGCCATTCCTGTTTCAATTCCAGCAACTCTTGTTTTAACCTCTCATGTGCCTTTGCCCTTGCTTCCTCATTTGCCTTCTCGGTTTTCTTTATATCTTGTACGATCTCAGCGAGCATCACCTCCAGTTTAGACATTTTAATTGTGCTTTCTTGTACCGTAGGTGAAGCGTCAGGCTCTACTGTAGCCGGTGCCTCCGCTATCCCCGGCTCGCGTGGAGTAATTGAGATCGCGGACTGTAAGGCCCTTTCCAGTTTCAGGTGTTCTCCGATCAGCGAGCTATCGAGATCTGTACTCCCGATCGTACATTCGCTCCCCTTTTCACTCTCAGCCGGCGACGATGTAGCGGACCTTGGTCCCGAAGAGTCTGTACTTTCGCCCAGCTGTTCCAGGTCTCTCTCTGAAAGGCCGTATCTTGAGCTAGGGCTTGCTGATCTTGGCTTGGGTGCAGCTTTAGTTTTCTTTTCTTTCGGACCCCCTTTCTTGCTGGCCATGTTTATATATGCTTACAAATATAATGTAGCAGTCTCCTTGGGCTGAATAAATGTAGGATATCTCAGGATAATAGGCAAATAATATGAAAAATAACACCGCTGCTAGCGGAGCTCCACTTCAGACGTCCATCTCTCGCATCGGACGAGACCAAATTCTTCAATTTTGGTCTCATCAGACCACAGGACATGGTTCCAGTAATCCGTGTCCTTAGTCTGCTTGTCTTCAACAAACTGTTTGCAGGCTTTCTAGTGCATCATCTTTAGAAGAGGCTTTCTTCTGGGACAACAGCCATGCAGACCAATTTGATGCAGTGTGTGGCTTTTGGTCTGAGCACTGACAGGCTGACCCCCCACCCCTTCAACCTCTGCAGCAATGCTGGCAGCACTTATGTGTCTATTTTGAAAAGACAACCTTTGGATATGACGCTGAGCATGTGCACTCAACTTCTTTGGTTGACCATGGCAAGGCCTGTTCTGAGTGGAACCTGACCTGTTAAACCGCTGTATGGTCTTGGCCACTGTGCCGCAGCTCAGTTTCAGGGTATTGGTAGTCTTCCTATAGCCTAAGCCATCTTTATGTAGAGCAACAATGCTTTTTTTCAGATCCTCAGAGTGTTCTTTGCCATGAGGTGCCATGTTGAACTTCCAGTGACCAGTATGAGAGAGTGTTAGAGCAATAACACCAAATATAACATACCTGCTCCCTATTCACACCTGAGACCTTGTAACACTAATGAGTGACATGACACCAGGGAGGGAAAATGGCTAATTGGGCACAATTTGGACATTTTTCACTTAGGGGTGTACTCACTTTTGTTGCCAGAGGTTTAGACATTAATTGCGGTGTGTTGAGTTTATTTGAGGGGACAGAAAATTTACACTGTTATACAAGCTGTACACAGACTTCATTGTATCAAAGTGTCATATCTTCAGTGTTGTCCCAAGAATAAAATGCTTACAAAAATGTGAGGTGTGTACTCACTTTTGTGAGATACTGTACCTTATAAAGTTGCTGGTGATTATATATAGAAAGATACTGAATTCTTATCAACTCGTTTATTAAAACACAACAAATTGTGTATTTTTACAATTTGCAAAATGGCTTTATTGAAAAGCATAGGTTGCAAGTTCTTCCAAAGATTTTCATAAGAAAAAAATATATAGTTAGGTATGCCAGTTTAAACTCTTGAAATAAATATTTTAGAAGTAGCTCTCTTCAACATTTAGTTGACTACAATAAAATTAAAGACAATGTAGAAATCTCTACTAATTCTATGTGAGAGATTTTTTTTGTTTGATTTATCTTTTTGAGGAGCTCACACCACCAATGATGCCAGATAAGGTACACAAATGTAGTTGGTTGCACATGATTAGAGCTCTTCAGAGCTTGTGTGTGATTTATGAAGGATGTACAATATATATTTAAGATATTTAAATAATCTAAAAGGTGAAACTGACATGAAAATGTTCTGGAAAGTTCCTGTTTTCATCTGTGCTATTTTGGGACTAGTTAAGGGATCATCTCAGTTGGACTTCCCATCAGGAGGGCAGTTTTTGTACATTATTTTCTACTCATCTATCTCTACATATTTCAACATGGACAGTTACTTTGAACTTGTGGGCTTACCACATTGAGCATTTTGTCATCTTTTTAAGATTTTGCTACAGAAGGATTGTGCTCTGATGGTAAGCGTCTGTGTTTTCTTTTAGTTTTAATGCAGAAATGCTCCCAAACCAACACTACTTGCTGTTATTTGTTGGGTGTCCCTAATCCTTGCTTTCTTACCTTCCTTTGTATAATCATTTACTCTGAGGTAAATTTAAATCAAATCTTTTTTTGAAAGTGGATAAATTGATGACTTGTGACAATCTCACACACATGCAGATTATGCATCTGTTTGCATACGTGAAGACTAGTCTTCATCCAGTTTGTTTTGCTTAAATGTCAGGAATTAATAAGTAAATTAAACTCCCACACTCGTTATTACAGTATTAGCGAGCATTGATGTATGTGCAAGTTGGCCATGCAGTGAACTGGTGCCAAACCCCAAGAGATTAGTCCATTTCCTCTGGTATAGATACCAGGACTCTGATTCTGAAATGGATCAATAAGTTAAAAAGTGGATAGCTGGATAAATAATTTCCATGGTGCCATAAATAATATTTTGGAATATTTGAGTACATGATGTTTACTTTGAATTGTCAGGTATTTAGCACTATGAGGAACATTAAAAAGAAGTGCAACATAAACAAAATACAATGCTGAAGAAAGCCCATCCAACCTCATACCCTCATGACTGCATTTGTTCTGTTTTCTGAAGGAAATTTATTAAAAAGATTTTTTTTTTTTTCATTCTTCACATGTGATTAAATACTACTATCAAAGTAATAAGAGCAACAGTAAACAGTAACTAAAGTAATTAGTAAATTATATCCATTTTATATTTTAAATTTGCTGGTCATAGTTATTTTTTTAATTTCTTATTAACTATTTTTGTGTAGAAGGATTTAGTACACGCAAATAGTCATTCCATTAAATGCTGTTCGGACAGAAGGTTTTGATGTTGGTGTCCTACTTAGTGGTTTGTAAAAAAGGTAACAGCCTTGCACATACAGCTTAAAAGAAAAAAAAACAAAACTAAAAATGTTACTTTTAAGTGTCTGTCCTATAATTTTTTTTGTGTAAACCAAAAGTCTCTATGCAGATTATCCCAGGAATTTTCAATTATACTGATATGTTGAAGACATATGTAGAGAGTCAGGTACCCTTGCAAACTTGACCTGACACTTTACCAGGTCAAGACCTAATGTAATATCTAGGCATTTGCAATGTTGGCTTAGGGGTCAACAAAGCTGTAAAAATGTGTAGGTCAAGAGAGTTTTTAGGGGTATCTTTTAGCAGAAATTTAGAACAGCATTTGACTTCCTCAGTAGTTTCATGAACGTTTGCTAAATACGGTAAACTATTCAAAAAGTGGAAATGGGTTAATTGTGAAATAAGGAATAAAGATAAAATTGGACACTGGGATTTGCATTTTGTACAGGGGATGCACAAGCCAGTGTGTGTGTTTGTGCCGGTCCCAAGCCCGGATAAATGGGGAGGGTTACGTCAGGAAGGGCATCTGGTGTAAAATTTTGCCAAATCAATATGCGGACAACAATACAAATTTTTATACCGGATCGGTCGAGCCCCGGGTTAACAATGACTGCCACCAGTACTTTTAGTCAACAGGGTGCTGGCGAAAATTGGGCTACTTCTTGGCTGAAGAAGGAGAATATGGATATGGTGAGAGAGGACATGCAGGTGATGGGTGTAACAGAACAAGATGCAGAGGACAGAAAGATATGGAAGAAAGTGATCTGTTGTGGCAACTCCTAATGGGAGCAGCCTAAAGAAGAAGAGTGAGGGAATAGTTTCACTCGTATCACAGTTAAACCTGGAAAGCACAGAGCTCTGTGTGTCATTCTTAAATAATAAAAATGCAGTGGAACATAACCTTGCTACATGTATCTGGTTTTTACCTATTTTTCAGTTTTCCAATCCTAGAGTTATGACTTTTAATTAGTCTTTGTGAATCTGGAAATGTTGTGCGCAAAATTAAGTCAAGTGCTAGATATACCTACAGTTGGTGGTTTATGCTCTTCATTTTCAGTTAGTCAAAATCAACTTTATAATTAGTTCTAAAACTTGTAAACACCTTTCTAGACTCTTATCCCTGTACCTGTAATTTTAACAGAGGTGCATGAGCAGATTGTGGTTAGTTCTTATAATGGTTAACCTGAGAATTTCTCACTTTCAGTGTGTTAAAGGAATTGCAAAACTTTGTTTTTATATGAAATTGCTTTTTACTCTTAACAAATATTTACAATTAACAAGCATTTAAGTTTAATTTTTAATAAATTAACATGGCATACATTTAAATAAGTATTTGGAAGACTTGTTTGAAAAGATAAAATATGATCCCTTAAATATGTATAGTGAAATATCATTATGGCAGAATTTTGAAGAGAGGCCACTGTAGCCTCAACAGTGATAAAATCATGACTACTGTGTTGGTGCTGCTTCTGCATTATTTTGTTTCAATAACATATTAAACATTTGACCATTTACACATTTCCACCTCTCTCTTCCTGTTGATGTTTGCACTGTTCCTTGACATAAGTCTTTGTTAATTATCCATGACTGAAAATGCCCTTTACCACCACAGTGACTTGCAAGGTTCTCCTCTGTACATCACAAGCTTGGAATCCAACGATCAAATACTTCAAAAACGTATGTCTCTTGAAAAGGTTTTCGATCTTGTTCTTCCATTTAATGTAGTTTAGAATTGTGAGTGTGCTTAACTTAATATTTGAGAAGACAACATGGTCCAAGCTTATCTGGTTAGGTGTTGTGTGTCTTTCCTTATGTTTTTTTAGGAATAAAATGGAACACAAAGGAGGTTAAAAGACATTCACTTTACGAATCAGTGTGTACATCTCCTGCTTCTGACTGCCAGATACAAGATTAAACTGTTTCTAGTGTACACTTCATATTAACTGACTGTCACTTCTTCTTTTTAGTGAAATAATTTGACCACAACTTGTGTTTTATATATTGGAAAAAAAAAACCCGAGCTCCAGACAAAAGTGTCATTGGTTGGGATTTACATTTTGCCATATTCACACAGTTCGCACAGATATTTAATGTGTGCAGTGTTTGTAACACCTTGGTCTATAGTTGAAACTGTTCAGATACATGGGTACTTTTTGTCTCCCCCTTTTAATTGCAGATGTTTTTTGAAGTGTCATTTTTTTCATTTCTGTTATACTTCATGATAGTATCAGAAACTGTTACTTTTATGTATTTTTATATAAAGTATTACCATATACAAATTTGAACTTTTAAAGATAATTTTTTTTTTTTTCAAGCTGCACACCTGTTGCGTCTGTTTCATGCCATTGCATCTTTACTGTAAAACTTTAATATAACTAAATGTTGTGTTTTACATTGTCTACTATGTTCTTAAAGTTGAATGTAAAATTGCACTAGATGTATGTGTGAATGATAATATGAACATGAATATGAATGATAATGAATAATAAACAAAAATGAAAAGTTTCACATGGGAGACTTGAAAGGGAGTTTGAGAAATATTTACTTAAGATACTATCACAGCAAGCAGGATGTCAGCAGTGTGAACTGCTTAATGCCTGAAAATGCAAAGGAGGGAAATTGAAATTTGGGCATCCATAAGCTTAATGAGTGGAAGCAAAATTAGATTAGTGCCTCTTTCCTGAAGACAAATGCTGTTTATTAATACGTATGAATTCTAACCATGATGTTTGATTAAATGTCTATGTACTATTGATTCAACACTTAATTTTTAAGCAGTTGGAGTTGAGGTTTATGTTATGTTAAATGATGATGTGCTCCTTGTTTTAGTATGCCATATTTTCATTTTTAAGCATTTATATGTTAGGTTTAATTTTCAAAAATATTCATCTACTGTGTGTACATATGCACATGAATTGTATGCCAGTTTTATCTTGAACATTTATACACAATGCCTTATTATGCCAATCAACCACATAATTTAAGTGAACATACTCATAAGAGTAAACATTGAATACTTGGTAACTTTCCTCCTTCTATGTGATAATGTAATTCATTGTATTGCTGATGTCTTTCTGTCTTTGCATCAAAAGGTGACAGCACAGCAAGAGTAGTAGGAGAGTATTTGAGGTCTTCATTTTAGATAGATAGATAGATAGATACTTTATTAATCCCAAGGGGAAATTCACATAATCCAGCAGCAGTATACTGGTACAAAGAAACAATATTAAATTAAATAGTAATAAAAATGAAAAAAAAAAAAATTGTTAGCATTTACTCCCCCGTGTGGAATTGAAGAGTCTCATTTTGAATCACGTTATTATTACACCAAGAACACTCGGTTAGAGTAAATTGTACCTTTGCTAAAGGTGACAATGCTCATTGAGAAAATAGATATATACATTATGGTACATGTAAACTTGGCAAGAGAGTGCTAATTTTTTACTTTTGATATCTTTTGATTGTCTTTTCAGGTCAACTAACCTCAATACAAATTGCCTTATTATATGGCACAATAATCCTAGCCTCTTGTTCTATCAAACACATTTTTACATGTTAAAATAAATAAATTATTAAATAATATTAAAGTCATTCTTCAGTTAGACAGAGGCATACATTTTCCCACCAACGTTTATTTTGTACAGAGTCTTAGATATCCAGCACATTTCATTTTAGCTATAAGCAGAAGATAGGAATTCTGTTTTGGATATCGGGTTGTCACAGGTCATGCTCTTACACCTGTGCTGTTTAAATATTCACTACATTAGTCTAAACATTAATTTTTAGAACAGCAATATCCAACAATAGAATCTTTAATGAGAATGTCACATAGTGCTGCAAAAAATATTAAGAAAGCACTGTGTCCAGGTCAGACAATGAGTCTGTCTTAGTGTACAGTATTTTTGGAAGATAACTGGGCAAATTTTGTTGGTTCAGTACTTGGCATTCAATGTTACAAACTAATTTACTTTTATTTTGAATAATGTTATAATGACAGGACAAGTTATATAATACGTTTAGTTAGTGCTGGGCGGCATACCGGTTCATACCGAAAACCATTTTTTATTTTTGTTATGATATGGATTTTTCTTGTACCGCAACGCAGGTTTAAATTGTCTAAATGGCATTCGGAACGTGGCGCAGCGGGAAACTGCTCAAGGGGGGACCTTTTTCACTGCTACACCACTAATAGGCATGCAACGGAGTACATGCGGTAGTATATGTATTGCAGGATGAAAATCGGCAGAGAACATTCCGAAACTGAAGTTGTAGCTGACGATAAAGTTGAACATGATGACACAGAAGAACTTTTGTTCAAATGTGTGAATACTGTTTCTGTACTACTGGATAATACTGCAAGGCAAGATGTACTTGTTTTATTTTTTTTCAATCCGTAGGGCTATACCACAAATGGCATCTATACTAATAAAAGGCAAAGCCCTGACTGACTGACTGACTGACTGACTGACTGACTGACTGACTGACTCACTCACTCACTCACTCACTCACTCACTCATCACTAATTCTCCAACTTCCCGTGTAGGTGGAAGGCTGAAATTTGGCAGGCTCATTTCTTACAGCTTACTTACAAAAGTTAAGCAGGTTTCATTTCGAAATTCTATGCGTAACGGTCATAACTGGAACCTACTTTCGTCCATATACTGTATACGGCCATAGCCTGCAGGTTGGTCGCTGTGTGAGGCGGAGTTGCGTCCTGCGTCATCACGCCTCCCATGTAATTGAGTGCCTGCCCATATAAGGTCAATATTCGCAGGTGAAGGACTGTGCTTATGCAAATGACCTTGGATGCATGTACTCTGAGCGGCTCACGTGAACTGACTGTGAATGCAGTATGCATACAAGCATATTCATAAGTGCAGCTACTGCGGAAACAAAGCACACGGTGGAAAAAGTCAATGTCCAGCTAAAGGAAGACAGTGTAAAAAAAACCCATGCATGCAGTGTGTGATGTCTCAGATAAGAGTACCGATTTGGGTAGTGAACACTTTGATGAATTAAACCTGTTATCTTTACAACGGTTGACAAACACGGAATGTAACTTGAACAAAACACATCCTCCAAATACGAACCTGATTGAAAGAAATAATGATAATCAAATCCTTGATGACAGCAACACTCATAACAGTCACAAAACAATTACATTGACAATCATGTTACGTTATTTTTAAAATGTTCCCTTTTCTTTTTCATAACTACTTTAACACACTACTTCTCCGCTGCAAATCGTGGGTATTTTGCTGTATATAATATATATATATATATATATACACACACACACACACAGTACAGGCCAAAAGTTTGGACACACCTCCTCATTCAATGTGTTTTCTTTATTTTCATGACCATTTACACCACTCCATCACTCTCCTTCTTGGTCAAATAGCCCTTACACAGCCTGGAGGTGTGTTTGGGGTCATTGTCCTGTTGAAAAATAAATGATCGTCCAACTAACCTGACTTCTGCACAACACAACTGCTGGTCCCAACCCCATTGATAAAGCAAGAAATTCCAATAAATAACCCTGATAAGGCACACCTGTGAAGTGAAAACCTTTTCAGGTGACTACCTGTTGAAGCTCATCGAGAGAATGCCAAGAGTGTGCAAAGCAGTAATCAGAGCAAAGGGTGGCTATTTTGAAGAAACTAGAATATAAAACATGTTTTCAGTTATTTCACCTTTTTTTGTTAAGTACATAACTCCACATGTGTTCATTCATAGTTTTGATGCCTTCAGTCATGAAAATAAAGAAAACACATTGAATGAGGTGTGTCCAAACTTTTGGCCTGTACTGTACATACATATATACTGTGTGTATATCTATACTAATAAAAGGCAAAGCCCTGACTGACTGACTGACTCATTCAAACACTCACTCACTCACTCATCACTAATTCTCCAACTTCCCGTGTAGGTGGAAGGCTGAAATTTGGCAGGCTTATTCCTTACAGCTTACTTACAAAAGTTAAGCATGTTTTATTTCGCAATTCTACGCGTAACGGTCATAACGGTCGACAACGTCCGCCATGTTGAACTTTCTTATTTATGGCCCCATCTTCACGAAATTTGGTAGGCGGCTTCCCTGCGCTAACCGAAACCGATGTACGTACTTATTTCGATGGTATGACGCCACTGTCGGCCGCCATATTGAACTTTCCAACGTCACTAATTTTCCAACTTCCCGTGTAGGTAGAAGGCTGACCTCATCTTCACGAAATTTGGTAGGCGGCTTTCCTGCGCTAACCGAAACCGATGTACGTACTTATTTCGATGGTATGACGTCACTGTCAGCCGCCATATTGAACTTTTCAACGTCACTAATTCTCCAACTTCCCGTGTAGGTGGAAGGCTGAAATTTGGAAGGCTCATTCCTTACGGCTTACTTACAAAAAAACACCACAACCCCTGAAACACAGACTACCCTCACATTGCTCCTTACTTTCTCACTTGTGCTATAACGCGTAATGCAAACCTCGCGCGATACTCCGCTAACTTAAAAGCCTTGTGCAGCGCCTGTCAGTTGAAAATTGATTGTTTGCTTGCTTTTATCGCTCTCTCTCTCTGCTCCTAGCGGAACTGTCATCTCTGATTTGTCATGGAGCACGTTTAAGCTCATGTGTTTGCAGTGTTTGAATAAAAATCCTTCTTGTTTCTACGACCTCCTGTGTCTCTGTGCAAATCTGTGACCCAAGCGTGACAATATATTCCGACGCTGACTTTATATTCAAGATTTGACTTTATATATTCCAGCGCTGAGTTTATATATTCCGACGCTGACTTTATATATTTAAGTTTTGACTTTAGGTGGCAGTGTGACGAAGTTGCTTCGGAAGACGGCGTTAGCCGCGGAGCTCAGCTCAGAGCGAAATGAGGTAAATGGGAGGGGATATGATGACGTGACTTCTCCACCCGCCTTAACTGTCAATCCCCCACAAACACAGTCTCTCGGAATTTGCATAAGCACACCCCTTCACCTGCAATTTTAACTTCGTTACAAAGTGATCAAAACTCTCGTTTATATCCTGCATCCTCTCATTAAACTTGTATCCCGCATTACCCGTGGGCATGAAAAACGCCAGCGGCAGCCTGTCTATTAACTTTAAATTAAGTTTAGGTTTATACCTTGCTTTGTTTCAGAAGTAGCTGCACTGATGAATATGGTAGTATATGTCACTCGCTCGCTTCATATTGTTTCGCTGCCTTCTCAATTATATAATGCATGTTTTCTTCGGCGCATTTTGGAGCTCTTCCTGGTTTTCTACATAGTGCGTTGACAGTCAGTTCACGTGATTAGATAGATAGATAGATACTTTATTAATCCCAAGGGGACATTCACATAATCCAGCAGCAGTATACTGATACAAAGAAACAATATTAAATTAAATAGTAATAAAAATGAAAAAAGTTAGCATTTACTCCCCCGGGTGGAATTGAAGAGTCGCATAGTGTGGGGGAGGAACGATCTCCTCAGTCTGTCAGTGGAGCAGGACAGTGACAAAAGTCTGTCACTGAAGCTACTCCTCTGCCTGGAAATGACACTGTTCAGTGGATGCAGTGGATTATTCATGATTGACAGGAGTTTGCTTAATGCCCGTCGCTCTGCCACAGATGTTAAACTGTCCAACTTTACTCCTACAATAGAGCCTGCCTTCTTAACAAGTTTGTCCAGGCGTGAGGCGTCTTTCATCTTTATGCTGCCACCCCAGCACACCACTGCGTAGAAGAGGGCACTCGCCACAACCGTCTGGTAGAACATCTGCAGCATCTTACTGCAGATGTTGAAGGATGCCAACCTTCTCAGAAAGTATAGTCTGCTCTGACCTTTCTTACATAGAGCATCAGTATTGGCAGTCCAGTCCAATTTGTCATCCAGCTGCACTCCCAGATATTTATAGGTCTGCACCCTCTGCACACAGTCACCTCTGATGATCACAGGGTCCATGAGGGGCCTGGGCCTCCTAAAATCCACCACCAGCTCCTTGGTTTTGCTGGTGTTAAGATGTAAGTGGTTTGAGTCGCACCATTTAACAAAGTCTTTGATTAGCTTCCTGTACTCCTCCTCCTGCCCACTCCTGATGCAGCCCACAATAGCAGTGTCATCAGCGAACCTTTGCATGTGACAGGACTCTGAGTCATATTGGAAGTCTGATGTATATAGATTGAACAGGACCGGAGAAAGTACCGTCCCCTGCGGCGCCCCTGTATTGCTGAACACCATGTCAGACCTGCAGTTCCCAAGACGCACATATTGAGGTCTGTCTGTAAGATAGTCCACAATCCATGCCACCAGGTGTGAGTCTACTCCCATCTCAGTCAGCTTGTCTCTAAGGAGCAGAGGTTGGATGGTGTTGAAGGCGCTAGAGAAGTCCAAAAACATAATTCTTACAGCACTACTGCCTATGTCCAGGTGGGAGAGGGATCGGTGTAGCATATAGATGATGGCATCCTCCGCTCCCACCTTCTCCTGGTATGCGAACTGCAGAGGGTCGAGGGCGTGGCGGACCTGTGACCTCAGGTGGTGAAGCAGCAGCTGCACCACGGTCTTCATCAGAAGTGACGTTGGAGCAACAGGCCGGATGTCATTCAGCTCACTAGGACGTGATACCTTTGGGACAGGGGTGATACAAGATGTTTTCCAAAGCCTTGGGACTCTCCCCTGTTCCAGGCTCAGGTTGAAGATG
>JANRMT010062835.1:57383565-57402311 GCA_026402145.1 Polypterus bichir lapradei | reverse complement strand
TATATATATATATATATAGGAAAAAAATAAAATGTAGGCTATAAGCTATTAAACAGTAAAACATTAACGTTTAAAGAAGTAAAGATACACTGAGCACCAGTGGAGTGGTTTCGGGTAAGCTACATTTTAGAAATCAATGGATGTTCTTCTGAGCTGGCTTTCTTTATTGCATGTGTGCTGTCTGACATACTAAACCCTCAGTTCCTATCATTCCTTTTTCTTTCTCCACTTAACTAATCATCACACTATAAACGTCTTTTTGAAATTAAAACTAGTTATAAACTTAGACCACGGAGTGTTCAGGACTTTTAAAAAAAATCTTCCTTCTACATGTTTAATTATGCCATCCATTCAGGTTTGCGCCCATCCCAGGAAGCATTGTGTGTGAGGCAGGAGCAAATCCTGAATGGGGCGCCAGCACATCGCAGTGTGAATACGAGTAATACATGCACTAGGGTCAATATAGCATAACAAAACCCCACATCCTACATGAATTTAAAAGGAAACTGAAGCACGCCGAGTAAACCCACCAAAAAACTGGCAAATTCAAAGCAGGGAACACCCGGGACCCCCTTTCCTGTGAGGCAGCAGTGCAGCCTCCACGCCACCGTGGCCCTACTTGATTAATACATGCTTTAATGCATTTCATCATAAAAATTATATCAAGTATTTATCTTAGCATTCTAAATGTTCCGGGAGCAGGAATATCATGAAAGTAATGTATTCTGTGTGCTGCCTGCGCCTCCTCTTAGTGCAAGAGGAAGTCAGTTTAAGAAGCATGTAGAGGTTAACATGGCTTGGGGAACACTTAACACAAACCATTTAATATGCTTCATTAAGTTATGACGGGGTTTGAGAAAATCTAGTAAATTTAAATGATCATTTTAAGATGAAGTTTAGTTTACGATGTTCTATTTTAATGACAAATTACGAGAATAAAGTCAACATGTCTACTTTATTCCTGTTGTAAGCGTTGAGATTAAAGTGGAAATGTCGAGAATAAAGTCAACATGTCGTCATACAGTACTTGGGTACATTACACAGTATTGAAAAAAAAATAAAAGAAGTACAAGCTGGCTTGCAATACTATCCAGTAGTATAGAAACGGTATTCACACTTTTGAACACAATGGTCCACATCCGACCTTTTAAAACCAAAGTATATCCAGACAATAGACACGGCTGCTTTTTTCGTTTAAGTTCTTCTGTGTCATCATGTTCAATTTTATCATCTGCTACAGCTTCAGTTTTGGAATGTTCTCTGTCCATTTTCACCGTTCAGTACCTCCACTAACACATGTACTCTGTTGCATGCATATTTAGCGGTGCAGCAGTGGAAAAAGGTCCCCCTTAAACAGTTTCCTGCTGCGCCACGTTCCGAATGTTGCTTGGGCTATTTAAATTGGTGTTGCGGTATAAGAAAAATCTATATCATAACAAAAATGAAAAATGGTTTTTGGTATGAACCGGTATACCACCCAGCACTATCCTGGATATCACTTATTTTATGGATTATTTATTTATTAAAAACTTGTTTGTTTTACATTGTACTTTTTGAAACCTTTTCTGTGGTTTTGGTAAAAGCACTGAACGGTTTTGCACCAAGCCTTTGCTGATTGCGTGTGTCCTCATTTGCATAGCTCATCTTGGTTCTTGGGTTGGTTCATTACTATAGAGCGTTCTGGGTTCATGAAGCTCCTGGAAGCAACCAGGGAGCATAAAGCAAACAACATGTAACATCACAAGACCAGGTCCCTCTTTCCTCAGCAATTTTGTCAGTTTCATCTGGGGAAATCACAGGCAATTCAGATAAAATAATACCTCTAGTATGTCCTGGGTTTTGTAAATGAGTCATTTTCTACATGCCCATGCCTGGTACACCAACCACATACTAATGTACAAAGGGAACATCATAACCACATGTCCAAACCACCTCCTCTGTTGATCTAGAGAATCAGTGGTTCTACTCTAGGATCCTCCTGTATATCCTTCTGTATTGTTTATCTTCTCACCTTATGGTGTGTGAGCCTAGCCACCCTGGTTAGGAACCTCATTTTGCTTACATGTACACGTTTGTGTCACTACCCAGCACTCATAACTCTGTGTGAGGTTGGGAATGTAGGTTGATCAGTAAATCTTTACAAATACTGAAAGCTTTTTCATCGTACTCCACCATGACATTGATGAATTTGTGGCTGCTGCACATGATTTGTTACCTCTTACCTAACTTGTTAACAAGACCCGTATAGTGTATGTACGTGAACCTCTTCATGTGCAGCAGTTCATCAGCCCTTACCTTTATGGAGAAGGTCTCTCTTTTTTAGAATAGGGCAATGATTTAATTAATGAAGGAACTAATTCTGAACCTAAACTTGTCACATTCTGCCATCAGCTATTTCAGTACACGCTGGTGATAACGATTTAATGAAGTCAAAAAGGACAACATCGTACACATCATAAAAAAAAGAGACCGACTTTACATTTCTAAGCTGGAAAATCACTAAATTGCAGTCTGTCTGTTGTCGTCCTTGAACATAATTGCCTTAACAACAAATATGCAAGCAACAACTCTTGCTCTTCAATTACGTTGCTCAAAGGGAAGGTATTTAGCTGTACTTTAGCCTTGTACTCTTACATGGCCAGAAGATACCATGCTGTACATGTTCATCAGTTTTTCCCCAAGTCTGTGAAGCCCATTTTACAGGATTGGCAAACTCGCATAGCCCCCTCATATGCATATGCAAAGGCATAAAGTTTGATCTACCTGGATGTCTGGCTCAGATGTCAATTATTTTTTGTTCTTAAACTCTATCATAGTCTTTCCCAGGGAGGCTAAGAAATTTGATCCTTTGGTCACTGGATCCTGAAGGGTCAGATAGACAATTGGCTTCAGCCTTTTTTTATTATCGTACTCAATGTATTTTCTAATGGATCACTATCAAAGATTATTTTCATCTGCTCTTCACCTTTTCCATCTTTTGCCTTCTAATAGACTTTAGATCTTACTAGGTGAAAATATCTGTCTTAATTTGAGTTTCTGGCTAAAACTTGAACAAGCTGAGACATCAGTTAGGTAAATGTAATGATTTTTGTTTAGTAAGTAATTTTTGAGTAAGTATTTAGAACAACACATAACCTTCTCAAAAACACTTGATCCGGTTATGTGTGCATAAATGAAGAGATCGTTATTTGCTTTTACAAGCAGTCCCCGGGTTACGTACAAGATAGGGACTGTAGGTTTGTACTTAAGTTGAATTTGTATGTAAGTCAGAACAGGTACATTATTTTAATAAATGCTATTGTTGACCGACTGTAACCAAGTGCTCTGCCAATGAATGATGGAGTTTCTCCTCTCTCTGACCTGTTTATTATTTCTACTTTATTCTCAATGGTGATGGTTTTTCTCTTCTTTACTGTATCACCAGCACTTGCATCAGATTTGTGTTTCAGAGAAATTGTACACGCTATCCCAGCAGGAAGGTACCCCTTTTCAACACGTCTGTTGTACTGACAAGAGACAACTTCTTCCTATGTGTGTAACAGTACAAGCAGGCTTGCTATTGAGAATATATTGGGGCGGCGAGGGGCGGTTCATCACCAGCCCACCTCACAGTCACCTCCACTACAGTATGCTGCCTGCAGCCTCCGGCCACCGAGAACGAACAAGGTGCGGCGAAAGGCGTATAGTGAATCGGCCACTACCGCCCCCATTCAACAGGCAGCCATCCGAGGCGCACTACAATGCTACCCTGCCGCTGCCCCATTCACCCCCAATGGCCTCCGTTCAGCCACAACCGGGTCACCGCTTGCAGCATCACCAGCCACACACCGAGATTGAATGAGGCAGCCTTGTGTGGTGGGTGGGCAGTGAAATCGCTTGCCGCTGGGAGCCGCCCGAGGGACACTACACTGCACGACCAGTGAAATCGCCCCCCACAACCGGGTCACTGCTTGCAGCATCACCAGCCGCCCACCGATAATGAACGGGGCAGCTGTGTGTGGTGGGTGGGCAGTGAAATTGCTTCCCGCTGGGAACCACTCGAGGGACAGTACACTGCGTGAGCAGTGAAATCGCCCACCTCCACCCAGCCACCGCTTGCAGCATCCCCATGCCGAAGATGATAGCGGCAGTTACTGAGGCACATGAGTTGCAGCTGCGGCCCCGTTTGTATGTTGTAGGTCGGATGTCCGTAACCTGGGGACTACCTGTACTATCTGTTTAAAGTATTTTTCTCTCTTTGTCTGTTGATTCTATTCTTGTTGGATCCTTCTAGGCAGGTTGATTTTAAATGGATTTACAGTACACACTGAGTACTCTGCATTCTGCTGCTGTTCAAAAAACTTCTTTCAAAGCTAATTTTTAATTGTTTTGGTTTTAATCATATTTGAATTTTCTCATTGTCCCTGATATTTATGAAATTATTCTGTCTTTGACAGCTTTAATCCCATTTCCATAATATTTAAACCTGCTTGACAAGAGACATTTATCATTGTAGTATGTAACACCAAACCAAAGACCTTTAATAAAATCTTCATTGGAAAGGCGACACTTTCAAATTGTCTGTGCTTGCTCCAGGGCAGCAAGATACAGAATTCTTGTGGTCAGATGACGGAAAGTTTAAATTTCGATCAGTCAAATCTCCAATATTTAAAACGTCCTTACGAAGTGTAGGCTAGTTTGGGAACAAAGAGGTCCAAAGCAATTAGTGATCCTCAGTAGAGCAGGGGTAAAACTGACTTGGCCCGGCATCTGAGTGGCGTGTCGCAGAGTCAATGATGTTGAGATTTCCAGAGTACTTTTTGAGGGAGTCTTGTAGTCCTTGTAGTCGGGCCAGGCCTTCTGTTTCTGCAGCGTGGACTGGTGTGCAAGGAGCTCCCAAATCTGTGTATCTAGGATCGTGAGTTCTTTGTTGACATGCTGAAGTTAGTTATCCTCTCTTTTGGTTGTGGTTTCAAACCTGAAAGGCAGAGAAAGAAAGACAATTATTATATACAACAATATTCAAAAAAACAATATTCAAGACAGATAGCACATTGTGTTACAGATCATATTTTTGGCTAAATGAAAAGAAACACAAATTTGGGAGAGGAAGTAAGCACAGCGTCTAGCTGTGGTGTATTCTCTGGTGTTGTAAAACTATGATAATAGTCATCTACTTGTCCCAGTATGGTACTGATTTTCTTATTTGGGTTCTAATATTAAGGGGTTTAAGATTCCATGCACTAGGGAATTTAAAGGTGAACAGTTGTTTGTAGCAAGGCAGTGAGGTGTGGGACAATCACCCTCAGTCTCCCCTTTGGCATGCTTTAGACTCTGCAATAGACAAAACCATTCCCCCTTCTTCTCTTCATTGCACTATGGACTCTGTGGGGGACAGCAAATTTTGACATACTGGAGAATTCAAAGGGAAACTTTAGCTTGTAGCAAGGTATGCTGTGCACTGGGTAGGCTTGCTATTGTGTGACTTTTTGTGGACCATTCAAGTTACGCAACTGAAATATACAGATCCATGTCACATTTAATGACTGAGTGCTGACTTTCCAGCATAGTTATGCTTGACACTTTTTGCAGCTGTCAATAAAGTGCTACTTGATGGAGCTACTATATGAAGGGTTAATAGTTTGGCGAGTAAGCTGCAGTCACTGCCCCCTTTTTTATATCAGAAAGACAAGCCTCTCCTCCGTTTATAAAGTGAAATGAGCATTCATTGGTTGTCATCTCACATACACACATAGCCAACCCCTACGACTTTTATTGGAGAGAGTTGCAGACTAGTGAGTCACTTTGAATGAGTCACTGGGTAGGTCACATTAGGCAAACCGCTTCTCATGGGAGCACACGGTTGAAATTGTCCTACTTACTAAGATTATATTCATGAAGGCTACAACTGAAAAACCACTGAAAAAGTCGCATAATGTGACATGGGTTTTAGCTTGCCTTGTCTGTCTCTTCTCTTGTGCTATGTAACTTCCTACAGAAACAGTGGCTTCCCTGCACTAACCAAAACCGATGTACGTACTTATTTCAGTGGTATGATGCCACTGTCGGCCGCCATATTGAACTTTCCAATGTCACTAATTCTCCAACTTCCTGTGTAGGTAGAAGGCTGAAATTTGGCAGGCTCATTCCTTACAGCTTACTTACAAAAGTTAAGCAGGTTTCATATCGAAATTCTACGCGTAACGGTCATAACGGTCGACAACGTCCGCCATGTTGAACTTTCTTATTTATGGCCCCATCTTCACGAAATTTGGTAGGCGGCTTCCCTGCGCTAACCGAAACTAATGTACATACTTATTTCGGTGGTATGATGCCACTGTCGGCCGCCATATTGAACTTTTCAACAGTCCTTGTTACTTATGGTCCCATCTTCAAGAAATTTGGTACACGGGTTCCCAATGCTAACTGAATCCTACTTATGTACATATATACGTCCATAGCCTGCAGCTCAGTCACCGTGTGAGGCGGTGTTGGGTCCCCCATCCCAACGCCTCCCACGTTGTTGGCTGCCTGCCTATATAAGGCCGTCTGTCGCTCCGGTCTCTACATTCCCTTCCTTGCTTCGCCACTGGATTCACGTCTCCCTGCTGATAACTACAGCCTTTTTATTTAATCCACGTCTTCTCCGCTGTTTTATTGTTCATTTATTACGATTATAGTTATTGTGTAGGTATTTTAGACTTACTTTACATTGCTCGGGTACCCATTTCCTTTATCATTCCAACCATACCCCTATTAACATGTCTGTCGAGGTGATCACCATCGATTAAAGAACTGTCACTTACCGAGTGGTTTCCATGCCCAGAGATGGCACCTATCTTTTCCATTCTCTTTGTTACATATTGCACGGCCATATCAGGCTCACTCTTGATATCCGGAGGAACATTGTGTCTTATGTATTGAATGACTGGGACAGGTTCAAGGTGTGGACTGATGACGGTACAGGAGATAATTATACTACACAGGAGCACTATAAGAGTGAAATGCTTAAGCCCTTCACCTATGGTTCTGCATGTGAGTTGATGGCTGCCGCTGAATTGTTCGGTTGTCGCTTTCAAGTGTACCGAAATGGCCAAATATTTTACACCTTTCGACAACCGCCAATGCCTCTTTAACATCTTAGATTCACAGGTGACAATTTCAGTAGTGGACACTTTGATGTTTATGAATGTTTAAACTCTGAAAAGCTGGATGTGAAGTTATCGATGAAACCGGTTATATGCTTACAACGCTTGACAGATGCCGAATGTCACTTCAACACAAGTCCTGCAAATACTGTTGTAATTGAAGCAAACCATGAAACTCAAACCAATTATGACAGCAGCAATCCAAGCTGTGAGATTTGAAGCAAGATTACTTTTCTCATGGCCAACTGTACGTTGCATGCTCAAGAGTAAGCTCAGCGCACAGCTTGGTCATATTACAACCGGAGGGCCGAAATGACAATGTGGTATACAAAGAGATCCTTAACAAATAATTGTTGGTATATTTTCTCTCAGTTTAAAAATGTTAATAAATGTTAAAAATGTTAAGGCAGTACTTAGCCGTTGCGAAGCGCAGGTATTTTGCTAGTGTATAATATAATAGTCCCCAGTGCAAAGTGTTTCTGGGAAATGCATCACGTGCTTAACACTGTGTATGTGTGGCTGCTGCGATTCACTGGGTTGTGCCTATGTTACAAGGCTGAAACGTAATGGCAGATGATCAGTATGACATAAACAAACTAGTTCTGGAGGAATGCGTTTATAACTTCTTTTGTATTGTATCCAATTTTATTTATTTACTTATTTATTTGTTTATTTAGATGTAAGAAGTTTTCTGGTTTTATTAACAAGGTGAAAATATCCAAAATAGTAAATACAGTAGAGTCTTGCTTATCCAACCTTCGCTTATCCAACATTCTGTATTATCCGACGTCCCAAAACAAAAAAAATGCATCAATCGGCAACAAGAACTGCAAGTTGCGAGCGTGAGCGTAGTCTATTTTTAGTTGCTAAGTTCATTTTTTGTTAAATTTTTCTGTTATTTTGTTGTAAAACTTGATTACAATGGATTATGTGGCCAGCCCTCTCTGCCATGTGTGCGTATGTGTGTGTGCACCTGTGTCTCTCTCTCTCTCTCTCGCGCGCGTGTGCGCCTCTCTCTCTCTCACACGTGTGTGCGCCTGTGTCTCTTTCTCTCTCTCTCTCGCGCGTGTGTGAGCGCGCCTGTGTCTCTTTCTCTCTCTCTCGCGCGTGTGTGTGAGCGCGCCTGTGTCTCTTTCTCTCTCTCTCGCGCGTGTGTGAGCGCGCTTGTGTGTCTGTCTCTCTCTCTCTCTCTCGCACGCGCGTGTGTGTGCGCGCGCGCCTGTGTCTCTCTCTCTCGTGTGCGTGCGCCTGTGTCTCTCTCGCGCGCGCCTCTCTCTCGCTCTCTCTCTTGCTGCACAGGGAGAGACTGAACACGTGCGGAAATCATCGGCGCACACAAACCAAAAGGGAAACTGGCTCGTTCGTAATCCTTGTCTGTGGTCATGAACCGATGCAAAAGTTTGGCTACATTTTTGGTCATAACCCGATTTGTACGTGCCCAGAGACGTTCGTGTACCGAGGTTCGTAATGTGTAAAATTATAACATAGTTTGACGTTTAATAGGCTTTTTCTTAACACCTCCCATTATCCGACATTTTCGATTATCCGACGTTCTGCTGGCCCGTTTATGTCGGATAAGCGAGACTCTACTGTACTTAAAATAGTAAATAAACTGATACACTTGATGTAAATGCAATTAAAGTTTAAAAAATAAAAAATCCCTTTTGACACAAATCAGTGTCCAAAACTGAAAGACAGATTACACAATACATACAGTATTATGTATTATGTACATTATTATTATTATTATTATTAGTATTATGTATTAATACATACACCCTTGCCAAATAAGCAGGAAAAAGTTCACACCAAAAAAAACAACCTCCCACTTCTAAGTCCTGTATAAGAAGACTAATTTTGTTGGAGAGCATCATAGGCTACTTGCTTTGTAGTAGGGAGAGCTTAAAATAGCTATAGATTTAAGAGTGTCTTTTTTATTTTTGATGTTGAACATTCTGATCCCAGCCACGCACTGTGTGACTTAACAGAACTTTAAATAGGAAAGCATGTCAAACTGAATGATTGTAGCTAGTCAAGATTGTTAAAGGATGTAATATTTTTTTGACTAAGAATCGCTGAGATTACTCATTTCTATATTCCTTCACAACTATTCATCACCTATCCAAATCCTCCTTTGTGCTTTAAAAAGTGCCATTATTGCAACCAGAATGGCAAAACATAAATTAAAAATTAGTATGGCAAGCTTCTGTGTTGGCACTAACATTTCAAGAGCCCGACCTTTATTTTCACAGTTGAAAGTACCCACTTTCCTGCTTTACTTGTAGCCACGAAGGCTCCACACTATTTGTGGTGTTTTTTTGAATTGTACGTGCGGTGAAGCATTCACTGGCTGGTAACTCTCACAGACACAAGAGCCCATCCTTGTAACTAATACCATTATAATCTCTCTTTGACTGCATTGCGAGAGGGCCTCATAATACCCAACTGACTGTAATGGTCATATGCTGCAGCTGTCTTAACCCAGTGTGATTTTTTTCATTTTCATTTTTTGAAATGATTATGTAAATGAAATGACCCGCTGGGCTGGCTACTTTGAGCAGTTGTTTAAAACTGATCCTCCAGCTAGGATGTTGGATATCTCTGGGTCCACAGTTCTTGAGGCTGATCCTTCAATTAGCCGTGAACCACCCAATCTCACTTAGATTACACAAGTGGTGAACCAGCTGAGGGAAGGAAATGTTGCAGGAATCTGTGGTATCTGGTGTGAACTTCTCCAGGCTGGTGGTAAGGCTGTCCTCCTGTCATCACAAGCAGTCTTTGCTTCCATTTGGGAGACGGGTATCATCCCAACTGACTGGGAAATGGGACTTGTGTCCCTATCCGGAAAGAGATGGTTGGTGTCTAGGATTGTGGCAACAACAGAGGAATAACACTGCTCTCTGTGCCAGGTAAAGTCCTTGCTAGGGTTATCCTCACTAACACCTGTGATCACTTACTCACCTACCAGCAACTAAAGCAGTCTGCTTTTACGTCTAAGAAATCTACCATTGACTGCAACCTGGCTCAAATGGTTCTCATAGAGTGCAAATGCGAATATCCACAGAGTTTCCTTGCAGCCTTTGTCAGCCTTTGCTGTGTAGAGTGGAGGCAGAACCTCTGCATTTTTCCTTAATTGATTCTGGGGTTTGTTAGGGTTGCGTTCTTGCTCCTACTCTGTTCAATGTGTGAAAGGACTGGGTGTTGGGCAGGGATGTGGGGTCCTGCAGCTGTGTGGCATCTGTTGGTGAAGGAAGATTCACTGATTTTTGCCGATGATGCTATGATCTTCTTGAGTCAATGGAGGCTCTGATCGGGGCTCTCGAAAGACAGTTAGGAGTTTGAATGTCTGGGCTTGTGAGTGTCCTGGATGAAAACCAAGATCTTGGGCACAGCCATTATCTGTGTGTCTGTCTGCGGAGAGGTTGGTTGACCTTGTTGAGAGGTTTACTTCAGCAGTGATATTCATGTCTTTGGTGACTCTTCCTATAATCTCAGTAGATGGATTAGGAGAGCATGGTGGTTCATGAAGTCGCTGGAAAGGGGTGTGTGGTCTCCCCGATATCTGTTCAGAAGGATGAAGATCCAAGTTTTAGGAGTCCTGGTTCTTCCTGGTTCGCTGTATGGTTGTGAGACATGGATGCTATCCAGTGACCTGAAGACTGGACTCCTTTGGTACTGTGTCTCTTCAGAGAATCCTTTGGTACCGCTGGTTTGACTTTCTGTTTAGTGAGCGGTTGCTCATGGAGTCCCAAATGAGGTACATTATCTGCATTGTGAAGGAATGTCGGTTATAGCAGGAACCTCATTGTTGAGGACCAGAGCTTCTGGACCAGGCCAAGGGGACGCCCACTTATCACCTGGCTGTGGCAAATAGATGGTCATTTCCGGGTGGTCGGACTGGACTGTGTGTCTACCTGGGGGGTTGCTATCCAGGATCCTGAGCTGTGCTGTTTGTGGGTTTAGCAATGCACTGTAACAGTGCATGCTCCCCAACCTGAGCCTGTGTAAATGAAAATAATGACCAAGAAAGTTGCCAGAGAAGTTTTAGTGTGACACCAGCCTAGGTGAATAAGTTTGCAGAAGGTGGACAACCAACAGTCATGGTTCCAGAGATTTCAACCTGTTATGCAGGAAACCTCTACTAACTACCATACTCCAAGGACAAAATGTTAGTAGGATTTCAGAAGGAGAATGGATCTGTTTAGTAAAGTGAAAAAGAGCAGAAGGAAAATATTACATAGCAGACCACGAGGTAAAGACAGGGAGACAGGACTGAAACAATTTTAAGAAAGTGATTTACTCAAGTCTCGTAAACGCCAAAAGTGACTCTACTTTGTTTGGGCCCTTGAGCAAGGTCCTTAACCTGTAATTACTCCGTCCTGAGTATGACGTTAATCTGCATCCAGCCCTAGGTCTTCCAACCTGCAGGGAAAAACCTGGGGGTTGGTGGCAAAATTGGCACTCCACCCACCATAAAAAACCTCACGTTGGTTCCATTCCATCTAAACTAGTGTGGTGCTGAGGTGTCACCTGTTGCATGGCGGCACTCGGGTCCTAATCTGGGATCCTGAGTTGGTGTGTCATGTGGTGGGTGTGGCAATGTGCTGTAGCATCAGCGCATGCTCCGAACCTCTCTCTCCCTCTCAGGTTGGTGAAAAAAGCGCTTTACACAGTAAAAATCGTTGAACAGAAATGATGAAGGAAAGCGAGTAAGAGTTAAGAAATGTTTAGAGGAGTTGAACAGACATCATGCATTTTTCCAGTAGCGGCAACATTTTTTTTGCCTATAATTTTTCTTAATTTGTAAGTGGCAGCTGTCACATCCTATAAAGGCACACAGTAAGGAGCTATTAAGGAGTTAAACATCTGGTAGATCTTGTATTTTATGCACAGTAATAGTCGATTCTTGAATAAGCAGTGCATTCTAACTCTGCTCATCCCATGAGAAACTTTTTTTTTTCCCCACATGTTCAGGGTGAGAGCAAAACATGACACGGTTAAAATGAAGAAAAGTGTTAATTTTGACAACTGCTAAGCATGACAGATGGAATAAAGCCAAGGAGAGCAATTTATTTGCCTGGTATAATATGTTAACTGTAAAATTTAAAGATGATAGATTTAGATTCTCAGAGATCGGACAACCTGGAATGGTGGATGGAAATGCTATTGTTTGGCAATGTTGATTTTTAGATTGGATGGCTGATTATTTTTTTTTTCAATAGTAAATTATAGAAATGGATAAGGATTCAAGCAAAAAATAGGCTTAGAATATTTTGTAGATATGCTGACACATGCCAAGAGAGAGTGAAATGTCACATGCATGAGCTGAATTGTAGTAGTTGGAGTTTCTTCTTATTTATGGCAGAAAACCTTGGCTAACAGAGGTTTGTATGATAGAGCTGTGTTAGTTTCTTTTCTCACACACACAGCTTTACACATGTAATAATGAATGTTGGATCTATTCATCTAAGTTAATTTTCTTCTGTGTGTGTCTTATTTCTGTGTACAGTTTTTCTTTTTTGAAAACTGAACTGTTTTTGATAATACTAGTGGGCCCCCTGCTCGCTTTGCTCGCCAACCCTCTGGGGTGGGTTTTGGGCGCCTGCTATCTCGTGGCTAAAGCCGCTCGAAAGATGCCAGGGCACCCCTCTGTTAGAGAAAGCTATTGTATTTAAAGAGGTGGTATAAAGAACAGTATGTGGGACATGAGGAAGGCAGATTGATCCTTGGTTATTATAGATACAAAATCAGTTACTTGAGTATTTCACTATAACTGTCTATTTTAAATACCAATGAATAATAAAACGTAGTAAGAAGTAAAAGTTAAAAAGTAATACATAATAAGTAAATAAAAAATTAAGTTACATTAATGCCTTGTCAGAAACAATATTGTGAATTACTTTATCGTCTAACTTGCATTCTATAAACATTGCTTTTTTTGTATTTCTATTTGAGTATTGTTCGGGATATTTTTCTCTTGTTTATTGGATGATTCTCTTTGTTCTTGATTTTTATTATATGCAGCTTTTTTTTGTTCATTTTCCTTTTTTTGATGTTCATTATCAGCTCTTGCCGCTGTTATCCTATTGCAATCTAAAATTAGACGTTCTTGACTAGATAATTTGCTTTTCTGCCTTGCCATTATATTTGACTGTGTTGAAGGGCGAGTTAGCAGCACTAAGAGTGTCATGGGGTGGTACGGAGAGAGGATGTGCACAGTAGGAGTAATGATTGGGCGAGCGGTGTGCAGGAGACTGGTCAAGAGAGACAAGATATCTAAATTAGCACAGTATTGACATACAAGTATAATAATAAGAATATTGTAGTTTTATTTTACCTTATGCCCCTCTTCATCAGAGGTGTATTTGTCTAAAATGCTAAAAAACATCAACTGTTGTTGCCGTGTCTGTCTCCCTTTTTGCCTGCCTGCCTGCCTTCCTGCCCACATGAAAAAACATGGCTCCCAGTGGACTAATTTTATAGATATTTGTTACGCTTCATGGAAGTCTGTTGAGAAATTTTTATTGTGATATCTTGTATAGAGCATACTGTGCATATTTCTAATTTATTAAAAATTATTTTTTAATAAGTTTTCTTTTGACAAGTACTTGTGAGTTTTTTGAAACTGTCTATCTTAAAACAGAAAAGAGCTTGCTTCGTTACATACGGTAAATAAACATGTAATCAGTATCTATGTTAGAATTAAATAAACTTCATTGCTGCATTATCTGCAGATTAAAATGATCAAATATTTCACTGACACTCGAATTTAAAGGCAAAGCACCACAACGATATGCTATACATCATGGTCAATACCTTTGCAGCCAACAGTTTTAAGTTATGGCTTCAATATGTAAGGTTTCTGTTCTTTGGGTTGTACTTTGAGAAATTCTTAACATACAATATATATATATATATAAAAATATATATATATATATATATAAATGTTTTTTGCATTCTACTATCTCAAAACAGTACATTTCATTATCGCTCTTATTTCTGAAAACAACTCATTGTTTTAACAATTTTCAATAAACAAAAATGTGATATCTTTGTCTTTGAAGTATGTAAATAAAAATTAAAACTTAGTTTAATAAGTTCCAGAGCATACCTGAATGGTGTTCAATGTTTACATTTTCTCACTTGCTCAATTAATGTTTTTATTTAGAAGTTTAAATTACTAAAATTTGCATCTATTTTTAAGGGTTATTTTTTTTATTTTAACCATAGGCTATTTATGCCAGATGTTGTTATTTTTGAAATGGAAAAGATATATGGTAATGTGTCATACTAATATTAATTTCAATTTTCTGATTGCATTTTCCAATGATTTAACATGCGGTGTTCAACTCGAGAAACACTTTATTGCATCATGGTTTAACTTATTAACATTTCCAAATGACAATATGTGCATTGGCACTGCTTTACACTGCAACAAATTCATTGGGTAAACAAAATTTACTTGGAAAGATGCTATAAAACAGGCTTAGTGATCTTAAATGCAAATTTCTTGATAAGTCAATAAATCTTACAATAATGAAACCAAGATTTAATATTTTAATATGAAAACTTTTCATGTGCCAGTTAGGCAAGCATGTCATACAAGGTCTTCCTTTCTTCAATAATTTCAAGATTTAGAAATGAAACCATAGCCAGCCTTGAAGAAATGATACTGGTGTATCCTTACTGTGTATTGTTATAAAGTGTGTATCTTGGAATGTTTCAAATGAATATTCCTTTACAACAAATTAGCATTTGTTTTCTTAACTGTAATATATCATTTCATAGTGGTCAGTTTGATTCATAGAATTGGTTCAGTTATTTACTTTTAGGTTGAATCCTGCATTTTGTTTTTTACTTTATCACGAATGCAAAGTAACAATTTTTCTCTATTTTAGTAGCATCATCAGAAGGTCCATTTGCCTGCTTGTTAAAAATAGAAGGGCTTGAGACCAAGAGGAGACTGGGTAAGCTCCTGCATTTCTGCTTTTTTTACTTTTGATAAATTATATAGGACGGATTAAAATCACTAGCAAAGCTATTGTGTTGATTTTAAATTAGATATTTAAAAAGTTGAATTTAAAGTAGTCGTTTCTAATGCTATTTTCTTTGGAGAATAGTTTAGAATAGTTTAATTGAAGCACAATATATACAGTTACATACCAGGGTAACACAGTACATGAACATATTTTTAAATTAGACACATTCAGACATTTAAACAATTTAGATTTTTTGTTATTCTTCTTAATCCAAATCTAAATTTGGTTTTGTACGATAAGGTAAGACATGCCAAGGTTAGTTGGCATTGTTGGAGCACTAAACAAAACTTTAGGTGGTAGAGATCCCAGATAAAATAAAACACTAGAGCCAACAGTCTTTGAAGTGAAAAGGCACAGGTGAGTTTTAAGTACACTCACTCTTCAATCTTTTCCATGAGCACATGTACTGTAGTGCAAGTTAGCATTCATGATTTTTGTGGAATAGGTTGAATGTTTGGCAGCTGGTCCTGTTGCAGGTGAACCTGTTGTGCGTCATCTATTCCGGTGTCTTTTTCTGTCTCGCACAAACAGAAACACATGTAGCAGAAATGCTGTTGTCTGGAATCTTTTGAAAATGTAACATTTGCGTTAGTCACGGTTAAACATGAATGAAAAAGATGTACAGTAGAACCTAGGTTCACAACCATAATTAGTTTCAAAACTCTGGTCGTAAACCGATTTGGTCGTGAACCAAAGTAATTTCCCCCATAGGACTGTATGTAAATACAATTAATCCGTTCCAGACCGTACAAACTGTGTGTAAATATATTTTTTTTAAAGATTTTTAAGCACAAATGTAGTTAATTATACCATAGAATGCACAGCGTAATCTATACTAATAAAAGGCAAAGCCCTCACTGACTGACTGACTGACTCATCACTAATTCTCCAACTTCCCATGTAGGTAAAAGGCTGAAATTTGGCAGGCTCATTCCTTACAGCTTACTTATAAAAGTTGGGCAGGTTTCATTTCGAAATTCTAATAATGCGTAATGGTTATAACTGGAACTTATTTTTTCGTCCATATACTATAATAGACTTCTGGTCGATGGCTGTGGGAGGCGGAGTTACGCCTCCCACGTAATTTAGTGCCTGCCCATATAAGGCCGTCTGTCAGCGGCAATCCAATAGAAACACTGCCGCTAAATATTCACGGGTGAAGGACTGTGCTTAAGCAGACGAAGATGAGATGGTCAGGGTGGTGTTTGGCACAAACTCATCGAAACTGCGAGAGAAACTTTTAAGTGCTGGGTCTTAGCTAAGATTATATACAGCCGTGGACATCGCATGAGATGGCAACAGCACAGCTGAGAAGCTTCGATGCATGTACACAGAGTGGCTCACGTGAACTGACGCAGTGCACAGACAAAAAGCAACAGTTCCAAAGAGTGCTGAACAAAAACCGAATTACACAATTGAGAAGGCAGCAAAAAAATATGAAGCGTGTGACACATGCAAACATATTCATAAGTGCAGCTACTGCGGAAACAAAGCACACGGTGGAAAAAGTCAATGTCCCGCTAAAGGAAGACAGTGTAAAAAAAAAAAAAAAAGCCGTGCATGCAGTGTGTCACGTCTCAGATAAAGAGGAAGATGAGCTGTTTATTGATGCAGTAAGAAACGAATCGATGAATGAAACCTGTTATCTTTACAACGATTGACAAACACGGAATTTGACTTGAACACAACACATCCTACAAATACGAACCTGATTGAAAGAAATAATGATAATCAAATCCTTGATGACAGCAACACCCATAACACTCACAAAACAATTACTGTATATTGACAATCATGTTACGTTATTTTTAAAATGTTCGCTTTTCTTTTTCATAACTTCTTTAACACACTACTTCTCCGCTGCGAAGTGCGGGTATATATATATATATATATATATATATACATACACACACATATATACACATATACACAGTGGCTTGCAAAAGTATTCGGCCCCCTTGAACTTTTCCACATTTTGTCTCATTACAGCCACAAACATGAATCAATTTTATTGGAATTCCACGTGAAAGACCAATACAAAGTGGTGTACACGTGAGAAGTGGAACGAAAATCATACATGATTCCAAACATTTTTTACAAAAAAATATCTGAAAAGTGGGGTGTGCGTAATTATTCAGCCCCCCGAGTCAATACTTTGTAGAACCACCTTTTGCTGCAATTACAGCTGCCAGTCTTTTAGGGTATGTTTCTACCAGCTTTGCACATCTAGAGACTGAAATCCTTGCCCATTCTTCTTTGCAAAACAGCTCCAGCTCAGTCAGATTAGATGGACAGCGTTTGTGAACAGCAGTTTTCAGATCTTGCTACAGATTCTCGATTGGATTTAGATCTTGGCTTTGACTGGGCCATTCTAACACATGGATATGTTTTGTTTTAAACCATTCCATTGTTGCCCTGGCTTTATGTTTAGGGTCGTTGTCCTGCTGGAAGGTGAACCTCCGTCCCAGTCTCAAGTCTTTTGCAGACTCCAAGAGGTTTTCTTCCAAGATTGCCCTGTATTTGGCTCCATCCATCTTCCCATCAACTCTGACCAGCTTCCCTGTCCCTGCTGAAGAGAAGCACCCCCAGAGCATGATGCTGCCACCACCATATTTGACAGTGGGGATGGTGTGTTCAGAGTGATGTGCAGTGTTAGTTTTCCGCCACACATAGCGTTTTGCATTTTGGCCAAAAAGTTCCATTTTGGTCTCATCTGACCAGAGCACCTTCTTCCACATGTTTGCTGTGTCCCACACATGGTTTGTGGCAAACTGCAAACGGGACTTCTTATGGTTTTCTGTTAACAATGGCTTTCTTCTTGCCACTCTTCCATAAAGGCCAACTTTGTGCAGTGCACGACTAATAGTTGTCCTATGGACAGATTCCCCCACCTGAGCTGTAGATCTCTGCAGCTCGTCCAGAGTCAACATGGGCCTCTTGGCTGCATTTCTGATCAGCGCTCTCCTTGTTCGGCCTGTGAGTTTAGGTGGACGGCCTTGTCTTGGTAGGTTTACAGTTGTGCCATACTCCTTCCATTTCTGAATGATCGCTTGAACAGTGCTCCGTGGGATGTTCAAGGCTTTGGAAATCTTTTTGTAGCCTAAGCCTGCTTTAAATTTCTCAATAACTTTATCCCTGACCTGTCTTGTGTGTTCTTTGGACTTCATGGTGTTGTTGCTCCCAATATTCTCTTAGACAACCTCTGAGGCCGTCACAGAGCAGCTGTATTTGTACTGACATTAGATTACACACAGGTGCACTCTATTTAGTCATTAGCACTCATCAGGCAATGTCTATGGGCAACTGACTGCACTCAGACCAAAGGGGGCTGAATAATTCCGCACACCCCACTTTTCAGTTATTTATTTGTAAAACATGTTTGGAATCATGTATGATTTTCGTTCCACTTCTCAAGTGTACACCACTTTGTATTGGTCTTTCACGTGTAATTCCAATGAAATTGATTCATGTTTGTGGCTGTAATGTGACAAAATGTGGAAAAGTTCAAGGGGGCCGAATACTTTTGCAAGCCACTGTATGTAGATATATTTTTATATATATATATATATATAATATATAT
>JANRMT010062835.1:57361919-57376667 GCA_026402145.1 Polypterus bichir lapradei | reverse complement strand
ACTGACTGACTGACTGACTGACTGACTGACTGACTGACTGACTGACTCAGTCAGTCAGTCAGTCAGTGAGGGCTTTGCCTTTTATTAGTATATGTATGTATATGTATATGACAGCAACACTCATCACTCACAACAGTGACAAAACAAGTACATTGACAATCATGTTATGTTATTTTCAAAATGTTTCCTTTTCTTTTTCATTACTTCTTTAACACACTACTTCTCCGCTGCGAAGCGTGGGTATTTTGCTCGTAGTAAACCAAATGTAAAAACATTGAAAAACACTGAGAAAACCTTGAACAACAGTGAAAACTAACACTGCAAGAGTTAGCGCTGTAGCGCTACGAACCCCTTGCTAAAAACACTTTTTTTAAATGAGTTTTAAGCACAGGGAAAAAATCCTTACTTTTCTTGGTGGTTTTTTTAAATTAACATTGCAACAATGCACGCTACGAACCGATCGCTGTAAACAGAAGTGGAATTTAAAATCCAAATGAAAAAAGTCTTCATGAAATACAACGAGGTTAAAACAATGCTCAGATCTGTCTCTTTGAAAACGAGCCTTACGCGTCCAGCCGTCTGTCTCTCTCTCTCTCGCTCGCGCGCATCTCTCTCTCGCGCGTCTCTCTCTCTTGCTTGCGCGTCTCTCTCTCTCTCTCTCTCTCTCTCTCGTGCACGCGATGTATTCAGGGAGTAAAAATCTATTCTAGTATTTTATATAACAACTTTTCAAGTTATTACTGCTACCTCAGTAATAAAACAGTTGAGATTTATTCTGGTGCAGAGAAAATGGAGGTTTTCATTTTGGAGTCGTATAATCTATATTAATCTTTTAATATAAAGATTTGTTCTGTCAATCCTGAACACTGTAAAGAGTTCTAAATCTATACAGAATGATGAAAAGTGTCTTGTGGTGTTTCACCTTATCAGTTGTTTGATATTACAGCTTTCTCGAACCCACTTAATCCAGTTCAGGGTAATGGGGGATGAAGTATAGCCTGATTTGTTTGGATTGGTGCTATTCCTGTATATTCCACTTTATATTAGGACATTGACTTCATAGCAAATTGATTTTTATAAAGATACTAAAACTGTAAAGTAATATGAGATAAAAATATATTCTAGTTTGGTTTTGGATTGATTTGTCAATTAATAATTTGTTCTCTTTTTATGTAGGTCTTGTTAGTTTATGTGTTGCAGTTAAGAAGGGCCCTTTATTTGCAGAAGAGATGTACAGTTTTATTATGCAGTGCAAATACCATAAGCAACAGATGAAAGTATGTACATTATTATCAGAACATATTTCTGACTCCCACAGTGAATTCTGATGGTACACTGTAATAGAGTACATCACAGTCCAGCACCCACCCACACCAAACTTGTGATACTTTTCATGGCAAGAATAAGAGTTCTTAAATCTATTACTGTTGTGTCTTAGGAATCTAAATCTAGATCCTTAATTGAAATTATATGAACAGAGAATGGTTTAGGATATTTCAGGATATAGTAGTGCTTATTTTCCTGCTTATGACAAATGTTAGGGAAAGATTTTACTGCTTTCCAATAATTTTAGGACAAGCTATATCAATGCTGTTGAGGCCATTTTTTGTGTTTTGGTGTCCCAGTTTGAGCCTCTTTTATTATTTAATGCAATAGTAAGTATCAAAGGTACTCCTTCAGTTAAAATGTAGTATTTTCATAACAACACAGTCATATAAGTAAAGCAACTCCATGCTGTTAGCTGACAGAAGATTGTTTGCTGTTTTTTCTTTTATCAAAAAGTAAAATGTATCATCTGTATGTTCAGTATACCAACTTATACACAGGTTTTGCTGTCATACATTTCAAAGTATACTTTCACAACTCATTAAAATGTTATGTTAGGTAGAATGCCCAGAGGGGGCTGGGTGGTCTTGTGGCCTGGAACCCCTGCAGATTTTATTTCTTTTCTCGCCAGCCGTCTGGAGTTTTTTTTTTTTTTTTCTGTCCTCCCTGGCCATCTGCCCTTACTCTTATTCTATGTTAATTAGTGTTGTCTTATTCTAATTCTTACTTTGTTTTTTATTTCTCTTTTCTTCATTATGTAAAGCACTTTGAGCTACAGTATCTGTATGAAAATGTGCTATATAAGTAAATGTTGTTGTAAAATAGAATAATGATGAACCTAATATTCACAGTTTATTATGTACTCTCTACGCCTTTCCACAAATTCTACACTCCAACATATCATATGTCTTGGCATAGCAGTGTGGGGTTTTAACCTGGCAGATCAGTGTTTTATGCCTCAGTTTTTATTTAGGGACTGAAATATATAAAACAAGTGACTTTACATATGGCTTGAAACTTGGTGCTATATTTGTCGTTTCTACCAGCTGTTATCAGGGGCTTTTAACACAACTGCTTCACAGTTTACTAAGAAAGATGTGAAAAGCACAAAGCTTTTGCATCATGGGGGGCTCATAGGAGAATTGTGAGAATCCTACAAGTAGACAGACAGTCCACAATCAGACAAACTGCATCTGAATTCAGCATTGGTGTGCAAAATGTCATCTTAGGTTGCGCTAATTATTAGACTTTGTCTCAAATGTGCTGGGTGCATGTCTGCAAAAAAAATAAAATAAAAAAATCAAAGAAAGAAGGTCTGAAGTGGGCACAGAGGCATCAAAAATTCCAGTGTCAAGAAGTGAAAAAAGTTGTGTGGTTAAATTAATCTAGGTTCCTTTAACATGATGCTAACAGAAATATAATTTGGTTGCTGTCCTGTTTGTCAACACAACAGGCGGGTGGTGGCTTTGTGATGTGTGTGGAACGTTTTACTGGCAAACATTAAGAACCCTAATACCAGCTGAAGAACATCTGAACAGCAAGGTTTATCTGAACATTGTTGCTTACATAGTTCATTCCTTAGTGGCTACCATTTATCTGTAGTCAGATGGGCTCATCTCCTGTGACAATAGGAATGAAAATCTCCTGTGTCACTAGGAATATATTTTTGCTGAATCGTTCTAGGAACATGATAGTGATCCCTGGATCACGTTTACTTACTCAGTCACAGCCAGGTCTATATTTGCCATAAATTTATTGGTAAAACTTCTTAGCATTATTTTAATCCAGTCATAAAATAAATCCTGAATTCAAGTTCCAGTCCTAACTGTAGTCTATTGTGCCATGATTTCTGAGGTAAAATCTTGATCACTTAAATATTAGTAGAATTCATTGTATTTTTAAACCAGCAAAACTCACGATTTCCACTTTGCTCTTTTGATGAATGGTAGTCACTACTTCGTAAAATACAAGCTGTCAGTCCAGTCTGTGGTTCACTTTCAGTCATGTCACTTAGGTTGAGCTTTAGAAGTCTGACCTTGTTTTTGTGGCTCTCTGTTTTTGCTTCTTGTTCTGTGCTAAAATTGTCTGGCTTTTTTATCAGCAGTTCTTTTTAATTTTTTAGTATGGTTTCTTGTTAGGGTAGAGTTTGACAAGGATTATAATATCCTTATAGAATAATGCTTATTAGTTCATCAATAATAGTGCATGGATGACTCTAAGAAGATATTAAGCTCAGTCCACATAGCTTCATAGATATTGAATACACTTGTTAGAACAAATTTGATTTGTTTGCATTGTTTTTTTTTCTTGTTCATCTTGATTATATGAATGATGTGCACATCTTATTATTTAATAATGCCTATCTTATTCCTTGGGGTGTCTAGCTCTATACGTATGTGTCTTTAATACTCCTATAAAACTGATCAAGCACACAGTTTTAATCAGTGTGATGAGCTGAGATTATGACATACTGCTGAAAACTATTTAGTGGTTTCTACATAGTAATCAGTGATAAATGGCGTAGTTAAACTTCAGAGTTAGAGATTTTGAGTAAAGTTTCTGTATCACCCTAAAGATCACCTGCTACATTACAAAATTAACAATATACATGCAATTCAATATTTTTAAACTACTTTCCTCAAATTCACCTCTTGATCATTTAGGCTATTAAAGTTATCAGTGTTATGCTTATTTATAAAAAAAAACAAATAAACTTGTGATGATTAGAAGCTTTAATTTAAGTTGTTTTATATACAGTTTTTACACATCACATACATTTTAAAGCTATTAACTGTCATTTGTGTTACCTTGCATGTTTATATTCAGTTTTGTGCTTTTTTTTCCTTGCATGTAATAAACCTTTTATCAAAGCGATTTATGTTTTGTACTAGTATACATACTCCACAAATTGTGCAAGAACAGTTTGAGTATTTGTTCTGTTCTTTCTGGAAAACCAACACTTCTTTTCCTGTAGAAGCAGTTGAAAGTAAAATATGACCTGTTTTGCTTAACTCCAGTTAATTTCCAGTTCTAGAAGCTATCTCTTGCAATGTGTTACTTACCTGTGTTATCAGTCTGTAAAGGAGTACAATACTTGGATACTAAGTTTTCTTAAATGTGGATGTAGACATAAAGAAATTTTAGGAGTGCTACAGATTTTACTGGAGGCAGATTTGTGGCAGTACACTTTTATTACTTTATTTTTAACCACAACATGTTGGCCATGATATTAAAATAGCAGACAGTCTTTTTACAGGCTTTCCTTTATTTTCTTTTTCATCTAAAATGGTGCTTTACACAGTTTCTTCCAATATAAAACTTTTAAGTACTTTAATTTGTTATATTGTTTGTACTTTCATATAATGTTTATGTATAATATTGTTTCCAATGTTAACTTACTACAAGGCCTGCATTTGTGTTCATTTATTTAATAACTATTTTAATTGTTTTGCTGCATTAGTGCTTCAAGTGTGTTGTGAGATGTAGTCTTGCATGTTTAAAGTTTTCTTGCCTGATAGGTTTGCTGAATTTTTTGAATGACTTCTTTGTCTCTTGTGTCCGCTTGTAGGATGATTCTCAAGCATTCTTAGGCTAAATTGTTGAATAGTATGTGTGGGATATGCTGATAAGTTTCTCTATATCAAGTTTTTGTGAATACCTGAGATGTGTAAAATCTAAAGTTGTTCTTTTTTTAATATAAATTAAAGTTTTGATTACATGTTTGCAGACTAGATTGAAAATGGAAGTGTTTCATAGTGTGTATTTTATGTACTTGACTTAGAAAGCCAACTAGAAAATTAAATAATTTTTAATTTATTTTAAGGTTTCCTCAAATACACTCCTTTGCATATTTTTGTATTCCCAGTTTTATTTGAATTTAAGATATCTTCTGCTTTCTTAAGCTTTTAGTGGAAAGAAAGCCCAAGTGATTTAGAATTTACAATTAAGGTATAACATATAGCAGTATATGTTATGATCTCTTCATTTACATATACATATACAAGTATATAGAGTATACTGGGGTAAATCCAAAAGTAAAAGCAATTTAAAACCACAGTGGATAGAGCTGGACACAATACAACACGTTTGTGATACCTTTTGGGTAGTTTGAACAAATGCAGTGTTCTGTTTTTATTCTAGTTGAAGCCAGATGAACATGGATGCCCTGCTGTGGGATTACACCATTTTTGAACAACACACCATAGTGAGATTTCTTTGGGCAGAGGGAGTGGAACCTACTGAAATTCACTAAATTATGTGGGCTTTTGCAGATTAGTAAGCTGTTTGGATACCCATCTAGCGTAAACATAATGCACTATGGCATGTGCAGGTCCATAGCTGATATCCTAATATACAGCAATGGCGGACAACATAATCCATCAGTCCTTGATTTGCCCTCATACATCTATGTATGCATGTATGTTCACCTGCAGTGGGCTGGCGCCCTGCCTGGGGTTTGTTTCCTTCCTTGCGCCCTGGCTGTGATTGGCTCCAGCAGACCCTTGTGATCCTGTAGTTAGGATATAGTGGGTTGGATAATGGGTGGATGGATGGATGTTCACTATTCTCACCCTGAAAGTCCAAGAACTGTTATATTTTGCACATGTATGTTTAATGTCCCCCATAAACGCCAAAAGTGACTCTACTTCGTTGGGCCCTTGAGGAAGGCCCTTAACCTGCAATTGCTCCGTCCTGGGTATGACGTTAATCTGCATCCAGCCCTGCATGTAGGCCCTCCAACCTGCAGGGAAAAACCTGGGGGTTGGTGGCAGAATTGGCACTCCAGCCACCATAAAAAAACCTCACACTGATTCCATTCCATCTGAACTACCGTAGTGTGGTGCTGAAGTGTCACCCATTGCATAGCTGCACTCAGGGATCCGGAGTTGGTTTGTCATGTGATGGGTGCAGCAGTGGAGTGTATCAGTGCGTGCTCCTAACCTACTCTTCCTCCTCCTCCTCCTACATTATCCATCCACAATCCTTCATTTATCCATCCCTTATGCCGTAATGCAAAGTGCATAGCTTATAATATTTTATACATTTTTTATTATATTATGGGAAACTTACACAGTATAAAAATAATTTGGTTACATTTTATTTACTTTTTTGAGGTATTCCTTTAAAAAAAATGCAAGAAATAAGGAACGCCTACATGCCACATACCTTTCAGATTTTACTGGATGTAAACTATGTGCAAAATATCAAGTCAAGATTTGAAGATCCTCAAACGGCTACTTTGTTACATTGCCTCATATTTGGGTTGCGATGGGGGAGGGGGTTGGGAATGTTATTAAACAATTTTGTAATGTATACCCTTTGCAGTTTTCAATCTGTGCTTCCATGTTTTTGTTGAAGATTTCATTTTAAAGTAATGTCATGTACTCGGCTCTCTTCACATTTTTTAAAACTTCTATCATGTAATAACTATTTGCTTAAACTGAAAAGCGTGTCAATATTTCCTCATAGCTCCAACACCACAGTATTAGAATCACTGTGGTACCTCAGTCAAACCAAGATTCCTATTGATGCTTTCACAAGTTTGTAAAGCATCTTAAGTATAAGCTACATTAATTTGAAGTTAACACAGAAGTGCAAAAGTTACATTTTGTTTGCATTAAACTTTACATATCACCTCTTTGCCCACGTCAAAGTCTATTAAGGCCAATCTATAATTATTTATGATAATAGTATATCACCCGGCCCATTTAGATTGGTTGTTTTCTGCAAACATTTTTGTCGTGTCACATTTTTTAATCTAGATTATTCATGTATTTTAAATAGGATAAAGGACCCAACACTGATCCCTGTCAGATCTCACTTTTTACATCACCTAAATTGCAAAAAGTTCTCATGCCACATTAGAATAATTGCACTGTTTTATCCAGTTTTCCTAAAGTTGTGCACTTTGAATTTCCACTTCTAAGCACAGAGCAATAAAAGAAGGGCTATACAAAGAATTGATTTTACATCAACGTTGTGATCTGAAATAATTTTCAAATCACACAAGCTGCAATTTTAATTAGCCTCTACATTGTAAAGAATTTCGGCATTTAAGTACAGCCAAATTACAATGAGAGCTTGCAATGTCAATGGAGAAGTTTAATTAGAAGTGTTTGAATTTTTTTTATAGAACCTTTATTTAAAAAAAAAAAAACTCTGACAGTTTCAGTAGATGCCAGTATAATGTGTTTGTATATAATTTTCACATTTAAATGTTTTTTTTTATTCAAATAACATATTAATGAGTAATTGCGTGTAATAACAATGCCATAACTATTTTACAGATATGCATAAATTCTTGTTGACATCCACCTCTTCCAATACATACGTATAAACCATATCGCTAGCACACAACCCATAATACTGAAAATAAAGTCTAGAATGAAAGTAGTGATTATGAAGTTCAGAAAAAAATTTATTAATGTTGTGTGAACTACAATAGGGTAAGCAATCACTACATCTCTTAAAGAACAGGAATAATTCATTATACAATCTTTTCTAATCCTTGTCGCTTAAAATGCAGGATCTTTCTCACTCATGGTAACGCTGCTACTGATGTTTTGAAAAACATGACATGGCCTTTTCCTGTAGCCCTTGTTTCAAAATACAGACTTTAACACACACCGTCATAGGATGTGCCTTGACACTTAGAAAAGCTGCTCCATACAATCAAGCCAACAGTTTGTAAGCATTGTGGTGTAATAGATAACATTGCCTTTTGCTCCAAAACTTACTTGAATTGACAAGCTTGTTCTTTGTACTCATCAGCTGAGGTGGGAGTTCTGGGTTATTTTTTATTATTGATCCTACCACTGTTTGTATTCAAGAATTACTTTCCTCACTTGTGCCAAGTAAAAAATTTGTGATGTTGTATTCACTCTGTCATGTCTTGGAAAACCCGCACCCCTTGGTTTTTCTCAAAGGCTTCTGCAACAGGTGTATACAGTACCTGCATGTTCCATGCATAAGATGAAGCCGCGTTACAGGCAAACAATACAATTCTGTATTTGGCAGGTTTAGGCGGCATGTATTGTCTGAATGGGCAGCAGACCCGAAATGGTATAAGCTGCTCATCAACAGTAACACTGTGCCCAGGGTTGTAGCACAGCTGAAAGCGTTCCACCTACTTTTCCCACACTGACCTGACAGCAGCTAGCTCGTCTCTCTGTTGTCGAGCTGGTCGGGTGTCTCGTTCACCAAAGTGGATAATCCTAGAAATATGATTAAAGTCTTTCAGAGAAATTGTTGCACGGAAAACGGTTTCTGCATTCCATGAACTCCTCATTGGATCTGAAAACACCAACAATTATAAGAAGCCCAAAGTATGCATGTAAAATGGTTCAGTCCATTTCCTTCCACCTCTGTCCAAAAACATATCTCCACTTCAAATTAGTGCATTCCAGAATGATTTTCTGGATGGTGCCTGGAATTTAAAAAGTTCAAAAGAAGACCAAATGTAATGTACATGTGTGATTGCCATCTGTCTTGGCCCTGGTTGTATCTTTATCAAATTGGCATGCAAGGCACAGTAGCTCCTTCCACGGACAAGAATACCACTCAGTTTCATCATTTTTTGACATCCATATTTCTCTGCTTGTCTGAAAGTCAGTTCTGCACTCCCCTTCAAACTCATTGACAGAAACATGATCCTTGTATTATGAAAAATCATTTCCCAAAGTGAGCACTCCCTGCATGTTGTCTGTTCTCTCTTCTAAAATGTCTAAGGCCATCTAAGCAGAGGGTTTCTTTGCCATACTGGATTGTTTTTAGAAAGAAGCCACATACACAGACACAATACCACCAGTGAAATGTAAATGTGTGTGTTACAAAATATGTACTCTTCAAAAAATTGTCCCTTAACATGCTCTTTAAAGAAAACGAGCCAAGGACATACAATCTCAGGTTGGAATTTTTTTTAATTAAAAATGGGTCCCACAAACCTGATAGCGTCACAAGGGTTGAATTAAAACAGAGGAGTGTTTCAGTCCTTGCCTATAGAGAGCGATAAATATCATGCCCTATAGCTTATTTATAGTATATTTGTTTGATAGACACTGGGACCTTATGCCTTTCCCCAACCTCCAGATGACAAAGGAAGTTGCTATGATGCCGCATTTGCTCTTGGTGTGCTCTGTTATGGAGGCCACCATAGGATTTCTCAGATGCAAGTGGCGGTGTCTAGATGTATCAGGTGGACGGCTGCTCTACCAGCCAATTAAGGACTGCAGCAGTATTGTGATTGCATATGTATGAAGCTGATTAGCATAGTCCATATATGGTTGTTTCAGGGTAGCAACGGGGGAGGGTTCGAGGTGCGTTCACATGTGCACATTTATAAGGCGATTGTAATTAGTAAAGGGTAAATTGTGTACAAATGTGGCTGCTTCAGGTTTTTAAATTAGATTTTTTTTTTTTTTTTTGGAGTGCCGTACACATTTTGCTGTTTTTGGCATGAACATATTTTTAATGCAAGAAACCTTAGAAAGTTTTATGAATGAAATCTCCAGGAGTTTGTGACATTTGAAATATAAATCTGTTTGATCATCCATTCATTTTTAACCAGCTAATGATGCAAATATAAACCTTATATTGATTGTCTGACAAACCAGATTTTAAAAGCATATTGTTACAGAAGCTGCTTAAGCTTTTTCAAATGAAATTCACCTGAGCTATCTTTTAATTCACTAATTAATATTATGTAATATAATAATGGTTTACAATTATTATTCTTAGTATTGATTTTAAGCAATTTCCTTTACTTATAGGTAGTGTTGAATTGCTTAAACTGTTGTCTGCCAGGGTCTGGTGTACATGCTGTTTAGCAATTATAAGTACCTTGAGCCACTCTCAAATCATAAAAACAAATCGATTTTAAAGCTGGGGAAGAAGCAGTGCTACAGGGCCTCTTGGTGCCAACAAATAATAAATTTTAGAAGCAATTCATGTGAATAAAAAGTAAAGCACCCTTCTGCATCCAGAAATATTAATGTTAGCACTCACTTCACTTGCTGCACAATAATTAAATCATTCTTAATGAATGCAAGTTCTTTAGACTTGTGTTAAGATTTTGCCTTTCATTTTGATTTCCTTTCAGAAATATCCAGGTTAATTGACCTTTATTACTTGGAAGGGCTTTGGATGGGAAGATTGGTACAATGTATGATATTGCTGCTCTGTCAAAGCCTGATATGTACTTACTTTTTCTTCTCTTCATGTCTATCAGAGATGTAAGTCAGAGCTGATTTTGAGTATATTTTCGTAAATTTTTCCTTGTTGTTGTGAATGTCAATTTGAAAACAATTTCAAGAAGTCACTGCATGCACTTCAGTGGCATGGATTTAAAGTGTGTATTGAAAGTTGATTATGTGGATATTTTTGTAGTGTGGAATGCGATGCAGCAATTATTTTTTAACTGTTGTGAATATAGCTAGAGCATCCTTTATTTAGCACCTTTTTATGCAGTGGTTTAGTGTTAAAGTAAAATTTATTGGACCATACTTTTCATGCAGTAAATGACCAGAGTGAAGTCATGACCCATTTGCTTGTACAGCATTTTAGCTGTAAACCCTCAAGAGTTGACGTGCTGCCAGTGACTGACTGAATGAGGTCAGATTTTGAAAGCCCAGCATTACATTTAAACAAAGGGTTTGATCTGCTGCACAGGGTCTGCAACATTTTTACGCATGGAAAATTGTGACAAAAAGAGCAAGCCAATTTTAAAAGGAGAGGCCTGATAGTGGAGGCAGAAATGTACAGTCAAGTATGTTCTTTTAATGGGAACACACATTTTATACTTGCTGAGAGGTTTTTTGTAGGAACAAGACTTTTTGAGTTTGATTGGAGATACGTAGAATACAGTATTTTTGGCAGTTACAGAAGTAAACATTTACAGTGTTTTTGTTGGTTTCTTTATGTTCTACAAAAGACTGATTAAGATTCATCCTTTCTCTTCCCGTTAGCAGAAGTTTTATTTTAGTTGCTGAGGCATTGGAACTTAAACATCAGGGCTGCCTGTACTCTTGTAGTTAAAACAAAAGATGTAAACAGTAGTCTGTAATGTTCATTTACTTTGCCTGGGAAGCATTTTGAAGTTGGTGTTTAACTATATAAAAGCAAAATATAACACAAGTTGTGTTGGCTTATTTGCATCATACATCCAGATCCTCAAATGGGGCACAGAAGTGGCATGTTGTCTGTAGATTTTCAAAAGATAAGACAGCTGTGGAATTTTTAAACTAAGCAATGGCTAAAATACTATTAATATTTTCTACTGGAAAATAAGTTACAAAATTGGAAAATAGAATATAAATAAATCTGCATTATTTTACAGCTGTATGGAGAAGAATTGTTAAAAATGTATCCAGAAGTGTAGGTTATAATAGAGCTGTCAGTTTTTGTATGATCTTAAGCTGTTACTTCTGCATCTTGCAAGGTGATTCTATCTCCCATGGAAGTAGAGAAAAGCCAAACAAAATTACACCTTTTATTGGCTAACTAAAAAGATTACAATATGCAAGCTCTCGAGGCAACTCGGGGGCCCTTCTTCAGCCAAGATGTAATATAGAAACTGAAGTTCCCTGTGTTTATATCCACACACTAGGACAAGAAACAACATTGGTAAATCTTTAAATGAAAAATCTTAAATGTAAAAAATTAATAGGTTTATTCAGGCTAAGATTAATTTAACAAGAGAAAGCAGAACAATGTATGGTCAAGATCTTTGGATAAGATAACCGTCCAACAAAGTCCTTTGAAGTTTGTGATGAGTTTTTCAAAATAATATGGGTCTGTAGACAGGTTATGTGTGTCAGTCTGAGAGGTGCAAACAGTCCTCATACCTGGCTATAAAACTCTTGTCTCTATTCAAGCCATGTTGTAAAGTATTACATTTTTACATGAGTTTAACTTCCCATTCTTTTTTCTCTTGCTGTGTTTTGAAGTTGCCCATACGTACTGTGACTTTAAAGTCCCTCTCACAGTGTCCATGGCTGTTGAAGTGGGCCGCTACAGGAACATCTGTGTTGCCATGTTTAATGTGGAATCTGTGTAAATTCATTCTCTGGTGGAGTGTTTGTCCAGTTTCTCCCACATAGAGTGCAGTGTCAGGACATTTCATGCAGAGAATTAGGTAGATAACATTAGATGATCTGCAGGAAAATGATCCCTTTATGTGATGTTCAAGTTGGCAGTGTGGTATAACTATACGGTCTGTATTGTAGATGTGGGCACATGTTTTACATCTTTTCTGTAGGCAGGGGGGTGTGCCATTTTTCTGTCGGTTCATTTAGGGAGCTTCGGACAATTAGTTGCTGAAGGTTTGGTGGTTGTCTGTATGCCAGGAGGGGAGGTTCAGGAAATACATTTTTCAGTGTTTGGTTGTTGTTTAGCATTGGCTGAAGTTCTTTTATAATTTTTCGAAGTGTTTCAAGATGTGGGTTGTAGGTGATAACAAGGGGGATGTTGCTTGTTGTCTTTGTTTTTATATTCCAGAAGGTTGTCTCTGAGTATGGCAGTAGCTCTTCTTAATCTTCTCCCATGGAATTGATTTTTATTTTTTTTTTTTAAATAGAAGTCAAAAGAAATCTTTTCCCTGTTTTACCCCCACCTTTTTGTAAAGCCAAAAAAAAATCCATTAAAACAAAAAGGAGGAGTGCACTTACTGTAGATTATTCTACTTTTTAAATTTGAAAATTCACACTCTTCAGTAAGATAAGCTGAAAGAGTCTCATAGGAAAATAACTGATTAAAGCCAGTTTCCTTCATACACTTTACAAGAGAGCAGATGCTGTAGGGAATGTGATGTGTGGACTATGGAGTGAACTAGAGCAAAGTAAAGCCTCACGAAATGGTGATTTACGTTATAGTTTTTACATTTTGGTTGGCTCATGTTTTCTAGAATGTACTGTATATTGTAAGGTTTTTTTTTTTTATTTTGGATGTGTTCAACCCAGTCTTGGCCAAGTAAGGCAGGTGGTAGTGTATAATGTTTACTTTTTGGCAACAGTATCTCTTATAACAGTCTGTTTAGCTTGTTTACATTGATTTTCTAGAAGTCTTAAGATTTTGTAGCAACATTTCTGTATGCAGAGATGGTTGTATTTACAAACCATAACAACACATCGAAATACCAGCTGCTAAAACATACACAGAGTAACTTTGATCATAGCAACATATCAAACAATGCATAAACTGTGATAAACTCTGTAATACTGATTACAGAAACTAAACACTGCATGAACTGCCACAAAAAATGGTTATGTTCCTAGACCATAGTAACACCTCAAACATTACACCAGCTGTCATAAAATGAAAGTGATTACAGATAAAAGTAGTGATAGAAACAATTACAAACAAAGATCAGTATCTCTTTTTACATGAGAGTTTGTCAGGTCCCAGAACCTTTCAGTAGGTGGAAGGGGTAGTTTAAGACATTCCAAAACATTATGGTTACACCATCCTTGGAGAATACAGTGCTGGTGAATTGTTTGGAGATTGTTAAATCTGTGACTGCGGTTACTAAGGCCGGGGATATATTTAATACTACGCAACGCGTGAGGTTGAGGACATTGCTGCTACTTAAGCAATGTGCTCACTATGCTTGTGTGCATACTTTAAAGAAATTTGGCAGTGCGAGAAATTATCACACTGAGAAAACAATGTTCATTTTCACTGTGTTGTGAGTCCTGGGAAGAAAGATATTAAAAATAAAAAATGTTTGCATTTTGATGCTGTTTTGAAGGTGCAACGAAAGACGGCAACAGCGACACAAAAGATGGTGTGTGAGACCTTTAAATGAATTGCTTAATTATGATGGGGAGTATGTGACATTTGTACTACCTATGCAAGAAATAGATGAAGAAAAGCACCATGAAACCATTTGGATGTCAGCATTTAATTTTGATGATGTGCTTCACTGCACTAAAACCATTCATCAAGCATCGAAGCACACACATTGATCCTGTTGGAGCTGCAAGCCTGCTGTCACATGTTGATAGTAAAGAACAATACCAGCATCACATACCAAAACTTCAACACACTAATGCTACCCATATTTTTTGTGGCTACTGCAACTCAGGCACGTGTGGCGTTAATTTCTGATGATATGCTCAGAGGACACGTCAAAAGAACGCTGGAAACACGTGGCAGAGATGATAAAAGCTCATAAGTATTCTGAGCATGAAGTATAAACCAGCCCTAAGGCAATTAAAAAGCCTCACAATGAGAAGTCCAGATGGGTAGATGAGATCTACCTGGAAATGCTGAAGCACTGAATGTTGTTGATTATTTTTATCTAATATGTCTCTTCCATATTGCTTTTAGACTGATGAACTGCAGTGATATTCCCAGTTTTTTATATATATATATATATATATATATATATATATATATATATATATATATATATATATATATAAAAAG